>CAMQGK010000005.1:8067500-8432500 GCA_947000775.1 Pterois miles | reverse complement strand
CGCACACAAGCAAGCAGGAAAGTGACGGAGTTGCCCTCTAGTAGTAGTTTTATCACAGTGATGTTGTTAAAAATGTCCACATTATTAAAAGCTACAGTGTGTAGGATTTGGTGGCATCTAGTGGGTACCACCCCGCTCACCCCGCCCTTTCCAAGACTGCAGTAACATGAACCGCCAAGTGCAAAACCGTGGCATCACCGTTCGCCTCTCTGACCACCGCCTCTCGAGGCCACCCTGACCATAGTAACACTACTTTAGGGGCAAAGGAAGTCAGACGGCAGCTGGCGGTGCCACGGTTTTGCACTTTGCGGCTCACGTTACCAGTTTCACAAGCTTGTCAGAGAACTACGTTTGCCTTAAGGTAATTATAAAAGCAGCAAAACCTCTTACAAGAGCTGGTATTTGGTTTCCATTCTGGGTTACTGTAGAAACATGGTGGACTCCCAGATGCTTGTACTGTCAAAAATATCGAAGTATCGATACATATCGATATTGAATAATTGAGATGGTTTCATGTGGACCACAAACAGTCAACTACTCAAATGGGGCAAAGCCTGCTGTTGCTGTTTGATATCACAGAACAGGAACATTTGGGTCACATGGGAGTGTCAGGTTAAGTTATAGATTGGATTTTCTGTTATTACTGTGTTTTGGTTGCTTGAAAAAAAAAAAAAAGCTGCTGTAAATAGTTATGTGTAGCTTGTTTCACAGGTGACAGGCGAGTATTTGCTCTCTAGCAACAGCAAGATGTTTCAGTGAGATCAGGTTAAGAGCTGTAAGAGGGAAAGCACTACAGCTCTGTGCCTCGACTAGCTGTGACTTTTGGGGCTGTGATTTCTACTTTTTTGCAGCAAAAAGCCCGTGATTTAAATAGCTATCATAGTACAGATTTGTGATGAATAATTTTTTGGGATCTGCTAATGCTGTTGTTGGGTGTGGTGGTTACAGGTGCAAGAGCACAGCCCACATCTGGCATCACTGCAGGGTGTGGGGTGTGCTGTTACAGTGTGCTTGGAATGAAGGCTTGAAACGTTAAAACAGGGTGAGCAGTCTGGTGTCGTTGCTCTTGAACATGCCACTTGAGAAAACCTTTGTTGACTTTTAAGTCAGGTATTTTTCTTGAAATAAATGTGCCTGCTCACAATAATACAAACACACTTCTACATAAACATCTCGTGTTGAACCTGAGTTTCCTAACATGAAATAATAATAATATGAAAACGTCACAGTACACCAGATTTTGTTTGCTTCAATCACTGAACTCAACTAGTATATACTATACTGTATTTGGGACAGGTGGCTATATGGGACAGGCCGTTAATTCCTTTTGCACAAAACCCATGCTGGGATGATGATGAGAAATACTATCAAATTGATTATTTAAACCAGTATGAATATTAAAAAAGTTACCAAGTGTTTAATTGAGACTGGCGTTTATATGGCAAAACGTGTGGCCACACCTGACGAGTGAAAAGGACTCAGTGTCTAATTGGGGTGTGGCTTTTAATTTAAGTTTTACGGTACTTTTGTGACACTTCAGTGAAAAGTGGAAAAGACTAAGAGCTGAAAACCCCAACACTTGACATACCCAGCGGCCCAGGTAGACAGGGAGAATGGGCTCTTTCCTCTGCTGTAGGAAGAAGATGACCATGAGGGCGAAGGAGTACGAGGGGATGCCACCTTCAGCCTGGCAGTCAATGTGACACAGCTGCAGAAATTAAAAAAAAAAAAAAAAAAAAACAGGGTAAATAAATAGCTTGCCTCTAGTCTGCATTTTAGCTTTAATCCAAATTCTAGCATGTGGACATAGAGATGCTTCATTTGAAAAGCAAAAGAAAATCTGCTAGCAAAGCCTTTATTTGAGGTCTGTCTGCTTTAAAATCAATACAGTATATCAGTACAATCAGTACATGAACAGTTAATAACAGTTCATAACACTTGAGGTAAGCACACTATTCTTGGACACTTTTTTGTACTACAAAAGAGTCAGTATCAGTATTTGCTGACATGCGTAAGAACAAGCATAGAAACAAAAACAAGTGAACACACTGAAACCCATTAGAGGCTATTTATTGTTTCGTCTTTCAGCTGAAGAGTTGGTGTCAGTCGCAGGCTTACCCTTGCCCAGTAACGGAAGGCCAGCACCAGGGGGACCAATCTGGGTTCCAGTTTAGACAAAGCTGCTAGGTGATTGGTGGTGAGACACGCAACGTCATTACCTGCACTCACTTTACACATCAGGCCGCTGCACGGGGGCAGAAGTGAGGGAAGACGACATTGAAAAGTTGGATCACATTCTTACATCGACACTGAACAGGATCTCAAAATACACAAACTACGCAACGTGTGATGTATTGCTCTTTTTAGAAAAGCTTTTCAGAGACACCAAAGTTGGTGCCAGACTGTAAATTAGTGTTAGAACTGCAGGCAAGAGAGAGCTGGTATCCACTGTAACAATGTGCAGTTACATAAGTACACTGAAATGAGATCATCTAACACAGCTGACTCTATGCTGTCTGAGATGACATAATCTACAAGGTACCAGATTGCAGTCATATAAACATTTCCTTTTTCTACTCATCAATGCAAAGTCACTACCAAATATTCAAAAACCTGACAACTACATGCTATAAAATATCACTAAAGTAACATAACTTCCTTTCTAGATGTGTAGGACAAATATTTTTCAACATCAATGAGAGTAAATTGACAAATACATACTGTATATGTATAGGCTTCGTCCACAATCGCATACTATGTGTACGCCATTCAATGCACTTTTGTATGAACAACCAGTAGTATGTATATTTTCGGATGCACTGTGCAGTTGCATTGTCACTTTCTGAGAGCCTCCTTGCCAGCTGCGGACATGTAACCATGGTAACTTGTAACATACTCATGTTTGTTCCAACCTCACCAAAACTAGTGAGAATCAAAAAATGAATTAATTTAATATATATTACACCTTGCAAAATAAAGTCTTAATCTTGCACTTAAATTGAAGCATTAATGACATTACACAGCTGTCTGTCAACATCTGTTATCAGCTTTGTTGTCACTTCTGCATTGCATTGTGGGATATTCATGCCGCCGTAGTGTTCAGCCTTGCATTCTGTAATATTTCACTGGAAATAGTATGCAATCCATGTACTATTGGTTTTCATATTAAGGACATACTAAAAAAGCTCACTACTGTTTTAGCGTACTAAATAGCACGTTAGTATGGAATTTCTGATGCAACCCTAGTAGTCTTAGAAGTGGTTTACAGATTATGGATATGTATGTGTGTCAAGATTAATGCTGACTTCAGTGGTTGGCAGTTAGATTTGAGATAATAAGACTGTGTGGTTTGTTAACCCCCCACAGCACCACTGGGAGGGTGTCTTTTTGTTTTGTTTTCCAGGGTAACTTGCAGGTTAAGACCCACAATGAGGTTACACCCTAAAGAAGACATTCTGAGGGAGCTGAAAAATGTGTATTTTTAAGTAGTCAAAACTGGTGGCAAGTCTGTGTCCACCTGGAAATGTAGGTTCTGTTTATTCATAGCCTCAGAGACCTGACTGACAGTACACAGTTTTCCTCTGAAAATTCAAATCTCAGCCACTGATAACCACTCAGAAGAGAAAGGATACCTTCTAATGCTGCTGCAGTGCATGCCGCAAATATGGGTACTGATTTTAAGATCATTATTAAGTGGATTTTATTTTCCATCTTATGTTTTTATTTTTGTGTGTGCTTTTAGCACTTTGTTCTGCATTTCTCAAATGAATAAGCTACACAAATAAAAATTATTATTATTATCATTATTGTTGTTATTACATACACATATCAACATAACCAAAAAAACCTGTATCAAAGCATTTAAAGGAACACTTACTTGCTAACATCGCGACAGAACACGGCAGGAACTTTGGCATGAAAATCAGACTCAACCTCAGAAAATTCAGCTAGAGACAGAAAAAAAAAACAGTAAATGACCTTGAAAAGAGTTGCACAAGCACAAATTCATTTCAGAGCTTATACATAAAAACAAAACTACACAAAATGGCACAAAACCATCCAAACCTCTTGGATGACGTCCTTAAGAGGAAACATTTCATTCAAATTTAAGACAAAAAGCCGATAAAGAAAGTTCCAAGCAATGTGCTTCTTGAAAATGCTCTGCTAAGTCTAATTTGCAAATGCAATGAAGCAACGAGACAAGGTCAGTAATTTCAGATAAACAAGAACAAGTGGTTTATGCAATTTAATAACAATTAATCATGTCTCAACTCCAGGAAAATGTAACGTACTGAGCAAAACTTACGGCTGTTCTTAAGGATTTCCAGCACTTGAATCAAAACCTCAGGTTGTGTCATCTGAACAGAGAAAAGAAACGAGAGAATCAGCAGCTATAAGACCAAATATCACTGCTGACTTATAATGTGGTAGTAGAAAAAACACATCACGATTCTATGAAATAACTAGAAAAGCACTCGGAGAGCGCAGACCTCCGCCAAGCACCAGTTTCCCCCCTGGCGGTTTCTTCTGGATCTATCTCCTCAAGTATTAAAGCTAGATCAAATTCGTTGACATACTTCAGATGCAGAATTGTCTCAGCTACACGATGCCACTTGTTAGAAATCTCTACCTCTAATATTAAATGCACAGTAGGCCAAAATGTAAGAGTACCCCCATTTTTTATATAAATTGCTATAAAATCCACCATCTGGATCAGATCTGGATCAGCCTTTAGGATTTGATAGAAGTACACATTGTAAATCCCTGAGTCAAATTTCATGAGCTTTGGGCAACAATTACCAGAGATATTGAGAAACAATTTTTTGGGTCCCATTTACCCCAATGTTAACGAAAATTTCAAAGTGATCCAGAATCCAGGATTTCTTCCGGATCACCCCCAAAATTACATCAGTTCTTCCTTTTCACATTTTCGACACACCCAGAAAATTTCATCAAAATCAGTCCATAAGTTTTTGAGTTATCTTGAACACAGACAAACAAACAAACAAACAAACAGACAGATGGCAAAAACGTAACCTCCTTGGTGGAGGTAAACAACGGCAGACTTACTGAGGAGGGGTGGGTGACATCGATGTTGACATCACTCGTCTTGAAGGCAAATCGGGTAAGACACGATCCATAGAGGCGGAGAGCACAAGCTGGAAAACCAAAGAGAAGATATTGGAAAATACAATATACTGTATTTCAAACTTCAATAAATACTACACACTGAAGACCAGCATGGTCTAATTTCCATAGGACTCAAAACATTTCCCCTTTTTATACTACTCGCGGCAGTAAATATCGACCGGTTTGAGTGACATCACAGCATCCAACCTGAGAGGTGCTTCTTTATGATCTCTTCCATCCTGATGACCACTGCTTTCCGAACCTCAAAGTCCTCCTCCGAGATCCCGTGCTGCCTGGCTGTTTCTAGGACCGCCACGTCCACGGCCCTCAGCTGGGCAGCGGAGGCGGGCGGCAGCGCACGCAGCTCATTCTCCTCCTGTTTTTCCTGATACACCAGAACCAGAATGTGTCAAATACGTTAAACCCTTAAAGTAAGTCCATTCAGCGGAGCATTAATAAAGCACAAATCCTAAGATGAGTGACCATACCATGATGTTCTTCTTGTGTCTCTTCTCCTTGATGTGTTTGTGCGCTCCTTGAATGTTCTCAATGTGCACAGAACAGAGCTTGCATAAGTATTGATAGTTTGGGTACTCAGGGGACTGCTGTGAAAACAACGAGAGAGGCAAAAGCAATCAGGTCATGCATGTTCTCTCGTGAATTTTTCAATTGTCGTGGATTGTCTTCAGAAATGAAATTCTAAGTCTTGTAGAGGTTCAAGATCAGATAAATGAGGCAAAGAGTCGTTCTTCCAAAGTTGATTTGGCGTTTATTCAGCAAAGGCACGCAACAGGTCAAACACCAGTGAGTTGTCCGGAGCAAACTTCTCTCAAATGATTCCCTTTTATACACCTTTTGGGGCTTGGGGACTCCTCCCCGAGGCCCTCCCATTTTTCCATTTTGGGTGTTTTTCCACCATTATCTTTTTTTACATTCATGTTAATTGTATCTGCCTGATGTAACCTTTCTTTTTTTGAACAATTTTGTCATGTATCCCGCCTCCATCAGTGCCACAGCTGTGTTCTTCCATCACCCTCTGACAGTAGGTTTGTAGTGCCTCTGGCCTATGTACTTTTTTCATGAATCTTGTCAGTAAGTTTGTCACTAGGCCTGTACCGCTTCTTACCTTGCACCACTGTAGATTCTTGTCCCCTGACAGGCTGTCACCAGTCTGTCCTGACTTGTTTACCTCATCTCTCTGGGTCATAGTTGGGTCATGCCTAATGCACTGACATTTATGCATTTAGTTGTACTATTTCCCTCAACACAATCACAATCATTAATCCCTCCTGCTAATGCTAGGTGGAGATAAAAACAAGCAACTCGCTAGTACAGGAAAAAATACAGGCTGGTGATGACACATGAGACAAAGTGAAAGGGAAACAATCGAAGAGTTGGGTCAACTTCTCTAGTGCATCAATAGAGCAGCCAGAACTGCTCTGAATGAAAATATATGATTTGATGCTATTTACAAAAATATATTGAGTTGAATCAGCCTTTCATTTTGTCTTAGCACAAAACATCTGTGTAATAACTTTGGCACAAAAAAAAAAAATAGTCTCATTAGGGTTGGTACCAAAAAAGCATTGACACTCAACACCCAGTCCTACAGAATGGACCTCTGTCAGTATTTTAAACACAACTTGTTAATCTCAACTAAACACCAAGAACATAAGTAGCTGTCAGCTCTTGTGCACAGCTATTTTTTCCCCAAAACATGAAAACGGGAAATGTGGGTGCTAAATTAAATATTGCTGTGCCACATCATATTCTACTTAAGGAAACATCTTTGTTTGGTAGAGATCACACCATCACCATTTTAATATGTTTTTTTATGAAAATGAGAATAATCCGGCCAATATCGCAAATCACATCGTAATGGTACTATCAGTCAAAATAATCACGATTAGATGTTTTTCCTAAAATGTTCAGCCCTAGTTTTTCAGCCAATTCTGGGTTAAATTTTAAAGTAAACTTCAAATATCCCACTGGAAAACAAGAACACATTGTTAATCCTCATTTGATATAATTAAAACTTAAAAACTTTATTTTTTATCATCACACATACATGAAATTTGACCTCTGCATTTAACTCATCCTAAGCATTGGGAGCAGTGGGCTGCTGTGAAGCACCTGGGGAGCAACTTGGGGTTAAGAGTCTCATTCAAAGACACTCTGACAGGAAGAGCCGGGGAGTTGCGTCTGATTTGTGTTTTCCTAAAGTTTAATTACCGCATAAATCAAAGATGCTGAAAATTACTACTCCCTCTCCATCATTGAAAAACCCAGAGATTATGAATTTACAATAAGAGAGTCTTGATGTTTTAAGGGCCGTTCACATGCCACATTTTTTGTGCCCTCAAAGCAATTTGATGTCAATGGAAACGCACGGCACGCAAGCTCAATCGTGGGAGCAACGCCATCGTGATGCGTTAAGTTTTCCAAGCACCTATTTTTTAGGGCAGCACAGCTGCACCCGGAGATAAAGGCCCAATTCCAAACCACCCCTACACACTCTCCCTCACTTCCACTTTGTTTCTGGGTTTTCGTGGAGGGTCTGCCATACTATGTGCCATCCCAAACAGGGGAAGTGAGTTATAAAACCCTCCAACAGTGAGCCTGCATTGCAGCCAACTTAACCAGCTGCCCTTTGTGATGATGCCCAATGCCACTGGGTGTTTGTTGTGGAACACGACCAGCACAAACTTTTACTCATGAACAGCGTTCTTCGTATACAACATATGTTTATTATTTTTTACCCCTATGAGCAGCTATCATGGCATAATTCTTTACATCTTCACCTATGTAATATTGACTTAACGGTACAATAATTTAGATGTGCAATCATCTGGTTTACTCTGGCATTAACACTGCATTTATTTATACAGTACGTTTAAACTAAAATTCATAGTTATTTATAATATTCTTTATAACATTCTTGCATTTTGACTCACTTGATGATAGATCCTACCTGAGTGTGACTACAAACGGAGTTCACATGGGAAGGTGTAGGAACTGGACTGGAATTGGGCAAAAAATAGCTACAGCATGCGCTGCACGTCATATGATGAGGAACAACAATTCACAGCTATAAATATCAGTCTACGGTAATTATATGAAGAAGAAGAAGTTAATTGTTTTAGTGCAGGGCTACTCAGAGCTTTATGATTCTGTCTCACCAACTATTTTACTTATTTACTTAACACAATATCTGTCTAAGGATGTCACAACATCCAGTTAAAAAGTGAGCCAAACTGACACAGAAATTGAGTAGTAAAGCTACTGTGAGGGATTTACTTTGCTGGAAAACCATTCAGTCAGTGAGAATTACTGCCAAATTACCACAAATTCACCATCATCATCATCACTGCAGCACACATGTTTTGGTTGCTCAGTAATGGCATGCAAGACAGGAGCACAACCTCCCAAGCATCTTGGAAAGGGAAAAAAAAAAAGCAGCACGTACTCCACTCATTTTAAGATACAACAATGTGAACAGCCCCTGAGTCTACACAGTGTAGCTGGACGTCAAGCAGTTTTTTTAATTTTGATTTATGTTCAAAACATGTCTGTGATCAAGAAAGCAGATGATGATCAGAGATTTTAACAGATAAATATGTGATTATACATTGATCTATTTAGCTATCCATCCAACTATCTATTGCAGATGTATACTGGCTGGACCCACAATGCAGCAGCTGTATATACTATTTACTGTGTATCAGGTATTAGTGGATGGTTTCCTTACTTTCAACAGTCGGTGGATGTAGTCTCTGTAGAGGCGCTCCTCTGCCTGTCGGAGGCCCAGCTGTTGCTCTGTCAGGGGCCCTTCCTCCACAGTGGGCCTCACCTCTTCAATAGACTGATGCATCAATGACGCAGCTTTCACCCCTACAAACAACAAAGACAAAGCGGTTTACCAGAGATACATTTGGTGAAGAAGACAGACTCATACCAGG
The DNA here is from genome assembly GCA_947000775.1 of Pterois miles. Lineage (NCBI taxonomy): Eukaryota > Metazoa > Chordata > Actinopteri > Perciformes > Scorpaenidae > Pterois > Pterois miles. Next base: position 8,423,411 of record CAMQGK010000005.1, on the reverse strand, counting down.
AAAACTGTGTAAACTCACCATGGGACTTTTCCTTTGCTGGAGCTACAGTGGAGTTCTTGGTCTGTGCTGTGAGGCCTCTCTCAGGTGTGCCAGGTGCTACAGGAGAGCTGGTCTCTCTGTTTGCAGAAGGACTGCTGTCTGCAGAAATAGACACCCTGGAGTCAGGAGCCTGTGCCAGCAGCTTATGCTGTGAACTTGCCACCTTTCCTTTCCCCCTCTCCCCAGAACTCGTTCTTCCAGTCAGTCTAGTCAGCCTGGAGGCCCGTCCCCTCCTCTTGTCCTGCGGGATGTCTGCGATAGTCTTGCCTGGCCCACGGCTTCCCTGGCTGCCTATATTATGTTCATCCTTTGCACCGGTGAGGTTTTCTTTGCTGCGGGTTGCAGACTTGGTACCGTCTCTCTGCACTGTAGCCTCTTTATTTGACTTCTCACTGGACAAAGCTTTGGGTCCTCTGGGTTGTGACTGTTTGACTGATTTTACTGGACTGTTGGACTCATCCATCCCTCCTGTCCTGCCGCTCTTGTCCCTGGTGGAGTCGACACCACGCTGAGGATGACCAGGGAGGCAGGCCACCTAAAGTCTAGGTAAAGAAAATAAATAAATTAATTAATTAATTAAAAAAGAGAAGAAATCAAAGCTATCAGTCTAACTAGCAGGAATATACTACAATGTGACAGCCTGTTGTGTCTTGTTTTAACAGTTCAGGTGAAGGTGACCAAAAACATATGTTACCTTACTTTGCAGGTAAATTTATGGGGAATATATACATGATTTTGCTACAAAAATGTACAAAAATTAATCTACAAAAAGGAATCTTAACTCTACACTGAAAGAGGCAGTGGGAATTGGTTTCCTTGATCAATCCACAAAAAAAAAAAAAAAAACAGAAATGTAGTGCAGTATCTCATGCAGAATCTTATATGGTTGGCTAATGATTTATTTCTCATTTTCTCCATTAAAAGATAATGTAACAGTGCTTTTCACAACACAAATTCCCCAGGGTTTATGCCACTGCATATCATGTTTCTGTCTAGGTAAAATGAAAGTGGAATTAACTGAACACAAACAAGTACAGTACTTAAGTTCTTGCACTTAATTTGAGTATTTCTATTTATGCTTTTTTTCTACTTCACTGCATTTTGAGAGCAAACATTGTACTTTTTACTTCACTACATGTATTTCTTAACTTCAGTTGCTAATTAGTTTGCAGGTTCAAATTATTAATAAAAAATATAAATCAACTGATAATTTACTGTGTAACAATATAGACTGAGCTTCCTAGCAGTACATTAAGTAATGAAAATTAGCTGCACCTTCACCAGCTGCAGCATTAAAGTGATGAACACATTATAATATCTCTAATTATAATCCAATAATATATGTTATTCTGAAATGGGCCATTCTGCATAAATAGTACGTTAACTTTGATACTTTGAGTATGCATTTTGATGCTAATACTTTTGTACTTCTATATTGCTTTTACACTGTGGTATTGCTACTTTATCAGTAACGTTACATCTTCTACCGCTGTCCATGTGTAACTGAGAGCAGACCGAGCAGTGATGCTGCCCATGTTGTCGCTTACCGTCAGAAAAAGGTGTGTATTCCGTATCGCCACCCTACACGGTCGGTATGAGGAGTTAATTAGGGGCAGTGATAGGTTATGGTTAGGCCTCGCAGACATGACTGGTTGGGATTAAGGCTAAAATTAGTTTCAGGTAATGCTACCATCAGTTCAGTGGAAACGAAACTGATGGGGAAACAGACTTCAACACAACACTGGGTTACTTAACGTTAGCTCCACTTCCACAACAGAGACGAAAAGAGGGGGTCACAACGCACGCACATATTATCGACAAAGGGAACTGCTCACCATTAAAAGCAAAATGTGTTTCCCGTGTTATAGGAATGATTCGCGTTGACTTCCTGGTGACTCTTTGCTTAGCCGACTTTCTTGTTAGCGGTCTTTGTAAGCTAACTAACGTTAGCCGCTGTGTCCCCGGTCGTCCGGCTGAGCTAGCTAACGGGACATAAATAATACTGGCACCCAGTTGGCACCCAGCAGCAAGTCATTAAAAACAGAAAACAACGACTTCGACCAGAACAACACAGTAAAGCGCATTTTAACTTACTTTCGGGCTCTAAAGTTGGATTCAGATTATAGTTTAGCTGCCTCCATGGTGCTGTTCCACATAATGTTTTTCAATACCCACGGCCCTGGTCAAAACAGCAACCATTGACGCCATGTTAATACATTACCCCGCTGCATTGTGGGAGTGCCACCAGTGATGATGAAGAGGGGCGTGATGCGTGTTGCGTTCATAACCACTCGGAAACGCCTAAACTACAGTACTCATTTTCTTTTCTTTTCTTTTCTTTTCTTTTCTTTTCTTTTCTTTTCTTTCTTTTCTTTTCTTTTCTTTTCTTTTCTTTTCTTTTCTTTTCTTTTCTACAGGGACACACATTCTAAACAATAATAATTAAGATATATATGGAATAAGTGGATAGAAAATAAGCAAAATAAGATTGTTTAACGTTTCAAGAAAAAAAGACATATCAGTATTACGGATAGATTTAATGGTTTTCTACTTGTACACATTTAAGAAAATAGCCATATTCAGATAATGTAGTTATATTGTATTTTTCTCTTCATTTTCATTTGTCTAAAAAGTAAAAGACAATGTATTTTTTCTGTCCATATTTGAGGTAAAATGGACTGGAAACTTTTTCGGGGGTGTTCAATAACTAGGATCCCTCTCTCTAATGAAGGCCTTCTTCCTTTCTGAAAAAATAGGCTATGTGGACATTTTTTTATCCTGATAATTTCATAAAAAATTATAAACAAATATAAATACAGTGTGAATGGTAGTCCTAAGGGTTACGTAAAAAGCAGGGTCATTCAAAATGTCTTGATTCAGAGCTCTCATCTCTTTTCTCTTCATAAACAAGTTGCATCATTGTCTACTCCAAAGACCTCAACTGTGACTGGGGGGTGCAGCAGACATATTTAAAGAAATGATGCAAGTAGTGGTAAAAAAGCATATGTCCTTTTAAACCTACACATGAAGATCACAAAACTAGTTGCTGCAGTACATTTATATAGTCTTTTTAAAGAATAAAAATAAAAAAATCTGGAGACTAATGCAATGCAATCAGAAATAAAGCACACTATGAGAGTCACTTGAGGTTATTTATTTATTTGTTTAGTCTTACAGCGTGTAGGCCATTCACTCAAACCAAAGTTACATTCCAGACTGCAGGATAAGACCAAAACATTCCTCAGTCTCAAGTCTGTGTAATTATTCTCTGGTTAGGAATGTGACATCTTCTAAATTCCCACTCAAATGAGACCCAGTTTCTGAAAACTTCTCTTACAGATCAGCATGAGTGTAGTTAATATGCAGAGTTTAGGTTTTGTTCTGTATTTTTGGCTTGTGTTCGTTTGTGTTCCTCCAGAATAAAAAGTAGGCCATGGTGTGCATGCCTTCATTTGCCTAATGATCTGAGAGTAAAGATGCAGAAAAGTTTGTTTTGTTCCAGTTCAAGCTCTTTTCTATTCAACACGCCTTCAAAATAAAGGTTTGAGACTCCTCCTTTGCAATACAGTATAAGTCCAGCAAAAATAAATGTCCTGCATTGGTTGTGATTAAAAGGACTTTCAAAATCTATTATATTAAAATTTTAGGCTATCTTCTAAAGTTAAATGTCAATTGAAATTGTTCGTATAGGTTAACTTTGGTTCATGTTGTCTTACTGCGATCATTATCCCTGACAAATAAACTACAATAATACATTGGGTTTTTTTTACCGCAAAACAAAAATAATAATGCTGATGAAAAGTTTGGATGATAAAAAATAGCCTATAGTTGGTCAGAATTATGAACTACTAAGCAAAAAATAATAATAAAAAGACTTTCAAAGACAAAATGCTGATATAGCCTGCAGATTCAAAATACTGAGATAGAAATCAAAATTATGGGATGAAGCCAAGATTCTTAGATATTGAGACAAAATGAAATTTTTGACTTACTTTTTCATAATTTTGACAAAACGTTAATGTGCAGGGACAAAATAGAAATAACGATGACATATGACAAAATATGTAAATGCATCTAAATAAGTAAATACATATCAAATGTGTTTTGTAATTGCATTTCAAGAGGAAAAAAAATAATTGAAATATTGCCTTACTATCTCATGATTTTTTACTTTATTTGCCTATGTCAAATCCTCCAAATATTTGTTGAGTTCACTTTAAAAAGTCACAGTTCTTTTATTTAATATCACTATTTTAGAGAAACTTTAATATTATGTGTTTGTCATCATAATTTCACACATATTGTTTTTCAATCAGATTAGATAATTGATTTCGCAGGATACGTTTTTGACTTATTATGACGTAATTTCTGACAACACAAATCATTATTTGGACTTTTGACACCGTAATCTGCAGCACAAATTGGTGAACAAGGCTTTTATTTTGTAAGCCAGGGCCGGTCCAGGAAGTGTTGTACTTCCTGTGTGTAACTTGACGCTCGGTCCGGTGACAGCACGGCCAGCAGTTTGGAGAGTTCCCCTGCTGTCTGTTGTGTTGGCACTTTGACTGAAGATGCTTCCCGGAGCGCTCACCGTGTTGCTGACTCTGTTTATCGTCATTGAGACCAAACAGAAAGACTTTTACACTTTTAAAGTAGTGAACAGCAGGGGGAAGTTAGTGTCCCTGGAAAAATACCGAGGTTCGGTAAGTCTGGGTCTGAACGGACGAATATTTGGTGGGCAACGCAGGCAGACTACAGTATATGATGTTAGAGTCTTTACTGTCACCGGTCTCTGCTTGTCAACCGGCTGCATGAGTGAATGTTGCATGGGAATGTTTATTTTTTACTTCTCCCACTTAGCATTTTGTCATAAATGCCACTCAGCCAGTACAGATCAGTTTGACTGTAGCCTGCTCGGGATGTCCCATCATCATGTAGCCCCGCTAGCCTACGTGGCAAAGGGCCTGCAGAGCCCCACAGCGTTTTCATTCAAACCAGGTACGGATCAGTAGACCTGATTAGCCTTGATCTGCCTACAGTGGATCCATACAGTGATGTTACACTACCTGTAACTAATGCAGGTTTGATTTTGTTTTGTCTGAGTCATTAAATGAGACTGAACATAAGGGATTTGTTTTCCTTTATTACCATTAGCCAGTTTTGTTCAACACAAATCATATAAAACAGAGCAAACTATAACAAAATTTAAAAAAATGTTGGCAGCATGTATACTATTTGTATGTATGTATCATGGAAAAAAATACTACATTCCTCCTGACATTTTAATGTAATCTTTTAAAAAGACCTTTTGTAATTTTCCTTAACCTGTTCTCTTAAAAAGAGCCTCAAAGGAGGCTCCCTTAAACACCTCCCCAATGTCCCCAGTTAAGATCTCTTTCAACTTTTAATACCTAGTTATTACTGCATTTTATATATAGTGTTTTAGAGTTGCTGCTGTGGCTGTGGGAAATTTGATTTGTACATAGGGTCTATTGTATAATGCACATAACTGAGGTTTTCAGATACATCGCACATGCTTCATTGTGACACTGGGTGTCAGCACTAGATGATTATTAATCTGTCAGTCTGTAGTCTAAATGAAAGAATGCCTGCATGTGCTTACTTTTCCAGTGATGAGGTGCTCTCCACTTCTTTGCAGAAACATCCTGATTGACTGTGAGCTGAAGCATGAAGCTGTATTAACCTGCACTAACACACTCGACTGTTTCCATGCCGTGTATCTATACAGGTCCATCCATGACCTCTTCACTAACACCTAACATAAAAAGGTAAACGACAAAAGCATTGCTCTTATCAGACATGCAACCTCTCATCTGGTGAAAGAAGTAGCCAGAACCTTTACTGAATTACCAATACGGAGATATAAAAATACAAATAAATATTCATAGCAATTAACACATCAAAGTAAAAGTACTCGTTTTGTCCATGTGACAGATATATTATTATATTTGACATTACTGATTGGAAGTAGGACTAGTTACCACTACTTTATAGTGTATATGCACTAGTAGTAGTTTACTCAAATGGTTCCCAATCTTTGGGTCAGGCCCCTCCAAAGGGCCACAAGATTAAACCTGCAGTAGGCTGAATATTTTTGGCATCTTTGGGCAAAAAAAATCCGTAATAACCTTTCAGCATGTTGTAATTCAAGTGTTCTGAGAGAAAACTAGACTTCTGCACCTCCTCATGGCTCTGTTTTCAGGCTGTAAAAAATCTAGCCCGTGACGGGAGACTTTGGCCAATCACAGGTCATTTAGAGAGAGCATTCCTATTGGCTGTTCATTCAATCGGCAGCTGTTAGTCACTTGACAACTCTGATCACACGGTCAAACTAGGCAGCATTTACCAAATATGAATAAATATTCTGTTGTCGTGATGCCTATTTCTCTCCTCAAATGTTTTCAGAGTCATCTTGTAGTTACTGTTTAGCTGTAAAATGAGAATGTGTGCTCCAGCTGGTGGGCGGTGTTTGGTATTTCCTCAGCTGATCCCAACATGGCTGCCGGGTCACAAACTTTCTCATTTTACAGGTAAACAGTTCAATACAATATGTTTCTGAAATAGGCATTACAGTAACAGAATAAATTCATATTTGATCAGTACTGCCTGGTTTGACTGGTTGGTCAGAGTTTGTGAGTGATTGACAGCTGCTCAGAGGCAGCAGGCTCCAGCTCGACTCTGATTGGTTGTTTTCCCCTGTTCTGTTAAATCTTGCAGATGCCGTTAGAATCACCGAAGGCCACAGAGGCATGATTTTTTTCAGATTACCTGTCTCATGCACTACTGTCAGAATATAGTGACCGTTTTATAAAGATAACTTTTTAAAAATCAGATTTGCTAATCATAAATTAATCACATTTTTTATCTGTTCAAAGTGTACGTTAAAGGGAGATTTGTCAAGTATTTACTACTTTTATTAACATGGGAGTGGGTAAATATGCTGCTTTATGCAAATGTACATATGTATATATTGTAGCACAAAACAAGGCAAATATAGATCAGAAACCCTCACAGGTACATATAGCGTAACTGCAGCCCAACAGGCAACAGCAGCTGTCAGTGTGTCAGTGTGCTGACTTGACTATGACTTGCCCCAAACTGCATGTGATTATCATAAAGTGGGCATGTCTGTAAAGTTGTTGTTTTGTGATGTTTTGTCAGGACTGTTACTGTAGTGTTCTCACAGTGTGCTCCTATTTTAGGTATCCCTGGTGGTTAATGTAGCCAGCGAATGTGGCTTCACCGCAGAGCACTATGAAGACCTGCAGAAGCTCCAGCGGGACTTTGGGCCGTATCATTTCAATGTGATGGCCTTCCCCTGCAACCAGTTTGGGCAGCAGGAGCCCGGCAGCGACAGGGAGATCGACAGCTTTGTGCGCAGAGTCTACGGGGTCTCCTTCCCCTTGTTCAGTAAAATCGCTGTCGTTGGAACCGGAGCCAACAATGTCTACAAGTACCTTGTCGGTGAGTGAGATGCAGTGATGCTGATGGAAGTGTATTCTTGCATCACATGAAGATGTTTAGTTTATTAAGCAAATGAGCCTGAAAGATGACTACATTTCTAATTAACACAGTGGAACCGGGGGGAGCACATCATTATAGGAAATATTCAGAAATGAAAAATGAGATATGAACATGATATACAAAAATCGTATGCAGAAATATTACAGTATGACAGTGAGGGGAAGTCGCACTGAACTCGCATCTATTCACCTCTTTGCATTGAACTTGTATTGTAAGAGTGTAAGCAAATATAAATACATCAATATATAAAAATCATCAGTAAGGTTGTCAAAGTTAATGCGATAATAACAACTGTACTAAAATTTGTTTTAACGCCTCAAATTTCTTTAAGGCATTAATGCAACTTACGTTGTAGTGGGCTCAGTTTTAAAGTGAAAGATAGTGGCATCATATGAAACTAAAGAACCCAAAGAATCAGGTCATACTAAACAATGCTCCAAAACTTAATGCTAAATTTTGACCTCTGACCTTGAGATATGTGAATGAAAATGTGTTGTATGGGTACCCACGAGTCTCCCCTTTACAGACACGCCCACTTATGATAATCATATGTAGCTTTGGGCAAGTCAGCACACTGACACACTGACAATATACATACATTTGCATAAAGCAGCACATTCCACTCCCATGTTGATGATAGTATTACATATTTTGCAAACCTCCCTTTAAGATACATTCTGAACAGATAAAAATTGTGTGATTAATTTGCAATTGATCGTGATTGACTATGGACTATCAAAGTTAAATATTTTATTCGTCAGACAGCCCGAGAATGAATAACTAGTAGATTGAAAAGCTGTTATTGCAAAGCCAGCTGTGCAATCTGTGAGATTAGGAGCAGCTAGAGGAACCAGAAGAAGAGGAGTGTTAAAAGAACTACAGGGAGAAAATGATGAGAAGGACAGAAAGAACGACAGAAGCAAAGATTAGCAGGAGGACAGAAGAGAACTGATGTCTGAAAGAAGAGACACAAGAAAATAAATGAAGAATTGAATTGAATAAATAACTGAGAAGGAAAGGGAGAAATTAAGAATGAAGGTAAACATGGAGGGCAGAATAAATGAAAGAGTGTAGCAGTGAAATAAAGGAATAAAAGAAGAAACAGTGAAAAAAGTGGGAATGAAGGGAAGCAAAAAGGTAATGAAGACAGTGGATCACTTCTCAATGCATTATGGGACAGCTCAGGGTGTGGAATTGACCGATGATATGAAATAAAAGTTTTGAAATTGTAATTGCAAATATTTGCCTGAGAGCTGTGGAGATTTGTAAAAGAAAAAATTGTTCCTTAAAACAAACAAAAAAATAGAGAAACAGGAAGAAAGAAAGTGTTTCTAGGTGGGAGCCCAAATGTAATGTAGACTGTTGTTTGACAGAATGTTTTTTAATATAAATAGTGGAGGCTTTCACTTCGTTTTCTTCTCTCACTGTCTGCAGAGACATCTGGAAAGGAGCCTGACTGGAATTTCTGGAAGTATCTCGTTAATGTAAACGGTGAAGTGGTGGATGCATGGGGACCAAAAGTTTCTGTCAAAGAAATCCGACCCAAAATAGCTGAAATGGTGCGCCAGATAATCCTAAAGAAGAAAGAAGAGCTTTAACCACATGCTAAAAGACATAGGGAGATAAACTGAACACATTTGTTTTGCTTGTACGATCAGACTTTGTTAGAAGAAAGCATTACCAAGTCACATAGCGAGACTCACTCTCTGACAGCACTGATGAAACGCCACTATGTTTTTATTTCAATGTCAAATTTCATATCGAGCGGACGACAAAGCGCCCCTGTTTTCCTATTTGGTAGTCATGTGGATTGTGTGCTTGGTTTTTTATTCATTCTGATTTGTGGAATAAAACTTTACTGTGATGAGAGATACTTTGCCACTGAGTTTATGTTTTATTTAACATTTTCAGAAAATATTTTTGTTTACTTTTACTAATGAAAAACAGAGCTCTTTGGGATTTCGCTACACTAGGTGTCATGAAGACAACATAAAATTTCCAAGCAGGTTTGGCTGTTTTGATAGTCCTGTTGTTAGTAATAAGAATCACGACCACCTTATTTACCATATTAAAAAAAATTTTTTTTGACACAATATAATTTAGTTGGCATGTTGGAGAACTATGGGGGCCTTCAAATGTTGGTATACAAACAGAACAAACTTAACACAGTTGTAATAATGTACAATATGTCTTCATAAGAGAAGTTATAATTGTTGATTATGTATCAACAAACACTTGAAATGTCCTTAAATCTTTGAACAGCTAAATTATAATATGCAAGACAATTTATTATAATCCTTAAAGTGAAAGATACTTAAAGCTAGGGTGGGTAATGTATTTTAGGAACATTTTTCATTAAATTCGTTGAAATTCTCTTTATATCCCGACAGCAATCAAAAAAATCTAACTTTAAATACATGCCTTGAGCACCCATGTTTTTGATGTCATGACGTAAATTTCATCTCTGATTGTATAAACCTGATAAAACATTCCAGATCAAATATACCTCATTATCAGTTTGTGTTCCAGTGATCCTTTCTTAACCCTTTACATTTCCTCAAATTCAAACATTCATTCAACAAAAAAATGCTGAATTGCCAATTATTATGTCCCTCCCTTCTGCCATTCCCACGTCCACAGGCCCGTATTTCCACGACACCTTGCAGTCACTGCCATTCACTACCTGTCCAGCAGTTTCCTTCAGACTTTTCCATCTGTCCCAGTCACCTGACTTCCTCATCCAGAGCACTGACCAGTCCATTTTCCCCAAAGCAAGGACAGATTGTCAATGTTGCTTCATGCCTTTGCTTTAAAGCCCCCTGAACCTGCACCTGTGAGGCACTGGATAACAGGCTGGACTCAAACGCACGACAAGGAGAGCAGATCCAAGTTAACAATAATCTTTAATACAACAGGCAGGGGTTGGTACACAATAGATCAGTCCCACAGGCTAACAAATCCAAATCACTAAGGCAAAGGCAGGGTCAAAAAATGAGCAGAGATTCAAAAACACGAGGAGTCTAGATCACTGGGAAAAATAACGCGAGGACGCTTGCACTCTAGGAGATACGAAGACGAACTGGCACAGAAGGGAAGGGGAATACAGCTTAAATACTAAAGTGGGGAGTGACTAACTATGAACAGGTGAACACAATCAGGGCGGGGAGACGATCAGACGCAGGTGAGGGTAGTTGGAAAGTAGGTCAGGGAATCTCATTCATTCATAACATGGAAGAACAGGAGGGCAGGAAGTGACGTGCTCTGAAACGAGAGGGAGAGTTAGTTTTCAAAGTAAAACAGGAAATGGACAACATTCACAACCACAAGGACAAAAACGTAACTTAACCATCTCGGGGCGTGACAGCACCCTTAGCTGGCTGTCTGCTTGTACCTTTTACCTGCCCCGTTCACTCGTGGATTCTCTGTTACTCCTGGTTGTACTTGCTCCCCATGTCAGTAAGCTTGTGTACCTTCACATTTTGAATAAATCACTAAATTGTTCTTGTCTGTTTGCATATACCTGCCTCACGGACAATGGGATGGCTCAATGCGCATCATCATCCTAATGTCTTGGTTATTTATCATAAGGAAAACAAGTTTATAAACTCCACTCAGCCACTATATATATTTTTTTACTATTGGTCATACTACTATAATTACCTTGTGCTGTATTTTTAAAGGTGGTTTATTTTCTGTATTACAGTTTTTTTTTTTTTTTACCACTGGTCACAAGCATTGCTTCAGTCGGGATAACACCAGTAAATGTGTACTAAATAGTGGATAACTTTAGTTCTTTATTTGTGTATATAGTAAGATAAAACAAAATAGAAGAGACATACAATAACACAAATAATTGCACACATGGCCTGAAAAAATGTGGGCTTATGAAAGGAACTCAAACAATTAAAAACAGCTGCATTACAAATTTACAAGCACATAAATATGTACATTTTTTTAAAAATATCTTAAAGAAAGAAAAAATACTATTTCCAAAGAAGAAATGCTAGAGATAAGACAGGAAGGAAAAAAAGAGAAAAAACAGGATTAGTTACAGTACTGGACATCTGACAGTTACAGTACTGACATCCTCATTTGGTGAAGACGGGCTGGTTCATGTGGACGCATCATACGGGGTTGGAGTCTGTCCTCCCCTGGATGATGTGGACACCAGCCACCAGTAAAATGAGCTAAGAAGTCCTGATAGTTCGCTAAGATGAACTTTGTAAATAATATTGTGATTTTAAGAAATCTGTAAATAATTTAGTGATATTGTGTTTTTCAGTAATCAATCCTCCTCCAACAGTCGTTTCCAGTCAGCCACAGACAGAAATGTTATCCAGCCTCCACCTGCAGAAAGCAGACAGTTGAAGACACATGCTCCACCTCTTCTGGCCATATTCCACTGTCTCCTCCACCTCTAACACCTAAAAAAATAAACGTACCATCTGCAACCTTTATGACATCCACCTGCGGCAGTGTAATTATAGGCAATTTTATGGAAGAAAACCAAAGTTAAGACAAATTAACTTTTGAAAACAGGTCAAATTGGCCCAAAGACCACAGGAGGGTTAAAAGCAGATGGAGCTGGCTTCTGTACTTTGAACTGCCTCTCTGTGTGGATGCAACGTTAGGATGGGACTGCTTTTTCAACTCTTACATTTGTGTCTTTCATGCATTTAAGCAGAACCTGGAGCTGGCCTCAGACAACGCTGCCCTGAAGGAGCAGATGGCCAGCAAGGAGTCCAGCTGGGAGGAGGAGAGGATGAGGATCCTGAAGGCTCTCAAGTCAGAGAGGGCCATCAGGAAAGAAGCCCAAAAGAACCTCAAAGTCCAGAACCAGGACAAGGATGAGGAGCTGAGTGCCAAGTTCCGCCGTCTCCAGGAGGACCTTGAGAAGAGCGAGAAGCAGGTCGTGGAGATGGAGGCCAAGTGGAAACAGAAAGTCATGGCTCTGGACAATCAGCTGCTCAAGGAGGTGGCTGAAAAAGTGGAGAGCTTTATGAGAGTGCAGGAGCTGGAGGAGAACATCAACCTCCTGACACAGAACAATCCTGACCTCCAGGTTCAACTCCTCCAGACTCCCAGCAAGCTGCTGAAGGACTCTGAGGACCACATCGCAAAGCTGGCCTCTGAGATCGCTGCTCTGAAGGAGCAGCTGGCCACCAAGGAGTCTGGCTGGGAGGAGGAGAAGATGAGGATCCTGAAGGCTCTCAAGTCAGAGAGAGCCATCAGGAAAGAAGCCCAGAAAGACCTCAAAGTCCAGAACCAGGACAAGGATGAGGAGCTGAGTGCCAAGCTCCGCTGTCTCCAGGAGAACCTTGAGAAGAGCGAGAAGCAGGTCGTGGAGTTAGAGGCCAAGTGGAAGGTCTCTGAGGACCACATCGCAGAGCTGGTCTCTGAAAACGCTGCTCTGAAGGAGCAGCTGGCCACCAAGGAGTCCGGCTGGGAGGAGGAAAAGAAGAGCATCCTCACCGCTCTCAGGTCAGAGAGAGTCATCCGAGAACAGGCTCAGACTGACCTGAAGACCAAGGAGAAGGAGTATGAGGAGCAGACCAACTCTCTGAGCCACCACCTGTATTTGAAGGAGAACGAGCTCCGATCAGCTGAGCAAATCTGGATTGGAGAGCAAGCCCGGGTCTCTGCATGTTGGGAGGACAGTGTCACCAAGATCACAGAGGCCTGGGAGAAAGAGCTCCAACAAGCATCTGTCCTGAAGAACCTGTTGGTCAAATCCCTGCAGGAGGAGTCGGACAGGAAGGTGAGCCAGGTCGTCCTGGAAAAGGACCAACTGATCGCCCAACTGATGGCGGCTAACGAGGCTCTGAAAGTCCAGAGTCTGGAGAGAGAGACCCAGCTGCAGGAGAAGGAGAGGCAGCTCATCCAGAGCGAGGCGGAGCACAACACCAAACTCGCCGCTCTGGACGCTGACATGAGGAGCCAGCTGGCCTCCAAGGAGGAGACCATCGAGAAGCTCCAGAAAAACACCAGCAACATGGAGTAGCACTGGTCCGAGCAACGGAGCCTCATGGAGGACAGGATCCAGGTCCTGAACAACACCGTCATCGCCCTCGAGGCACGCCTCCTCAGCCTGGAGGAGGATTGCCAGGAGAGGATGACGTCGGAGCAGCTGAAGGCCGAGAAGAAAAACTTAAAGAGGCTGATCAAGGACAAGGAGGAGGAGGAGAAGAGACAGAAGAAAGAAAGACAGGAGAGGGAGAAGGAAGAGAAGAAGGAGCAGAAGAAAAGAGAGAAGGAGGAATCAAAACGACTGAAGAAAGAAAAGCAGGAGAGGGAGAAAGAAAAGAGGAGGACTTGAAACGATCAAGAAAGAGGAAGTAGAAAGAGAGGGCAGAGGAGAAGAGAGAGCAATAACATCCTTTCTCTCCTCACTCTTCACCTCATAGTTCAATAAGTCACAAAAATGGTATAAACACTTAAGTTATAATATAATCATAATCATAAAAAGATCAGAAAAATGCAGTTATACCAAAAAAATGAAATAATAAGGTCAGAAAAATTAAGTTATTGTATAATATGTCTGAAAACTAAATAGGAAAATAATGCTATTGTATAAAATGTCATAAAAAGGTCAGAAAAATTAAGTTATAGTAAAATATGTGATAAAAAGGTTATAAAAATATAGTTACAGTATAATATGTGAGAAAAGGTCAGAAAAACAAAGTTATAGTATAACAGGTCAAACAAATGTCAGAAAAATAAAATTATAGTATAATAGGTCATAAAATGATCATAAGAATAAAGTTACAGTAGAATGTAATTAAAAGGTCATAATAAAATAAAATTTATGTATAATAGGTCATAAAAAGAATGATATAATAAAAAGGTGATAAAAAAGGTCATAAAAAAGTTATAATGTAATAGTTCATAAAAAGGTAAAATATAGTGTGTAAAATAAACTTATTGTATAATATGTCATAAAATAGCCATAAAAATAAATTTATACCATATGTCAAAAAAAGATAAAAAAAAATAGAGGCATAGTATAATTTAGCATAAAAAGGTCAAAAAATTAAAGTTATAATATAATATATGACCAAAAGGTCACAATAAAATAAAATAATAGTATAATGTCATAAAAAGGTCACAAAACTAAAGTTATAGTATAATATATGACCAAAAGGTCACAATAAAATAAAATAATAGTATAATATCATAAAAAGGTCATAAAAATAAAATCAGAGTATAACAGGTCAAACAAATGTCAGAAAAATGAAATTATAGTATAACAGTTAATGTATAATAGGTCATAAAAAGCCATAATAATCATAAAAAGGTCATAAAAGTAAAGTTATAGTATAGTATGTGATAAAAAGGTCACAAAAATAAAGTTATAGTATAATATGTGATAAAAAGGTAAAGAAATAAATCAAGTTAGAGTATAATAGGTCGTAAAAAGGTCAAAAAAATAAATCTACAGTATGTCATAAAAATGTAAAAACTATATAGTTATAGTATAATGTGAAGACTGGAGTCAGACCAGGTTTGGACTCAAAAAGCACGATTCTGGAGATCAGGTGAGACTGAAAAACAATCAGCGTCTTTAACGTTCAGCAAAGGGTCCAAACACAGAAGGTCAATCGTATCAGGCAACAAATCCAAAAACGTCAGGCAGAGCAATGTCAAAAAACAGGCAGAGATTCAAAATACACCGGGAGTCAAAACACCAGAAAAGAAAGCTGGTACGCTTTACACCAGGGACAAAGACGAACTGGCTCAGAGGGAAGAGGAAGCACACATTAAATACTAGTGAGGGGAGTGACTGACGATGCTCAGGTGGACACAGTCAGGGCGGGAGAAGACAATCACACACAGGTGAATGGTGTTGGAAACTGGGTCAGGAGGAGGTGCTCAAATGTTCAGGTGGGAAAGCATGCCGGCAGGAAGTGAAGTGATCTGAAACGAGAGGGAATGTTAGAATACCAAAATAAAACAGGAAGTGCAACATGCAAAAACAGGAAAACAAACATGACCGAAGAGCTGACGGTTGTGACAGTATATGTGATCAAAAGGTCACAATAAAATAAAGTAATAGTATAATGTCATAAAAAGGCCATAAAAATAAAGTCATAGTATAATATGTGATAAAAAGGTTATAAAAATATAGTTACAGTATAAATGTGAGAAAAGGTCATAAAAACAAAGTTAGAGTATAACAGGTCAAACAAATGTCAGAAAAATAAAATTACAGTAAAACAGTTAATAGTAATATAATAGGTCATAAAAAAGCCATAAATTTCTAATATAATAGGACAAGAAAAAGGTAAAACATAAAGGCATAGTATAATTTGTCATAAAAAAGGTTGTAAAAGTAAAGTTATAGTATAATATGAGATAATAAAAAAGATCAGAAAAATAAAGTTATTATATAATATGTCATAAAAAGGTCATAAAAATTATAATAAACTCATAACAAGGTCATAAAAAAAAATTTATAATAAACTGTCATAAAAAGGTCCTAAAAATGAAGTTATTGTATGTCATTGTGACGGCCCCTCTGTGTTTGGATCCTCTGCTGTTTGCTTTCTCTCTTCAGGGCTGCAGACCTGATGAGGCTGATCAGCATCATGGGACACACCTGGACCCGGTGTGCTCCCTGCTTAAAAGGCAGAGCAGGCAGCAGTCTAGAGGACCAGCAGACCTCATCACACACCAGACCTTTGTTTCTGGGCTTTGGGTTCTTTTTTCTTGTTTTTACATGCACAACATCCATGCAGCACATTTTCACACATCCACTCCCTACACGACTGACTTTACAGATTCCTGCCGTACATTCTTTTGATTTACTTTTGACATGTATTTGTAATTGTGAGGCACATGACTGGTCGGTACGGGCAGTCCATTACACATTAAACCTTGTTTTTCAGAGTTTACACCCTGGTTAGGCTGTAGAGCAGGTTCCCGTTGGAATTTGTTTGGGGTGAACTGGTAGTGTGGTAGTGAACATGGTTAGAGCGGTTGTCACACACATCTGTGGCTATGGAGGAGTCGCTGGTTCTCTGGTTGCCTCGCTGTCCCATTAGGCTGCTAGTGCGTAAGTTCCCAAAGCGAGCAGCTACCTGAAGACTAGGGAGGAGTTTAGCTAGGTTTTGGCCAGGCAGTTAGAGGGACTGGCTCCGATTTTGGGTTGCTAGTGTGCATTTGGCTGTCTGTGCCTTCCTGTGATTGTGCGTGTCTTTGTTTCATGCGCATTAGAGTGTCTTGGCAGGTGCTGAATATTTTCTGAAAACCCCATCAGAGGAGGTTTTGGAGTGTTGTAGTCGAGAGCAGCTGGTGATAATTGCAGAGCATTTTGGTGTAGACGTTGGTGACAAACGGATGAAAGACAACATGAAATCAATTTTTAAGGCTAACTTGTTTGAGGACACATCCTGTCAGCTCTGTTCCAGGTTTAGCTGAATTGTCTGCTCCTGGTGTTGTTGGTTTAATTCCTGGCTTAACTTTTGAGCAGCAGAAGGAACTGCTGTTGTTACAGTTGGAGCATGGTAGGCTTCAGCAGCAAGTTGAACGGGAGAAATCGGCCGCAGAAACAGTAAAGCATGAGACAGAACTTAAGACGCTGGAGTTGGAACAGTACAAGCTAAGTTTGATTCAGGATGGTCGGGTCACAGCGGACTCTGTTTTCAGTGTTGCTCCTGTGTCTTCAGAGTGTTCACGGTTTGATGTGGCTGGCAATTTGCACCTGCTACCAAAATTTTGTGAGAATGATCCTGATACCTTCTTTTCACTGTTTGAGCAGGTAGCCGACTGTAGAAATTGGCCTGATTCTGAGTATACATTGCTGCTGCAATATGTCCTAACTGGTAAGGCTCAAGTAGCGTATTGTTCCCTTCCTATGCGTGAAAGTCAAAATTACTTGTCAGTCAAGGCTGCTGTGTTAAAAGCATATGAGTTGGTGTCAGAAGCCTACAGGCAGAGGTTCACAACATGGGAAAAGTCAAGTAAGCAGACACACATGGAGTTTACCAGGGAGTTGGGTACCGCTCTTGAAGTTAATACTTTTGACGACTTGTGCAATTTGATGGTCTTGGAGCAGTTTAAAAACTCTCTGCCGAGCGATGTTGCTACCTACATTAATGAACGTAAAGTCAAATCTGCTGCCGAGGCTGCTGCGCTTGCAGCAAATGGTCTGGCCGGTAGCCGGGTCTGGGCTGATGTTCCTCCACCACCTGTACTGACATCCTCTTCTTTTTCAGAACAGCCTGAATGTTTTCAGTCGTGTCCTGTGATGTCCTCAGCTCCTGGTATGTGGACTGTGAGTAGAGCACGGACAAAAGAGTTGGGTAAGCCCCATGGGAAAATGAATCGCCATTACCGTAAGTCAGATGTTGCTCCGTAAGTTAAAACCCCACTGTTTTCACAGCTCAATGTGAAGGTGGGTTATGCACAAGGGTCGTATGGCCATGTTGTGTACTAGGTGTTGTTTTTTTGTTTTTTTGTTTTTTTGCTGGCTGATGCTGGAGGCCCATGTTAATGTTGTGCTGTACTGCTTTCCATGCTGGTTCTCTGCTGTTTTTCCCTTCAAACTCTTAAATTTGCTTCTCCAGGCACCAGGAGTTGCTGAGTTGTGGGCAGAACAGAGTGGCCTTGTTGGAGAGACCAAGGAGAGTGGTAACAGTTTGTAATTGTTTAGAGCACATTTTGTTTAGCTGGTAAGAATATATTTTGAATATTGAAGTTTGTTAAAATTGTTAGTTACAGGTAAATGGGGCTAGTAGGGTCTTTCCGGGGTTCGGGGGGTGTGACGGCCCCTCTGTGTTTGGATCCTCTGCTGTTTGTTTTCTCTCTTCAGACCTCTTCAGACCTGATGAGGCTGATCAGCATCATGGGACACACCTGGGCCCAGTGTGCTCCCTGCTTAAAAGGCAGAGCAGGCAGCAGTCTAGAGGACCAGCAGACCTCATCACACACCAGACCTTTGTTTCTGGGCTTTGGGTTCTTTTTTCTTGTTTTTACAGCACAACATCCATGCAGCACATTTTCACACATCCACTCCCTACACTACTGACTTTACAGATTCCTGACGTACATTCTTTTGATTTACTTTTGACATACTTTTGATTAATAAATCACTCCTTTTTGGATTGTTCTACTTTGTCTCTCCTTCTAGTGGCTCTCTGCTTGCTCTGTGAGCTCTCTCTGGCGTCTCCTCTCTGTTAGCCAGGAGCTTTTGGAGTTCTTCCTCCAGAGCTCGACACCTCAGTCGGCTGTCTTTCAGAGCAGTCTGAGTAGGGTGCAGCTGGGCCAGGATGTCTTGGTGAGTGTTCATACTTTTTTTGCTCTCCTTGGCAATGAGATGATCTTTGTCTCTGAGGAGATCTTCCAGCTGGTTGATTTAGTTCTACCACATCTCCTCCTTCTTCTTGGCCTCCATCCGTTGACCAGCAGAGGCTCTCCCCTCTTTTAGAGCGTTGAGGCTCTGCTCAAGAGAGATGATCTTCTCATCCCTCTGTTTTAATTCCTCCTGTACCTCGCCACACTCTTTCTTGAGATGTTGAGTTTCTTGAGAGCTTCTTCCTTCTGTCCTATCTCTTGTTTGGCCCTACTGAGGTTTTTCCTCCAGGCGACTTTGGTGAAATCGAAGCTTCTCTCCAAAGCAGAAAGATGGCGGTGAAGACAGCTAATGCCATCTTCCTTCTGCTCCATCTCCCCGTTTGCCTCCTGGAGGTCGACCTTTAACTTCTCATTGTCTTTTTCAGAGATGGACAGCTTCCTCTCCAAAGCATGCAGGTCCTCCATCTCCCTGTTATAGCCCTGCGCATAGTCAAATGACAGAAATACATCAATACATTTTCACATCAGAGAAGGAAAACTGTTAATGATACTGAGATGATATATTTACATACAACTCTGAAGAGAAACCATAGTTTAACCTAAACCATTTATTTATTGTACTTGTGACGGCCCTGCCTTGTTGGCTGTGCATTGACTATGTTCCTTCTGTCCCTAAAGGTAGTACACCGAGGAGGACTCCTGATGGGGCACCTGAGCTGGGTACTATAAAAGGCCCCTTCAGATGTCTCTCCCTCTCTCTCTTCTTGGACTACACGCATCCTGCAGAGTTAGCGTTCGGCATTTGTGGTTTGACTGGCTTCGACAATAAAACACATCACCCATCCACATTGACATGACTGATACCACTGACAGACACGCTCCATGATGCCTAATTTGTATGAGACTTTAAATAAGACATTAAATAAACCATTTATGATAAGATAAGATAAGATGAACCTTTATTAATCCTCGGAGGGAAATTATTTATTGTACTATAATGCCATATATCTGAGCTATTCACTGGTAGAAGGTGTGAAATGACTTTAATGTCATTATTGATTTAACCTTCTGACCCACAACAGATCCATGTTTGTCTATTTTAGGGGGGTACAGGGTGCTATTTAATTGATTAATCAGAATAAATTGTGAAAGTGTATAAGGGTTTAGAACATTATGATCAAAGTATTTTATGGTCATCCCCATGCTTTATTATGTCTCATAAAGTTTTGCAGTATTTTTTGGGTTGATACTATTTGTTACACAGATTTGGTGCTAAATTTAGGCATTTGTATATTTACCAAAAATTGTTAAAAATTATTAATAATCTCTCCAATATAGCATGAATGCTCTAGGTCTTGTGATTTTGCCCATTTATTCACAGATTGATAAATGACTTTGTCAACACATTTATTAGTACCTATTTTAATTGCTGCCCTGTGATGGACTGGTGACCTGTCCAGGGTGTACCCCGCCTTCGCCCAATGCCAGCTGGGATCGGCTCCAGCAACCCCCGCAACCCCTGACGGGATAAGCGGTTGACGATGGATAGATGGATTTTAATTGCATAATTAGTTATTAATCAATTAAATGCTCTATTGACTATTGTGGTCCTCCATATACTGAAGGAAAAGGTCATAAACTAAAACCTTCTAGTATAATATGTCATAGAAAGGTCAGAAAAATAAAGTTATAGTATAACATGTCATGAAATTAAAAAAAATTTTAAAATAAAAAATTATTAAAAAAAATTAAAAAAATTATATATATTATAAAATATATAAAAATAATATAAATTATTAAAAATAATAAAATAAAGTTATTGTGTAAATATCACAAATATGTCATGAACAATAAAGATTTAGTATAAAATGTCAATAAAAGCTCATGAAAATAAAGTCACAGTATAATATGTCACAAAAAAATCCACAAAAATAAAATTATAGTATAATTTGTCATATAAAGTCATAAAATTTAATTTATAGTATAATCGGTCATAAAAGGGTCAAAATATAAAGTTATAGTATATTGTTACAAAAAGGTCATAAACTATAAAGTTATAGTTTCACATGAAAATAAATTATTTTTATACAGTAAAATATATTTGCAGAAGGTCTTGCAATAAAAATGTCTGAACACGTTTATGAATCTACCGTATTAAACTTTTATATATAGATAATGAAAAACAAACTTCTTAGAGCCTCCATTTTGCGTTTTTTGCAGAAGTCATGTGACCACTGCGCAGTGCCACGTGACATTCGGAACGTGACGTCACATTCCGTTACCGAGGTTACAAGCTTCTAGAGCGCTGCCTGTTGATTCTGGTTAGCGTCTTAGCTAGTCTGCTAATCAGTGTGAGTCGGTCCTTCAGCGGAGACGCATGCTAGCGAGAGCAGAGCGACAGTCAACGTACAACACAGCGACTACTAGTGTTACTGCCTTGGCTACTACTACTACTAATACTACTACTACTACTTCTTCTACTTCTACTTCTACTACTACTACTGTAGTAATGGAAGCAATCGTCCGTTCAGGAAACCAGGTAAGATTTCTGATCTTTCTCCTACTTTTTAATTTCTCATACTGAGAAATAAAAGTAATAACAATGCTGCCAGCCTACATTTAATCTGATTTATGATTGTGTATATAAAACACACAGTTCAAATGATTAGGAAATGAATGATTCAATCTGATTACAGTATTTGCTTTGATTAAATACAACGTTGGCATCAGTAGTTTAATGGTGTATTGTAATTAGCTTAGAGCTGGTGTTAGGAAGTTAAACAGGAAGACAGTGATTGTGGTCTAAGGCTGAACTCGACTCTGGTGACAAACTGAATCGGTGTGTTTCAGGAAAAGTAGCTTCACAGTTTTGCTCTCGTATTGGCATCAAAATGATGCACCTTTTATCCTCTTGGATCAAACTGACCCGTCTGTTTTGACTGCTTATAAAGCATGTTGTATTAAATGAGCTCCATTTTTTTGTTTCTCCTATTTAGTGAACTTGGTTCCAACATATTAACATATATTTTACATTTATTTTTGTAATATATGGTATGATAGACCTAATTTACATAATATTATACCTCATTTTTGGGTAAAAAAAAAAAAAAAAGCTGAAATTCTGAATGATATCCATGAAGGTTATTATCACAGGCACACAAATCGGGGGAATACCACAGACAGGTCTATGACAAAGTTTAGTGTGGATATTTTTTTGAAACCATATCAGGATTTTTTAATGGCAGCAAATAGTCACAGCTGTTGTCCTCCTGGGTCAAATTGACCTGGTCTTGTTTGAGTGGTTTATAAAGCATGAAATATAAAATGACCACACTATTTTGTGTTACATCTTTAAGTCAACTTGTTTCCAACAAATTACCATAAATTTTAAACTCCTTTGACACCGCTTATTCTTTTATTATGGTAGGTTTTCATGTTATCAACCACTTCTTCGGTTTGCCGGTGGTACATGCCATGTAGGGGCTTGTCCCTCCAGGTGGTCTGCTCCTCCTCCTCCTCTGCACTCTCATTGGGTTTCTGCTGCCTGAGACAGTCACGTAGCAGCTCATCCTTTGGGGCCATTTTCTAGATGTAAGCTTGGGTTTTTGATGTTTCATCCAGGGCCGTGGCCTTGATGCTCACTCGTCCACGGCCTCCCTCTTTCTGCTTAGTGTACAGTCTCAGGGTGCTGGACTTAGGGTGAAACCCTCCATGCATGGTGAGATGGTGAGGAGCTTTCTTGTCTTGATATCTGTGGCTTCTATCTCCTCTTTTGGCCAGCTTATGATCCCAGCGGTGTATCTGATGACTGGTAGTGCGTACATGTTGATGGCTGGGACCTTGTTCTTACCATTCAGCTGACTTTTCATCCCTCAGCAGCTGGTTCATCTGTGCTGCTCGGCATTCAGTGCAGTTAGCTTCTTCAGCCAGTATGCATGGATCATATCGGGGGCCGATGCTGTCCAGCGCTTCATTTTTGACACTCTTTCTTGGATGTCTGCCATTGAGATGGTTACCGGTTCTTGTTCTGGGAGGTTGCTGTGGTCAGCTCTTAGGCCTACTAGCCATTTGGCATCGGTGTTGTGTGATGCCTCCCTTTCCCGTATGTCCCTCCAATACTTGGTGGGTCTGACCGGTTGTTGTTTCATTGTCTTCAGTCTGGAGGCCCAACACGATGCAGTGCCCAATGCTTTGAAGTGTGTGTGTGTGTGTGTGTGTTCAATGCGCTGAAAAGCACAATACTATGACCCACTGCACCACTAAATGTGGCCTGGTCAAATTGATCCGAGAAGACCACAGATGATAGAAATTTTAATAAAACATATATAATTTAATAAAATTAGTCCGAATTAATTTTACTTACAAAGAGCATAGTATGGAACCATCCGTGTAATTATAGGCAATTATATGGAAGAAAACCAAAGACAAATTAACTTTTGAAAACAGGTCAAATTGGCCCAAAGACCACAGGAGGGTTAAAAGCAGATGGAGTTGGCTTCTGTACTTTCAACTGCCTTTCTGTGTGGATGCAACGTTAGGATTGGACTGCTTTTTCAACTTTTACGTTTGTGTCTTTCAGGCATTTAAGCAGAACCCGAAGCTGGCCTCAGACAACGCTGCCCTGAAGGAGCAGATGACCAGCGCCGAGTCCATCTGGGAGGAGGGGAGGATGAGGGTCCTGAAGGCTCTCAAGTCACGGAGGGCCATCAGGAAAGAAGCCCAGAAGGACCTCAATGTCCAGAAGCAGCACAAGTCTGAGGAGCTGAGCGCCAAGCTCCGCTGTCTCCAGGAGAACCTTGGGAAGAGCGAGAAGCAGGTCATGGAGATGGAGGCCAAGTGGAAACAGGACTCAGAGGACCACATCGCAGAGCTGGTGTCTGAAAACGCTGCTCTGAAGGAGCAGCTGGCCACCAAGGAGTCCGGCTGGGAGGAGGAAAAGAAGAGCATCCTCACTGCTCTCAGGTCAGAGAGAGTCATCCGAGAACAGGCTCAGACTGACCTGAAGACCAAGGAGAAGGAGTACGAGGAGCAGACCAACTCTCTGAACCACCACCTGTATTTGAAGGAGAACGAGCTCCGATCGGCTGAACAGTTCTGGATTGGAGAGCAAGCCCGGGTCTCTGCATGTTGGGAGGAGAGTGTCGCCAAAATCACAGAGGCCTGGGAGAAAGAGCTCCAACAAGCATCTGTCCTGAAGAACCTGGTGGTCAAATCCCTGCAGGAGGAGTCGGACAGGAAGGTGAGCCAGGTCGTCCTGGAAAAGGACCAACTGATCGCCCAACTGACGGCGGCTAACGAGGCTCTGAAAGTCCAGAGTCTGGAGAGAGAGACCCAGCTGCAGGAGAAGGAGAGGCAGCTCATCCAGAGCGAGGCGGAGAACAACAGGATCCTCACCGCTCTCAGGTCAGAGAGAGTCATCCGAGAACAGGCTCAGACTGACCTGAAGACCAAGGAGAAGGAGTATGAGGAGCAGACCAACTCTCTGAACCACCACCTGTATTTGAAGGAGAACGAGCTCCGATCGGCTGAACAATTCTGGATTGGAGAGCAAGCCCGGGTCTCTGCATGTTGGGAGGACAGTGTCGCCAAAATCACAGAGGCCTGGGAGAAAGAGCTCCAACAAGCATCTGTCCTGAAGGACCTGTTGGTCAAATCCCTGCAGGAGGAGTCGGACAGGAAGGTGAGCCAGGTCGTCCTGGAAAAGGACCAACTGATCACCCAAATGACGGCGGCTAACGAGGCTCTGAAAGTCCAGAGTCTGGACAGAGAGACCCAGCTGCAGGAGAAGGAGAGGCAGCTCATCCAGAGCG
Organism: Pterois miles; assembly: GCA_947000775.1. Lineage (NCBI taxonomy): Eukaryota > Metazoa > Chordata > Actinopteri > Perciformes > Scorpaenidae > Pterois > Pterois miles. The sequence goes on along the minus strand of CAMQGK010000005.1, from coordinate 8,398,725 downwards.
AGGCGGAGAACAGCAGGATCCTCACCGCTCTCAGGTCAGAGAGAGTCATCCGAGAACAGGCTCAGACTGACCTGAAGACCAAGGAGAAGGAGTACGAGGAGCAGACCAACTCTCTGAACCACCACCTGTATTTGAAGGAGAACGAGCTCCGATCGGCTGAACAATTCTGGATTGGAGAGCAAGCCCGGGTCTCTGCATGTTGGGAGGACAGTGTCGCCAAAATCACAGAGGCCTGGGAGAAAGAGCTCCAACAAGCATCTGTCCTGAAGAACCTGTTGGTCAAATCCCTGCAGGAGGAGTCGGACAGGAAGGTGAGCCAGGTCGTCCTGGAAAAGGACCAACTGATCGCCCAAATGACGGCGGCTAATGAGGCTCTGAAAGTCCAGAGTCTGGAGAGAGAGACCCAGCTGCAGGAGAAGGAGAGGCAGCTCATCCAGAGCGAGGCGGAGCACAACACCAAACTCGCCGCTCTGCACGCTGACATGAGGAGCCAACTGGCTTCCAAGGAGGAGACCATCGAGGAGCTCCAGAAAAACACCAGCGACATGGAGCTGGTCCGAGCAACGGAGAACAACACCATCATCGCCCTCCAGGACAGAAGAAAGAAAGACAGGAGAGGGAGAAGAAACAGAAGAAGGAACAGAAGAAAAGAGAAAAGGAGGAATCAAAATGCCTGAAGAAAGAAAAGCAGGAGAGGGAGAAAGAAAAGAGGAGGACTTGAAACGATAAAGAAAGAGGAAGCAGAAAGAGAGGGCAGAGGAGAAGAGAGAGCAATAACATCCTTTCTCTCCTCACTCTTCACCTCATTTCCATGATCCCATCCCTCCATCTGACCCTCCCAACCCTTCACCCCCCACACCCGACCTGATCTACATCAGGTGTCGTCCTCCCTACCATCATCCATCCATCCTCTCTTCCTCCTACCCACAGTGACGTGGGGGGTGAGTGATTCGCCCCCAGTGTCTGCGTTGGTTGGCTGAATCCATGTGATCCGAATAGTTCAATAAGTCATAAAAATGTCAGAAAAACTTAAGTTATAATATAATCCTAATCATAAAAAGATCACAAAAATGCTGTAATACCACAAAATATAATAAAAAGGTCAGAAAAATTAAGTTATTGTACATATGTCTGAACACTAAATATAAAAATAATGCTATTGTATAAAATGTCATGAAAAGGTCAGAAAATTAAGTTATAGTAAAATATGTGATAAAAAGGTTATAAAAATATAGTTACAGTATAATATGTGAGAAAAGGTCATGAAAACAAAGTTATAGTATAACAGGTCAAACGAATATCAGAAAAATCAAATTATAGTATAATCGGTCATAAAATGATCATAAGAATAAAGTTACAGTAGAATGTAATTAAAAGGTCATAATAAAATAAAATGAATGTATAATAGGTCATAAAAAGAATGATATAATAAAAAGGTGATAAAAAAGGTCATAAAAAAGTTATAATGTAATAGTTCATAAAAAGGTAAAAAATATAGTTTATAAAATAAACTTACTGTACAATATGTTATACATAGACCATAAAAATAAATTTATACCATAATATGTCAAAAAAAGATAAAAAATAGAGGTATAATATAATTTAGCGTAAAAAGGTCACAAAACTAAAGTTATAGTATAATATGTGATCAAAAGGTCACAATGAAATAAAGTAATAGTATAATGTCATAAAAAGGTCATAAAATAAAGTGATAGTAAATAATTTGATCAAAAGGTTATAAAATATAGTTACAGTATAATATGTGAGAAAAGGTCATAAAAACAGGTCAAACGAATGTCAGAAAAATAAAATTATAGTATGACAGTTAATGTATAATAGGTCATAAAAAAGCCAGAAAAATAAATTTATAGCATAATAGGTCAAAAAAAAAGGTAAAACATTTTTTTTTTTTAAATTATCATAAAAAGGTGATGAAAGTAAAGTTATAATATAATATGTGATAAAAAGGTCACAAAAATCAAGTTTAAATATAATATGTCATAAATAGGTAAAACAAAAAATCAAGTTAGAGTATAATAGGTCGTAAAAAGAAAAAAAAATAAATCTACAGTATGTCATAAAAATGTAAAAAATATATAGTTATAGTATAATGTGAAGACTGGAGTCAGACCAGGTTTGGACTCAAAAAGCACGATTCTGGAGATCAGGTGAGACTGAAAAACAATCAGCGTCTTTAACGTTCAGCAAAGGGTCCAAACACAGAAGGTCAATCGTATCAGGCAACAAATCCAAAAACGTCAGGCAGAGCAATGTCAAAAAACAGGCAGAGATTCAAAATACACCGGGAGTCAAAACACCAGAAAAGAAAGCTGGTACGCTTTACACCAGGGACAAAGACGAACTGGCTCAGAGGGAAGAGGAAGCACACATTAAATACTAGTGAGGGGAGTGACTGACGATGCTCAGGTGGACACAGTCAGGGCGGGAGAAGACAATCACACACAGGTGAATGGTGTTGGAAACTGGGTCAGGAGGAGGTGCTCAAATGTTCAGGTGGGAAAGCATGCGGGCAGGAAGTGAAGTGATCTGAAACGAGAGGGAATGTTAGAATACCAAAATAAAACAGGAAGTGCAACATGCAAAAACAGGAAAACAAACATGACCTAAAATCTGACGCTAGTGACAGTATAATATGTGATCAAAATGTCACAATAAAATAAAGTAATAGTATAATGTCATAAAAAGGTCATAAAAATAATTATATTTAAAAATTTTTTTTTAATTTTTAAAAAAAAAATAAAAAATAAAAATTAAAAACCCCAAAAAAAAAAGATTTAAAAATGCTAAAAATACTTTTTATTAAAAAATTAAAATTATAATAAACTGTTATAACAAGGTCATAAAAATAAATTTATAATAAACTGTCATAAAAAGGTCCTAAAAATGAAGTTATTGTATGTCATTGTGACGGCCCCTCTGTGTTTGGATCCTCTGCTGTTTGCTTTCTCTCTTCAGGGCTGCAGACCTGATGAGGCTGATCAGCATCATGGGACACACCTGGACCCGGTGTGCTCCCTGCTTAAAAGGCAGAGCAGGCAGCAGTCTAGAGGACCAGCAGACCTCATCACACACCAGACCTTTGTTTCTGGGCTTTGGGTTCTTTTTTCTTGTTTTTACAGCACAACATCCATGCAGCACATTTTCACACATCCACTCCCTACACTACTGACTTTACAGATTCCTGCCGTACATTCTTTTGATTTACTTTTGACATGTATTTGTAATTGTGAGGCACATGACTGGTCGGTACGGGCAGTCCATTACACATTAAACCTTGTTTTTCAGAGTTTACACCCTGGTTAGGCTGTAGAGCAGGTTCCCGTTGGAATTTGTTTGGGGTGAACTGGTAGTGTGGTAGTGAACATGGTTAGAGCGGTTGTCACACACATCCGTGGCTACGGAGGAGTCGCTGGTTCTCTGGTTGCCTCGCTGTCCCATCAGGCTGTTAGTGCGTAAGTTCCCAAAGCAAGCAGCTACCTGAAGACTAGGGAGGAGTTTAGCTAGGTTTTGGCCAGGCAGTTAGAGGGACTGGCTCCGATTTTGGGTTGCTAGTGTGCATTTGGCTGTCTGTACCTTCCTGTGATTGTGCGTGTCTTTGTTTCATGCGCATTAGAGTGTCTTGGCAGGTGCTGAATATTTTCTGAAAACCCCATCAGAGGAGGTTTTGGAGTGTTGTAGTCGAGAGCAGCTGGTGATAATTGCAGAGCATTTTGGTGTAGACGTTGGTGACAAACGGATGAAAGACAACATGAAATCAATTTTTAAGGCTAACTTGTTTGAGGACACATCCTGTCAGCTCTGTTCCAGGTTTAGCTGAGTTGTCTGCTCCTGGTGTTGTTGGTTTAATTCCTGGCTTAACTTTTGAGCAGCAGAAGGAACTGCTGTTGTTACAGTTGGAGCATGGTAGGCTTCAGCAGCAAGTTGAACGGGAGAAATCAGCTGCAGAAACAGTAAAGCATGAGACAGAACTTAAGACGCTGGAGTTGGAACAGTACAAGCTAAGTTTGATTCGGGATGGTCGGGTCACAGCAGACTCTGTTTTCAGTGTTGCTCCTGTGTCTTCAGAGTGTTCACGGTTTGATGTGGCTGGCAATTTGCACCTGCTACCAAAATTTTGTGAGAATGATCCTGATACCTTCTTTTCGCTGTTTGAGCAGGTAGCCGACTGTAGAAATTGGCCTGATTCTGAGTATACATTGCTGCTGCAATATGTCCTAACTGGTAAGGCTCAAGTAGCGTATTGTTCCCTTCCTATGCGTGAAAGTCAAAATTACTCGTCAGTCAAGGCTGCTGTGTTAAAAGCATATGAGTTGGTGTCAGAAGCCTACAGGCAGAGGTTCACAACATGGGAAAAGTCAAGTAAGCAGACACACATGGAGTTTACCAGGGAGTTGGGTACTCACTTTAACCGGTGGTGTACCACTCTTGAAGTTAATACTTTTGACGACTTGTGCAATTTGATGGTCTTGGAGCAGTTTAAAAACTCTCTGCCGAGCGATGTTGCTACCTACATTAATGAACGTAAAGTCAAATCTGCTGCCGAGGCTGCTGCGCTTGCAGCAAATGGTCTGGCCGGTAGCCGGGTCTGGGCTGATGTTCCTCCACCACCTGTACTGACATCCTCTTCTTTTTCAGAACAGCCTGAATGTTTTCAGTCGTGTCCTGTGATGTCCTCAGTTCCTGGTATGTGGACTGTGAGTAGAGCACGGACAAAAGAGTTGGGTAAGCCCCATGGGAAAATGAATCGCCATTACCGTAAGTCAGATGTTGCTCCGTAAGTTAAAACCCCACTGTTTTCACAGCTCAATGTGAAGGTGGGTTATGCACAAGGGTCGTATGGCCATGTTGTGTACTAGGTGTTGTTTTTTTGTTTTTTTTTTTTTTGCTGGCTGATGCTGGAGGCCCATGTTAATGTTGTGCTGTACTGCTTTCCATGCTGGTTCACTGCTGTTTTTCCCTTCAAACTCTTAAATTTGCTTCTCCAGGCACCAGGAGTTGCTGAGTTGTGGGCAGAACAGAGTGGCCTTGTTGGAGAGACCAAGGAGAGTGGTAACAGTTTGTAATTGTTTAGAGCACATTTTGTTTAGCTGGTAAGAATATATTTTGAATATTGAAGTTTGTTAAAATTGTTAGTTACAGGTAAATGGGGCTAGTAGGGTCTTTCCGGGGTTCGGGGGGTGTGACGGCCCCTCTGTGTTTGGATCCTCTGCTGTTTGTTTTCTCTCTTCAGACCTCTTCAGACCTGATGAGGCTGATCAGCATCATGGGACACACCTGGGCCCAGTGTGCTCCCTGCTTAAAAGGCAGAGCAGGCAGCAGTCTAGAGGACCAGCAGACCTCATCACACACCAGACCTTTGTTTCTGGGCTTTGGGTTCTTTTTTCTTGTTTTTACAGCACAACATCCATGCAGCACATTTTCACACATCCACTCCCTACACTACTGACTTTACAGATTCCTGCCGTACATTCTTTTGATTTACTTTTGACGTACTTTTGATTAATAAATCACTTCAGTTGTTTAGTATATACCCGTGTGTCTCCTGTTTTTGGTCACAGTTCTAGAGCTGGGCTGTGATAGTCATAACAAGGTCATAAAAATCACAAGAAACCATCATAAAAAGGTCATAAAAATCTAATTTTTAATAAACTGTCATAAAAGGTCCTAAAAATAATTTCATAATAAGCTCAAGGTCATAATGTTTCAGCGTTTCTTGTCATGCTGTCAGAGGCTCTGTTGTGATTTGACCTTTTATCCTGTTTAAATACAGTTTTAGACGACTTATTTATGTTAAAGTTTTTACATCTTGTTCATTTAAACCACATCTTTTAACTGGTGGCAGGATTTTAGTGATCAGATGTGGTTTTACAGCTGTTTTAAGGACTTCTCTGTTTTGATCGAGTTATGGCTGAGTGTGAGGACTGCAAACTTCAGTACTCACAGCTTTAGGAGGACATCCATCGCTTGAAATCGAAGCTTCGGGATCAGCTGATTGAGAGCTTTGTCTCCGTAGCTGCTACCCAAGCAAAGTAAATTTCCTATATTCTAGTATATATAGTCTTGCTGTCACGGTGTCCCAATCGCAGATGGTCACCGATACTGCGACCACCCTCCCTTGGCTGGCGTCGATGAACACCGGCTCCGGGCCGGCGCATTCAGAGGGCCCAGCATCCGGGGTGAGCGGCCATTCCTCTGGGAGAGTGCCGGCTGACCCCGCCGCTGCACTGGGCCGGGATGCTGGAACTCCGATGCCGCCAAAGGGTGCTCAGGCTGGTATGGGAACTCCTCTCATGGCCCCGGCTCACACTTCCACTCCTAAGCCATCAAAGCCGTCCTGGACAGAGGTGGTACGCCGCGGCCGAAGGAACGCCCTGCTGCATGAGGCCGTCATTAGACGCTCTGGAGGTCTACACCTGGCTGAGGATCCTTGCCCACGTCCACCTGTGCGCGCACTGCAATCCGGACCGCCGTCCTCAGTGCTGTCAGAGGCAGCTAAGTGTCCGCTGCCAGGCCCTGACAACTCACACCCACCATCATCTCCTCGTCCTCTCTTCCCACCAACACTGACCATTGGAGACTCCATAACCAGGGACATCCGCTTCATGAATGCAACCACATGCTGCCTCCCTGGTGCCTCAGTCCCCGCCATGCTGGAGAAACTCCTGGACCTCCTGCCCTCACTCCCAACATCCATGGAAAGAACAGTGCTGCACGTGGGGACTAATGACACATCCCGTCGGGAGTCCGGACGCACGGAAAAGGATTTTAACCTCCGTTTTAATGTTTTAAAGGACTGTGGAAAGTCTGTTTTTATTTCTGGCCCCATTCCCACTATCGATCGCGGCTCTGACCGTTTTAGTCTCTCCTCAGTCTGCACACATGGCTCCAGTCAGCAGGCAGATATCACAGCCTGGATTTTATTGACAATTTTAACCTGTTTTGGGATCGTGCTTGTCTATTTAAAAGAGACGGGATTCATCCCAATAAGCGGGGTAGCCGAATGCTGTCGGCTAACACTCAGCACACGGTCCAGTCCTCTAATAGAATAAATGATGTACTAAAAGCAGTGGTGGAATGTACATTTACTAAAGAACTATACTTATTATACTAGTACTAATTACAATTTTCAGATACTTGTACTTTACTTGAGCATTTTATGCATCTTAATGCTTCTCATCCAATACATTTTGGAAGCCACTACAACATACAACATTTATCTGAGAACTTTAATTACTGTACAGATTCAGAGCTGGTTGGGGGTAAGAACGGAGACGGGGTTAGGTTGGAGGAGGACAACTAGGCTCTTGGAGAGGAGGTGTCTGTCCTGAGGTCAAACAGCAGCCAGACTGACTGCAGCCTGAGAAACTCTTCTTTTCTTCTTTTTCTATGAGCTCCTGAAAAGAGAAAGACAACATATTTTATTTTACCTCCAGAGGTCTGAAGTCATCTATTATTTGAGACAAAAGGTGAGCTGAGGCTACGTAGCCGAAGCTGGATGTTGTCCTTCATGAGGAGCTGGATATCCTCCTTTCTGTCTGCTTCCTCAAGCATCCAGACCTTCTCTTTGACCATCAGCATCTGGTCCAGCTCTCTTCTCTCTGTCATGCTGCTGGTCGCTCCTCCTCCTGCTCTCTCTGAGCATGAACAGCTCCTTTTTGGATTGTTCTACTTTGTCTCTCCTTCTAGTGGCTCTCTGCTTGCTCTGTGAGCTCTCTCTGGCGTCTCCTCTCTGTTAGCCAGGAGCTTTTGGAGTTCTTCCTCCAGAGCTCGACACCTCAGTCGGCTGTCTTTCAGAGCAGTCTGAGTAGGGTGCAGCTGGGCCAGGATGTCTTGGTGAGTGTTCATACTTGTCACATTTTGCTCCCCTTGGCAATGAGATGATCTTTGTCTCTGAGGAGATCTTCCAGCTGGTTGATTTAGTTCTACCACATCTCCTCCTTCTTCTTGGCCTCCATCCGTTGACCAGCAGAGGCTCTCCCCTCTTTTAGAGCGTTGAGGCTCTGCTCAAGAGAGATGATCTTCTCATCCCTCTGTTTTAATTCCTCCTGTACCTCGACACGCTCTTTCTTGAGATGTTGAGTTTCTTGAGAGCTTCTTCCTTCTGTCCTATCTCTTGTTTGGCCTTACTGAGGTTTTTCCTCCAGGCGACTTTGGTGAAATCGAAGCTTCTCTCCGAAGCAGAAAGATGGCGGTGAAGACAGCTAATGCCATCTTCCTTCTGCTCCATCTCCCTGTTTGCCTCCTGGAGGTCGACCTTTAACTTCTCATTGTCTTTTTCAGAGATGGACAGCTTCCTCTCCAAAGCATGCAGGTCCTCCATCTCCCTGTTATAGCCCTGCGCATAGTCAAATGACAGAAATACATCAATACATTTTCACATCAGAGAAGGAAAACTGTTAATGATACTGAGATAATATATTTACATACAACTCTGAAGAGAAACCATAGTTTAACCTAAACCATTTATTTATTGTACTTGTGACGGCCCTGCCTTGTTGGCTGTGCATTGACTATGTTCCTTCTGTCCCTAAAGGTAGTACACCGAGGAGGACACCTGATGGGGCACCTGAGCTGGGTACTATAAAAGGCCCCTTCAGATGTCTCTCCCTCTCTCTCTTCTTTGACTACACGCATCCTGCAGAGTTAGCGTTCGGCATTTGTGGTTTGACTGGCTTCGACAATAAAACACATCACCCATCCACATTGACATGACTGATACCACTGACAGACACGCTCCATGATGCCTAATTTGTACGAGACTTTAAATAAGACATTAAATAAACCATTTATGATAAGATAAGATAAGATGAACCTTTATTAATCCTCGGAGGGAAATTATTTATTGTACTATAATGCCATATATCTGAGCTATTCACTGGTAGAAGGTGAGAAATGACTTTAATGTCATTATTGATTTAACCTTCTGACCCACAACAGATCCATGTTTGTCTATTTTAGGGGGGTACAGGGTGCTATTTAATTGATTAATCAGAATAAATTGTGAAAGTGTATAAGGGTTTAGAACATTATGATCACAGTATTTTATGGTCATCCCCATGCTTTATTATGTCTCATAAAGTGTTGCAGTATTTTTTGGGTTGATACTATTTGTTACACAGATTTGGTGCTAAATTTAGGCATTTGTTTATTTACCAAAAATTGTTAAAAATTATTAATAATCTCTCCAATATAGCATGAATGCTCTAGGTCTTGTGATTTTGTCCATTTATTCACAGATTTATAAATGACTTTGTCAACACATTTATTAGTACCTATTTTAATTGCTGCCCTGTGATGGACTGGCGACCTGTCCAGGGTGTACCCCGCCTTCGCCCAATGCCAGCTGGGATCGGCTCCAGCAACCCCCGCAACCCCTGACGGGATAAGCGGTTGACGATGGATAGATGGATTTTAATTGCATAATTAGTTATTAATCAATTAAATGCTCTATTGACTATTGTGGTCCTCCATATACTGAAGGAAAAGGTCATAAACTAAAACGTTCTAGTATAATATGTCATAGAAAGGTCATAAAAATAAAGTTATAGTATAACATGTCATGAAAAGGTCATAAAAATAAAGCTATAGTCTAACATGTCATGAAAATGTCATAAAAATAAAGTTATAGTATAATAGGTCATAGAAAAGTCATAAAAATATTTATAGTACATGTCATGAAAAGGTCATGAAAATAAAGTTATCGTATAACAGGTCATACAAAGGTTATAAAAAAAGTTCCAGTATAGTATGTGATAAAATCATCATAAAAATAGAGTATCAAATGTCATTAAAAGGTCATAATAAAATAAAGTTATTGTGTAAAATATCACAAATATGTCATGAACAATAAAGATTTAGTATAAAATGTCAATAAAAGCTCATGAAAATAAAGTCACAGTATAATATGTCACAAAAAAATCCACAAAAATAAAATTATAGTATAATTTGTCATATAAAGTCATAAAATTTAATTTATAGTATAATCGGTCATAAAAGGGTCAAAATATAAAGTTATAGTATATTGTTATAAAAAGGTCATAAACTATAAAGTTATAGTTTCACATGAAAATAAATTATTTTTATACAGTAAAATATATTTGCAGAAGGTCTTGCAATAAAAATGTCTGAACACGTTTATGAATCTACCGTATTCAACTTTTATATATAGATAATGAAAAACAAACTTCTTAGAGCCTCCATTTTGCGTTTTTTGCAGAAGTCATGTGACCACTGCGCAGTGCCACGTGACATTCGGAACGTGACGTCACATTCCGTTACCGAGGTTACAAGCTTCTAGAGCGCTGCCTGTTGATTCTGGTTAGCGTCTTAGCTAGTCTGCTAATCAGTGTGAGTCGGTCCTTCAGCGGAGACGCATGCTAGCGAGAGCAGAGCGACAGTCAACGTACAACACAGCGACTACTAGTGTTACTGCCTTGGCTACTACTACTACTACTACTACTACTACTACTACTTCTACTTCTACTACGACTACTGTAGTAATGGAAGCAATCGTCCGTTCAGGAAACCAGGTAAGATTTCTGATCTTTCTCCTACTTTTTAATTTCTCATACTGAGAAATAAAAGTAATAACAATGCTGCCAGCCTACATTTAATCTGATTTATGATTGTGTATATAAAACACACAGTTCAAATGATTAGGAAATGAATGATTCAATCTGATTACAGTATGTGCTTTGATTAAATACAACGTTGGCATCAGTAGTTTAATGGTGTATTGTAATTAGCTTAGAGCTGGTGTTAGGAAGTTAAACAGGAAAACAGTGATTGTGGTCTAAGGCTGAACTCGACTCTGGTGACAAACTGAATCGGTGTTTTTCAGGAAAAGTAGCTTCACAGTTTTGCTCTCGTATTGGCATCAAAATGATGCACCTTTTATCCCTTGGATCAATTTTTTTTTTTTTTTTTTTTTTTTTTTTTTTTTTTTTTTTTTAAAAAAATTTTTTGTTTTTTAGGACTTTTTTTTTTTTAACCATATCAGGATTTTTTAATGGCAGCAAATAGTCACACCTGTTGTCCTCCTGGGTCAAATTGACCTGGTCTTGTTTGAGTGGTTTATAAAGCATGAAATATAAAATGACCACACTATTTTGTGTTGCATCTTTAAGTCAACTTGTTTCCAACAAATTACCATAAATTTTAAACTCCTTTGACACCGCTTATTCTTTTATTATGGTAGGTTTTCATGTTATCAACCACTTCTTCGGTTTGCCGGTGGTACATGCCATGTAGGGGCTTGTCCCTCCAGGTGGTCTGCTCCTCCTCCTCCTCTGTACTCTCATTGGGTTTCTGCTGCCTGAGACAGTCACGTAGCAGCTCATCCTTTGGGACCATTTTCTAGATGTAAGCTTGGGTTTTTGATGTTTCATCCAGGGCCGTGGCCTTGATGCTCACTCGTCCACGGCCTCCCTCTTTCTGCTTAGTGTACAGTCTCAGGGTGCTGGACTTAGGGTGAAACCCTCCATGCATGGTGAGATGGTGAGGAGCTTTCTTGTCTTCATATCTGTGGCTTCTATCTCCTCTTTTTGCCAGCTTATGATCCCAGCGGGGTATCTGATGACTGGTAGTGCGTACATGTTGATGGCTGGGACCTTGTTCTTACCATTCAGCTGACTTTTCATCCCTCAGCAGCTGGTTCATCTGTGCTGCTCGGCGTTCAGTGCAGTTAGCTTCTTCAGCCAGTATGCATGGATCATTTTGGGGGCCGATGCTGTCCAGCGCTTCATTTTTGACACTCTTTCTTGGATGTCTGCCATTGAGATGGTTACCGGTTCTTGTTCTGGGAGGTTGCTGTGGTCAGCTCTTAGGCCTACTAGCCATTTGGCATCGGTGTTGTGTGATGCCTCCCTTTCCCGTATGTCCCTCCAATACTTGGTGGGTCTGACCGGTTGTTGTTTCATTGTCTTCAGTCTGGAGGCCCAACACGATGCAGTGCCCAATGCTTTGAAGTGTGTGTGTGTGTGTGTGTGTGTGTTCAATGCGCTGAAAAGCACAATACTATGACCCACTGCACCACTAAATGTGGCCTGGTCAAATTGATCCGAGAAGACCACAGATGATAGAAATTTTAATAAAACATATATAATTTAATAAAATTAGTCCGAATTAATTTTACTTACAAAGAGCATAGTATGGAACCATCCATGTAATTATAGGCAATTATATGGAAGAAAACCAAAGACAAATTAACTTTTGAAAACAGGTGAAATTGGCCCAAAGACCACAGGAGGGTTAAAAGCAGATGGAGTTGGCTTCTGTACTTTCAACTGCCTTTCTGTGTGGATGCAACGTTAGGATGGGACTGCTTTTTCAACTTTTACATTTGTGTCTTTCAGGCATTTAAGCAGAACCCGAAGCTGGCCTCAGACAACGCTGCCCTGAAGGAGCAGATGACCAGCGCGGAGTCCATCTGGGAGGAGGGGAGGATGAGGGTCCTGAAGGCTCTCAAGTCACGGAGGGCCATCAGGAAAGAAGCCCAGAAGGACCTCAATGTCCAGAAGCAGCACAAGTCTGAGGAGCTGAGCGCCAAGCTCCGCTGTCTCCAGGAGAACCTTGGGAAGAGCGAGAAGCAGGTCATGGAGATGGAGGCCAAGTGGAAACAGGACTCAGAGGACCACATCGGAGAGCTGGTGTCTGAAAACGCTGCTCTGAAGGAGCAGCTGGCCACCAAGGAGTCCGGCTGGGAGGAGGAAAAGAAGAGCATCCTCACTGCTCTCAGGTCAGAGAGAGTCATCCGAGAACAGGCTCAGACTGACCTGAAGACCAAGGAGAAGGAGTACGAGGAGCAGACCAACTCTCTGAACCACCACCTGTATTTGAAGGAGAACGAGCTCCGATCGGCTGAACAGTTCTGGATTGGAGAGCAAGCCCGGGTCTCTGCATGTTGGGAGGAGAGTGTCGCCAAAATCACAGAGGCCTGGGAGAAAGAGCTCCAACAAGCATCTGTCCTGAAGAACCTGGTGGTCAAATCCCTGCAGGAGGAGTCGGACAGGAAGGTGAGCCAGGTCGTCCTGGAAAAGGACCAACTGATCGCCCAACTGACGGCGGCTAACGAGGCTCTGAAAGTCCAGAGTCTGGAGAGAGAGACCCAGCTGCAGGAGAAGGAGAGGCAGCTCATCCAGAGCGAGGCGGAGAACAACAGGATCCTCACCGCTCTCAGGTCAGAGAGAGTCATCCGAGAACAGGCTCAGACTGACCTGAAGACCAAGGAGAAGGAGTATGAGGAGCAGACCAACTCTCTGAACCACCACCTGTATTTGAAGGAGAACGAGCTCCGATCGGCTGAACAATTCTGGATTGGAGAGCAAGCCCGGGTCTCTGCATGTTGGGAGGACAGTGTCGCCAAAATCACAGAGGCCTGGGAGAAAGAGCTCCAACAAGCATCTGTCCTGAAGGACCTGTTGGTCAAATCCCTGCAGGAGGAGTCGGACAGGAAGGTGAGCCAGGTCGTCCTGGAAAAGGACCAACTGATCACCCAAATGACGGCGGCTAACGAGGCTCTGAAAGTCCAGAGTCTGGAGAGAGAGACCCAGCTGCAGGAGAAGGAGAGGCAGCTCATCCAGAGCGAGGCGGAGAACAACAGGATCCTCACCGCTCTCAGGTCAGAGAGAGTCATCCGAGAACAGGCTCAGACTGACCTGAAGACCAAGGAGAAGGAGTATGAGGAGCAGACCAACTCTCTGAACCACCACCTGTATTTGAAGGAGAACGAGCTCCGATCGGCTGAACAATTCTGGATTGGAGAGCAAGCCCGGGTCTCTGCATGTTGGGAGGACAGTGTCGCCAAAATCACAGAGGCCTGGGAGAAAGAGCTCCAACAAGCATCTGTCCTGAAGGACCTGTTGGTCAAATCCCTGCAGGAGGAGTCGGACAGGAAGGTGAGCCAGGTCGTCCTGGAAAAGGACCAACTGATCACCCAAATGACGGCGGCTAACGAGGCTCTGAAAGTCCAGAGTCTGGACAGAGAGACCCAGCTGCAGGAGAAGGAGAGGCAGCTCATCCAGAGCGAGGCGGAGAACAGCAGGATCCTCACCGCTCTCAGGTCAGAGAGAGTCATCCGAGAACAGGCTCAGACTGACCTGAAGACCAAGGAGAAGGAGTACGAGGAGCAGACCAACTCTCTGAACCACCACCTGTATTTGAAGGAGAACGAGCTCCGATCGGCTGAACAATTCTGGATTGGAGAGCAAGCCCGGGTCTCTGCATGTTGGGAGGACAGTGTCGCCAAAATCACAGAGGCCTGGGAGAAAGAGCTCCAACAAGCATCTGTCCTGAAGAACCTGTTGGTCAAATCCCTGCAGGAGGAGTCGGACAGGAAGGTGAGCCAGGTCGTCCTGGAAAAGGACCAACTGATCGCCCAAATGACGGCGGCTAATGAGGCTCTGAAAGTCCAGAGTCTGGAGAGAGAGACCCAGCTGCAGGAGAAGGAGAGGCAGCTCATCCAGAGCGAGGCGGAGCACAACACCAAACTCGCCGCTCTGCACGCTGACATGAGGAGCCAACTGGCTTCCAAGGAGGAGACCATCGAGGAGCTCCAGAAAAACACCAGCGACATGGAGCTGGTCCGAGCAACGGAGAACAACACCATCATCGCCCTCCAGGACAGAAGAAAGAAAGACAGGAGAGGGAGAAGAAAGAGAAGACGGAACAGAAGAAAAGAGAGAAGGAGGAATCAAAATGCCTGAAGAAAGAAAAGCAGGAGAGGGAGAAAGAAAAGAGGGAGGACTTGAAACGATAAAGAAAGAGGAAGTAGAAAGAGAGGGCAGAGGAGAAGAGAGAGCAATAACATCCTTTCTCTCCTCACTCTTCACCTCATTTCCATGATCCCATCCCTCCATCTGACCCTCCCAACCCTTCACCCCCCACACCCGACCTGATCTACATCAGGTGTCGTCCTCCCTACCATCATCCATCCATCCTCTCTTCCTCCTACCCACAGTGACGTGGGGGGTGAGTGATTCGCCCCCAGTGTCTGCGTTGGTTGGCTGAATCCATGTGATCCGAATAGTTCAATAAGTCATAAAAATGTCAGAAAAACTTAAGTTATAATATAATCCTAATCATAAAAAGATCACAAAAATGCTGTAATACCACAAAATATAATAAAAAGGTCAGAAAAATTAAGTTATTGTACATATGTCTGAACACTAAATATAAAAATAATGCTATTGTATAAAATGTCATGAAAAGGTCAGAAAATTAAGTTATAGTAAAATATGTGATAAAAAGGTTATAAAAATATAGTTACAGTATAATATGTGAGAAAAGGTCATGAAAACAAAGTTATAGTATAACAGGTCAAACGAATGTCAGAAAAATCAAATTATAGTATAATAGGTCATAAAATGATCATAAGAATAAAGTTACAGTAGAATGTAATTAAAAGGTCATAATAAAATAAAATTAATGTATAATAGGTCATAAAAAGAATGATATAATAAAAAGGTCATAAAAAAGGTCATAAAAAAGTTATAATGTAATAGTTCATAAAAAGGTAAAAAATATAGTTTATAAAATAAACTTACTGTACAATATGTCATAAAAAAGCCATAAAAATAAATTTACACGATAATATGTCAAAAAAAGATAAAAAATAGAGGTATAATATAATTTAGCATAAAAAGGTCACAAAACTAAAGTTATAGTATAATATGTGATAAAAAGGTCACAAAAATCAAGTTTAAATACAATATGTCATAAATAGGTAAAACAAAAAATCAAGTTAGAGGTCGTAAAAAAGAAAAAAAAATAAATCTACAGTATGTCATAAAAATGTAAAAACTATATAGTTATAGTATAATGTGAAGACTGGAGTCAGACCAGGTTTGGACTCAAAAAGCACGATTCTGTAGATCAGGTGAGACTGAAAAACAATCAGCGTCTTTAACGTTCAGCAAAGGGTCCAAACACAGAAGGTCAATCGTATCAGGCAACAAATCCAAAAACGTCAGGCAGAGCAATGTCAAAAAACAGGCAGAGATTCAAAATACACCGGGAGTCAAAACACCAGAAAAGAAAGCTGGTACGCTTTACACCAGGGACAAAGACGAACTGGCTCAGAGGGAAGAGGAAGCACACATTAAATACTAGTGAGGGGAGTGACTGACGATGCTCAGGTGGACACAGTCAGGGCGGGAGAAGACAATCACACACAGGTGAATGGTGTTGGAAACTGGGTCAGGAGGAGGTGCTCAAATGTTCAGGTGGGAAAGCATGCCGGCAGGAAGTGAAGTGATCTGAAACGAGAGGGAATGTTAGAATACCAAAATAAAACAGGAAGTGCAATATGCAAAAACAGGAAAACAAACATGACCTAAAATCTGACGCTTGTGACAGTATAATATGTGATCAAAATGTCACAATAAAATAAAGTAATAGTAAAATGTCATAAAAACGCCATAAAAATAAAGTCATAGGATAATATGTGATAAAAAAAGGTCATAAAAATAACGTTATTGTATAATATGTCAGAAAAAAATCATAAAAATTATAATAAACTGTTATAACAAGGTCATAAAAATAAATTTATAATAAACTGTCATAAAAAGGTCCTAAAAATGAAGTTATTGTATGTCATTGTGACGGCCCCTCTGTGTTTGGATCCTCTGCTGTTTGCTTTCTCTCTTCAGACCTCTTCAGACCTGATGAGGCTGATCAGCATCATGGGACACACCTGGACCCGGTGTGCTCCCTGCTTAAAAGGCAGAGCAGGCAGCAGTCTAGAGGACCAGCAGACCTCATCACACATCAGACCTTTGTTTCTGGTCTTTGGGTTCTTTTTTCTTGATTTTACAGCACAACATCCATGCAGCACATTTTCACACATCCACTCCCTACACTACTGACTTTACAGATTCCTCCCGTACATTCTTTTGATTTACTTTTGACATGTATTTGTAATTGTGAGGCACATGACTGGTCGGTACGGGCAGTCCATTACACATTAAACCTTGTTTTTCAGAGTTTACACCCTGGTTAGGCTGTAGAGCAGGTTCCCGTTGGAATTTGTTTGGGGTGAACTGGTAGTGTGGTAGTGAACATGGTTAGAGCGGTTGTCACACACATCCGTGGCTACGGAGGAGTCGCTGGTTCTCTGGTTGCCTTGCTGTCCCATCAGGCTGCTAGTGCGTAAGTTCCCAAAGCAAGCAGCTACCTGAAGACTAGGGAGGAGTTTAGCTAGGTTTTGGCCAGGCAGTTAGAGGGACTGGCTCCGATTTTGGGTTGCTAGTGTGCATTTGGCTGTCTGTACCTTCCTGTGATTGTGCGTGTCTTTGTTTCATGCGCATTAGAGTGTCTTGGCAGGTGCTGAATATTTTCTGAAAACCCCATCAGAGGAGGTTTTGGAGTGTTGTAGTCGAGAGCAGCTGGTGCTAATTGCAGAGCATTTTGGTGTAGACGTTGGTGACAAACGGATGAAAGACAACATGAAATCAATTTTTAAGGCTAACTTGTTTGAGGACACATCCTGTCAGCTCTGTTCCAGGTTTAGCTGAGTTGTCTGCTCCTGGTGTTGTTGGTTTAATTCCTGGCTTAACTTTTGAGCAGCAGAAGGAACTGCTGTTGTTACAGTTGGAGCATGGTAGGCTTCAGCAGCAAGTTGAACGGGAGAAATCAGCTGCAGAAACAGTAAAGCATGAGACAGAACTTAAGACGCTGGAGTTGGAACAGTACAAGCTAAGTTTGATTCGGGATGGTCGGGTCACAGCAGACTCTGTTTTCAGTGTTGCTCCTGTGTCTTCAGAGTGTTCACGGTTTGATGTGGCTGGCAATTTGCACCTGCTACCAAAATTTTGTGAGAATGATCCTGATACCTTCTTTTCGCTGTTTGAGCAGGTAGCCGACTGTAGAAATTGGCCTGATTCTGAGTATACATTGCTGCTGCAATATGTCCTAACTGGTAAGGCTCAAGTAGCGTATTGTTCCCTTCCTATGCGTGAAAGTCAAAATTACTCGTCAGTCAAGGCTGCTGTGTTAAAAGCATATGAGTTGGTGTCAGAAGCCTACAGGCAGAGGTTCACAACATGGGAAAAGTCAAGTAAGCAGACACACATGGAGTTTACCAGGGAGTTGGGTACCGCTCTTGAAGTTAATACTTTTGACGACTTGTGCAATTTGATGGTCTTGGAGCAGTTTAAAAACTCTCTGCCGAGCGATGTTGCTACCTACATTAATGAACGTAAAGTCAAATCTGCTGCTGCTGCGCTTGCAGCAAATGGTCTGGCCGGTAGCCGGGTCTGGGCTGATGTTCCTCCACCACCTGTACTGACATCCTCTTCTTTTTCAGAACAGCCTGAATGTTTTCAGTCGTGTCCTGTGATGTCCTCAGCTCCTGGTATGTGGACTGTGAGTAGAGCACGGACAAAAGAGTTCGGTAAGCCCCATGGGAAAATGAATCGCCATTACCGTAAGTCAGATGTTGCTCCGTAAGTTAAAACCCCACTGTTTTCACAGCTCAATGTGAAGGTGGGTTATGCACAAGGGTCGTATGGCCATGTTGTGTTCTAGGTGTTGTTTTTTTGTTTGTTTTTTTTTTGCTGGCTGATGCTGGAGGCCCATGTTAATGTTGTGCTGTACTGCTTTCCATGCTGGTTCACTGCTGTTTTTCCCTTCAAACTCTTAAATTTGCTTCTCCAGGCACCAGGAGTTGCTGAGTTGTGGGCAGAACAGAGTGGCCTTGTTGGAGAGACCAAGGAGAGTGGTAACAGTTTGTAATTGTTTAGAGCACATTTTGTTTAGCTGGTAAGAATATATTTTGAATATTGAAGTTTGTTAAAATTGTTAGTTACAGGTAAATGGGGCTAGTAGGGTCTTTCTGGGGTTCGGGGGGTGTGACGGCCCCTCTGTGTTTGGATCCTCTGCTGTTTGCTTTCTCTCTTCAGACCTCTTCAGACCTGATGAGGCTGATCAGCATCATGGGACACACCTGGGCCCGGTGTGCTCCCTGCTTAAAAGGCAGAGCAGGCAGCAGTCTAGAGGACCAGCAGACCTCATCACACACCAGACCTTTGTTTCTGGGCTTTGGGTTCTTTTTTCTTGTTTTTACAGCACAACATCCATGCAGCACATTTTCACACATCCACTCCCTACACTACTGACTTTACAGATTCCTGCCATACATTCTTTTGATTTACTTTTGACATACTTTTGATTAATAAATCACTTCAGTTGTTCAGTATATACCCGTGTGTCTCCTGTTTTTGGTCACAGTTCTAGAGCTGGGCTGTGATAGTCATAACAAGGTCATAAAAATCACAAGAAACCATCATAAAAAGGTCATAAAAATCTAATTTGTAATAAACTGTCATAAAAGGTCCTAAAAATAATTTCATAATAAGCTCAAGTTCATAATGTTTCAGCGTTTCTTGTCATGCTGTCAGAGGCTCTGTTGTGATTTGAACTTTTATCCTGTTTAAATACAGTTTTAGACGACTTATTTATGTTAGTTTTTACATCTTGTTCATTTAAACCACATCTTTTAACTGGTGGCAGGATTTTAGTGATCAGATGTGGTTTTACAGCTGTTTTAAGGACTTCTCTGTTTTGATCGAGTTATGGCTGAGTGTGAGGACTGCAAACTTCAGTACTCACAGCTTTAGGAGGACATCCATCGCTTGAAATCGAAGCTTCGGGATCAGCTGATTGAGAGCTTTGTCTCCGTAGCTGCTACCCAAGCAAAGTAAATTTCCTATATTCTAGTATATATAGTCTTGCTGTCACGGTGTCCCAATCGCAGATGGTCACCGATACTGCGACCACCCTCCCTTGGCTGGCGTCGATGAACACCGGCTCCGGGCCGGCGCATTCAGAGGGCCCAGCATCCGGGGTGAGCGGCCATTCCTCTGGGAGAGTGCCGGCTGACCCCGCCGCTGCACTGGGCCGGGATGCTGGAACTCCGATGCCGCCAAAGGGTGGTCAGGCTGGTATGGGAACTCCTCTCATGGCCCCGGCTCACACTTCCACTCCTAAGCCATCAAAGCCGTCCTGGACAGAGGTGGTACGCCGCGGCCGAAGGAACGCCCTGCTGCATGAGGCCGTCATTACGTCCACCTGTGCGGGCACTGCAGTCCGGACCGCCGTCCTCAGTGCTGTCAGAGGCAGCTAAGTGTCCGCTGCCAGGCCCTGACAGCTCACACCCACCATCATCTCCTCGTCCTCTCTTCCCACCAACACTGACCATTGGAGACTCCATAACCAGGGACATCCGCTTCATGAATGCAACCACATGCTGCCTCCCTGGTGCCTCAGTCCCCGCCATGCTGGAGAAACTCCTGGACCTCCTGCCCTCACTCCCAACATCCATGGAAAGAACAGTGCTGCACGTGGGGACTAATGACGCATCCCATCGGGAGTCCGGACGCACGGAAAAGGATTTTAACCTCCGTTTTAATGTTTTAAAGGACTGTGGAAAGTCTGTTTTTATTTCTGGCCCCATTCCCACTATCGATCGCGGCTCTGACTGTTTTAGTCTCTCCTCGGTCTGCACACATGGCTCCAGTCAGCAGGCAGATATCACAGCCTGGATTTTATTGACAATTTTAACCTGTTTTGGGATCGTGCTTGTCTATTTAAAAGAGACGGGATTCATCCCAATAAGCGGGGTAGCCGAATGCTGTCGGCTAACACTCAGCACACGGTCCAGTCCTCTAATAGAATAAATGATGTACTAAAAGCAGTGGTGGAATGTACATTTACTCAAGAACTATACTTATTATACTAGTACTAATTACAATTTTCAGATACTTGTACTTTACTTGAGCATTTTATGCATCTTAATGCTTCTCATCCAATACATTTTGGAAGCCACTACAACATACAACATTTATCTGACAACTTTAATTACTGTACAGATTCAGAGCTGGTTGGGGGTAAGAATGGAGACGGGGTTAGGTTGGAGGAGGACAACTAGGCTCTTGGAGAGGAGGTGTCTGTCCTGAGGTCAAACAGCAGCCAGACTGACTGCAGCCTGAGAAACTCTTCTTTTCCTCTTTTTCTATGAGCTCCTGAAAAGAGAAAGACAACATATTTTATTTTACCTCCAGAGGTCTGAAGTCATCTATTATTTGAGACAAAAGGTGAGCTGAGGCTACGTAGCCGAAGCTGGATGTTGTCCTTCATGAGGAGCTGGATATCCTCCTTTCTGTCTGCTTCCTCAAGCATCCAGACCTTCTCTTTGACCATCAGCATCTGGTCCAGCTCTCTTCTCTCTGTCATGCTGCTGGTCGCTCCTCCTCCTGCTCTCTCTGAGCATGAACAGCTCCTTTTTGGATTGTTCTACTTTGTCTCTCCTTCTAGTGGCTCTCTGCTTGCTCTGTGAGCTCTCTCTGGCGTCTCCTCTCTGTTAGCCAGGAGCTTTTGGAGTTCTTCCTCCAGAGCTCGACACCTCAGTCGGCTGTCTTTCAGAGCAGTCTGAGTAGGGTGCAGCTGGGCCAGGATGTCTTGGTGAGTGTTCATACTTGTCACATTTTGCTCCCCTTGGCAATGAGCTGATCTTTGTCTCTGAGGAGATCTTCCAGCTGGTTGATTTAGTTCTACCACATCTCCTCCTTCTTCTTGGCCTCCATCCGTTGACCAGCAGAGGCTCTCCCCTCTTTTAGAGCGTTGAGGCTCTGCTCAAGAGAGATGATCTTCTCATCCCTCTGTTTTAATTCCTCCTGTACCTCGACACGCTCTTTCTTGAGATTTTGAGTTTCATGAGAGCTTCTTCCTTCTGTCCTATCTCTTGTTTGGCCTTACTGAAGTTTTTCCTCCAGGCGACTTTGGTGAAATCGAAGCTTCTCTCCAAAGCAGAAAGATGGCGGTGAAGACAGCTAATGCCATCTTCCTTCTGCTCCATCTCCCTGTTTGCCTCCTGGAGGTCGACCTTTAACTTCTCACTGTCTTTTTCAGAGATGGACAGCTTCCTCTCCAAAGCATGCAGGTCCTCCATCTCCCTGTTATAGCCCTGCGCATAGTCAAATGACAGAAATACATCAATACATTTTCACATCAGAGAAGGAAAACTGTTAATGATACTGAGATGATATATTTACATACAACTCTGAAGAGAAACCATAGTTTAACCTAAACCATTTATTTATTGTACTTGTGACGGCCCTGCCTTGTTGGCTGTGCATTGACTATGTTCCTTCTGTCCCTAAAGGTAGTACACCGAGGAGGACACCTGATGGGGCACCTGAGCTGGGTACTATAAAAGGCCCCTTTAGATGTCTCTCCCTCTCTCTCTTCTTTGACTACACGCATCCTGCAGAGTTGGCGTTCGGCATTTGTGGTTTGACTGGCTTCGACAATAAAACACATCACCCATCCACATTGACATGACTGATACCACTGACAGACACGCTCCATGATGCCTAATTTGTATGAGACTTTAAATAAGACATTAAATAAACCATTTATGATAAGGTAAGATAAGATAAGATGAACCTTTATTAATCCTCGGAGGGAAATTATTTATTGTACTATAATGCCATATATCTGAGCTATTCACTGGTAGAAGGTGAGAAATGACTTTAATGTCATTATTGATTTAACCTTCTGACCCACAACAGATCCATGTTTGTCTATTTTAGGGGGGTACAGGGTGCTATTTAATTGATTAATCAGAATAAATTGTGAAAGTGTATAAGGGTTTAGAACATTATGATCAAAGTATTTTATGGTCATCCCCATGCTTTATTATGTCTCATAAAGCGTTGCAGTATTTTTTGGGTTGATACTATTTGTTACACAGATTTGATGCTAAATTTAGGCATTTGTTTATTTACCAAAAATTGTTAAAAATTATTAATAATCTCTCCAATATAGCATGAATGCTCTAGGTCTTGTGACTTTGTCCATTTATTCACAGATTAATAAATGACTTTGTCAACACATTTATTAATACCTATTTTAATTGCTGCCCTGTGATGGACTGGCGACCTGTCCAGGGTGTACCCCGCCTTCGCCCAATGCCAGCTGGGATCGGCTCCAGCAACCCCCGCAACCCCTGACGGGATAAGCGGTTGACGATGGATAGATGGATTTTAATTGCATAATTAGTTATTAATCAATTAAATGCTCTATTGACTATTGTGGTCCTCCATATACTGAAGGAAAAGGTCATAAACTAAAACCTTCTAGTATAATATGTCATAGAAAGGTCAGAAAATAAAGTTATAGTATAACATGTCATGAAAAGGTCATAAAAATAAAGCTATAGTCTAACATGTCATGAAAATGTCATAAAAATAAAGTTATAGTATAATAGGTCATAGAAAAGTCATAAAAATATTTATAGTACATGTCATGAAAAGGTCATGAAAATAAAGTTATCGTATAACAGGTCATACAAAGGTTATAAAAAAAAGTTCCAGTATAGTATGTGATAAAATCATCATAAAAATAGAGTATCAAATGTCATTAAAAGGTCATAATAAAATAAAGTTATTGTGTAAAATATCACAAATATGTCATGAACAATAAAGATTTAGTATAAAATGTCAATAAAAGCTCATGAAAATAAAGTCACAGTATAATGTCACAAAAAAATCCACAAAAATAAAATTATAGTATAATTTGTCATATAAAGTCATAAAATTTAATTTATAGTATAATCGGTCATAAAAGGGTCAAAATATAAAGTTATAGTATATTGTTACAAAAAGGTCATAAACTATAAAGTTATAGTTTCACATGAAAATAAATTATTTTTATACAGTAAAATATATTTGCAGAAGGTCTTGCAATAAAAATGTCTGAACACGTTTATGAATCTACCGTATTAAACTTTTATATATAGATAATGAAAAACAAACTTCTTAGAGCCTCCATTTTGCGTTTTTTGCAGAAGTCATGTGACCACTGCGCAGTGCCACGTGACATTCGGAACGTGACGTCACATTCCGTTACCGAGGTTACAAGCTTCTAGAGCGCTGCCTGTTGATTCTGGTTAGCGTCTTAGCTAGTCTGCTAATCAGTGTGAGTCGGTCCTTCAGCGGAGACGCATGCTAGCGAGAGCAGAGCGACAGTCAACGTACAACACAGCGACTACTAGTGTTACTGCCTTGGCTACTACTACTACTACTAATACTACTACTACTACTATTTCTACTACTACTACTGTAGTAATGGAAGCAATCGTCCGTTCAGGAAACCAGGTAAGATTTCTGATCTTTCTCCTACTTTTTAATTTCTCATACTGAGAAATAAAAGTAATAACAATGCTGCCAGCCTACATTTAATCTGATTTATGATTGTGTATATAAAACACACAGTTCAAATGATTAGGAAATGAATGATTCAATCTGATTACAGTATGTGCTTTGATTAAATACAACGTTGGCATCAGTAGTTTAATGGTGTATTGTAATTAGCTTAGAGCTGGTGTTAGGAAGTTAAACAGGAAGACAGTGATTGTGGTCTAAGGCTGAACTCGACTCTGGTGACAAACTGAATCGGTGTGTTTCAGGAAAAGTAGCTTCACAGTTTTGCTCTCGTATTGGCATCAAAATGATGCACCTTTTATCCTCTTGGATCAAACTGACCCGTCTGTTTTGACTGCTTATAAAGCATGTTGTATTAAATGAGCTCCATTTTTTTGTTTCTCCTATTTAGTGAACTTGGTTCCAACATATTAACATATATTTTACATTTATTTTTGTAATATATGGTATGATAGACCTAATTTACATAATATTATACCTCATTTTTGGGTAAAAAAAAAAAAAAAAAAGCTGAAATTCTGAATGATATCCATGAAGGTTATTATCACAGGCACACAAATCGGGGGAATACCACAGACAGGTCTATGACAAAGTTTAGTGTGGATATTTTTTTGAAACCATATCAGGATTTTTTAATGGCAGCAAATAGTCACAGCTGTTGTCCTCCTGGGTCAAATTGACCTGGTCTTGTTTGAGTGGTTTATAAAGCATGAAATATAAAATGACCACACTATTTTGTGTTACATCTTTAAGTCAACTTGTTTCCAACAAATTACCATAAATTTTAAACTCCTTTGACACCGCTTATTCTTTTATTATGGTAGGTTTTCATGTTATCAACCACTTCTTCGGTTTGCCGGTGGTACATGCCATGTAGGGGCTTGTCCCTCCAGGTGGTCTGCTCCTCCTCCTCCTCTGCACTCTCATTGGGTTTCTGCTGCCTGAGACAGTCACGTAGCAGCTCATCCTTTGGGGCCATTTTCTAGATGTAAGCTTGGGTTTTTGATGTTTCATCCAGGGCCGTGGCCTTGATGCTCACTCGTCCACGGCCTCCCTCTTTCTGCTTAGTGTACAGTCTCAGGGTGCTGGACTTAGGGTGAAACCCTCCATGCATGGTGAGATGGTGAGGAGCTTTCTTGTCTTGATATCTGTGGCTTCTATCTCCTCTTTTGGCCAGCTTATGATCCCAGCGGGGTATCTGATGACTGGTAGTGCGTACATGTTGATGGCTGGGACCTTGTTCTTCCCATTCAGCTGACTTTTCATCCCTCAGCAGCTGGTTCATCTGTGCTGCTCGGCATTCAGTGCAGTTAGCTTCTTCAGCCAGTATGCATGGATCATATCGGGGGCCGATGCTGTCCAGCGCTTCATTTTTGACACTCTTTCTTGGATGTCTGCCATTGAGATGGTCACCGGTTCTTGTTCTGGGAGGTTGCTGTGGTCAGCTCTTAGGCCTACTAGCCATTTGGCATCGGTGTTGTGTGATGCCTCCCTTTCCCGTATGTCCCTCCAATACTTGGTGGGTCTGACCGGTTGTTGTTTCATTGTCTTCAGTCTGGAGGCCCAACACGATGCAGTGCCCAATGCTTTGAAGTGTGTGTGTGTGTGTGTGTGTCAATGCGCTGAAAAGCACAATACTATGACCCACTGCACCACTAAATGTGGCCTGGTCAAATTGATCCGAGAAGACCACAGATGATAGAAATTTTAATAAAACATATATAATTTAATAAAATTAGTCCGAATTAATTTTACTTACAAAGAGCATAGTATGGAACCATCCGTGTAATTATAGGCAATTATATGGAAGAAAACCAAAGACAAATTAACTTTTGAAAACAGGTCAAATTGGCCCAAAGACCACAGGAGGGTTAAAAGCAGATGGAGTTGGCTTCTGTACTTTCAACTGCCTTTCTGTGTGGATGCAACGTTAGGATTGGACTGCTTTTTCAACTTTTACGTTTGTGTCTTTCAGGCATTTAAGCAGAACCCGAAGCTGGCCTCAGACAACGCTGCCCTGAAGGAGCAGATGACCAGCGCGGAGTCCATCTGGGAGGAGGGGAGGATGAGGGTCCTGAAGGCTCTCAAGTCACGGAGGGCCATCAGGAAAGAAGCCCAGAAGGACCTCAATGTCCAGAAGCAGCACAAGTCTGAGGAGCTGAGCGCCAAGCTCCGCTGTCTCCAGGAGAACCTTGGGAAGAGCGAGAAGCAGGTCATGGAGATGGAGGCCAAGTGGAAACAGGACTCAGAGGACCACATCGCAGAGCTGGTGTCTGAAAACGCTGCTCTGAAGGAGCAGCTGGCCACCAAGGAGTCCGGCTGGGAGGAGGAAAAGAAGAGCATCCTCACTGCTCTCAGGTCAGAGAGAGTCATCCGAGAACAGGCTCAGACTGACCTGAAGACCAAGTAGAAGGAGTACGAGGAGCAGACCAACTCTCTGAACCACCACCTGTATTTGAAGGAGAACGAGCTCCGATCGGCTGAACAGTTCTGGATTGGAGAGCAAGCCCGGGTCTCTGCATGTTGGGAGGAGAGTGTCGCCAAAATCACAGAGGCCTGGGAGAAAGAGCTCCAACAAGCATCTGTCCTGAAGAACCTGGTGGTCAAATCCCTGCAGGAGGAGTCGGACAGGAAGGTGAGCCAGGTCGTCCTGGAAAAGGACCAACTGATCGCCCAACTGACGGCGGCTAACGAGGCTCTGAAAGTCCAGAGTCTGGAGAGAGAGACCCAGCTGCAGGAGAAGGAGAGGCAGCTCATCCAGAGCGAGGCGGAGAACAACAGGATCCTCACCGCTCTCAGGTCAGAGAGAGTCATCCGAGAACAGGCTCAGACTGACCTGAAGACCAAGGAGAAGGAGTATGAGGAGCAGACCAACTCTCTGAACCACCACCTGTATTTGAAGGAGAACGAGCTCCGATCGGCTGAACAATTCTGGATTGGAGAGCAAGCCCGGGTCTCTGCATGTTGGGAGGACAGTGTCGCCAAAATCACAGAGGCCTGGGAGAAAGAGCTCCAACAAGCATCTGTCCTGAAGGACCTGTTGGTCAAATCCCTGCAGGAGGAGTCGGACAGGAAGGTGAGCCAGGTCGTCCTGGAAAAGGACCAACTGATCACCCAAATGACGGCGGCTAACGAGGCTCTGAAAGTCCAGAGTCTGGACAGAGAGACCCAGCTGCAGGAGAAGGAGAGGCAGCTCATCCAGAGCGAGGCGGAGAACAACAGGATCCTCACCGCTCTCAGGTCAGAGAGAGTCATCCGAGAACAGGCTCAGACTGACCTGAAGACCAAGGAGAAGGAGTACGAGGAGCAGACCAACTCTCTGAACCACCACCTGTATTTGAAGGAGAACGAGCTCCGATCGGCTGAACAATTCTGGATTGGAGAGCAAGCCCGGGTCTCTGCATGTTGGGAGGACAGTGTCGCCAAAATCACAGAGGCCTGGGAGAAAGAGCTCCAACAAGCATCTGTCCTGAAGAACCTGTTGGTCAAATCCCTGCAGGAGGAGTCGGACAGGAAGGTGAGCCAGGTCGTCCTGGAAAAGGACCAACTGATCGCCCAAATGACGGCGGCTAATGAGGCTCTGAAAGTCCAGAGTCTGGAGAGAGAGACCCAGCTGCAGGAGAAGGAGAGGCAGCTCATCCAGAGCGAGGCGGAGCACAACACCAAACTCGCCGCTCTGCACGCTGACATGAGGAGCCAACTGGCTTCCAAGGAGGAGACCATCGAGGAGCTCCAGAAAAACACCAGCGACATGGAGCTGGTCCGAGCAACGGAGAACAACACCATCATCGCCCTCCAGGACAGAAGAAAGAAAGACAGGAGAGGGAGAAGAAAGAGAAGAAGGAACAGAAGAAAAGAGAAAAGGAGGAATCAAAATGCCTGAAGAAAGAAAAGCAGGAGAGGGAGAAAGAAAAGAGGAGGACTTGAAACGATAAAGAAAGAGGAAGTAGAAAGAGAGGGCAGAGGAGGAGAGAGAGCAATAACATCCTTTCTCTCCTCACTCTTCACCTCATTTCCATGATCCCATCCCTCCATCTGACCCTCCCAACCCTTCACCCCCCACACCCGACCTGATCTACATCAGGTGTCGTCCTCCCTACCATCATCCATCCATCCTCTCTTCCTCCTACCCACAGTGACGTGGGGGGTGAGTGATTCGCCCCCAGTGTCTGCGTTGGTTGGCTGAATCCATGTGATCCGAATAGTTCAATAAGTCATAAAAATGTCAGAAAAACTTAAGTTATAATATAATCCTAATCATAAAAAGATCACAAAAATGCTGTAATACCACAAAATATAATAAAAAGGTCAGAAAAATTAAGTTATTGTACATATGTCTGAACACTAAATATAAAAATAATGCTATTGTATAAAATGTCATGAAAAGGTCAGAAAATTAAGTTATAGTAAAATATGTGATAAAAAGGTTATAAAAATATAGTTACAGTATAATATGTGAGAAAAGGTCATGAAAACAAAGTTATAGTATAACAGGTCAAACGAATATCAGAAAAATCAAATTATAGTATAATCGGTCATAAAATGATCATAAGAATAAAGTTACAGTAGAATGTAATTAAAAGGTCATAATAAAATAAAATGAATGTATAATAGGTCATAAAAAGAATGATATAATAAAAAGGTCATAAAAAAGTTATAATGTAATAGTTCATAAAAAGGTAAAAAATATAGTTTATAAAATAAACTTACTGTACAATATGTTATACATAGACCATAAAAATAAATTTATACCATAATATGTCAAAAAAAGATAAAAAATAGAGGTATAATATAATTTAGCGTAAAAAGGTCACAAAACTAAAGTTATAGTATAATATGTGATCAAAAGGTCACAATGAAATAAAGTAATAGTATAATGTCATAAAAAGGTCATAAAATAAAGTGATAGTAAATAATTTGATCAAAAGGTTATAAAATATAGTTACA
The DNA here is from genome assembly GCA_947000775.1 of Pterois miles. Classification (NCBI taxonomy): domain Eukaryota; kingdom Metazoa; phylum Chordata; class Actinopteri; order Perciformes; family Scorpaenidae; genus Pterois; species Pterois miles. The sequence goes on along the minus strand of CAMQGK010000005.1, from coordinate 8,369,539 downwards.
GTATAATATGTGAGAAAAGGTCATAAAAACAGGTCAAACGAATGTCAGAAAAATAAAATTATAGTATGACAGTTAATGTATAATAGGTCATAAAAAAGCCAGAAAAATAAATTTATAGCATAATAGGTCAAAAAAAAGGTAAAACATTTTTTTTTTTTAAATTATCATAAAAAGGTGATGAAAGTAAAGTTATAATATAATATGTGATAAAAAGGTCACAAAAATCAAGTTTAAATATAATATGTCATAAATAGGTAAAACAAAAAATCAAGTTAGAGTATAATAGGTCGTAAAAAGAAAAAAAAATAAATCTACAGTATGTCATAAAAATGTAAAAAATATATAGTTATAGTATAATGTGAAGACTGGAGTCAGACCAGGTTTGGACTCAAAAAGCACGATTCTGGAGATCAGGTGAGACTGAAAAACAATCAGCGTCTTTAACGTTCAGCAAAGGGTCCAAACACAGAAGGTCAATCGTATCAGGCAACAAATCCAAAAACGTCAGGCAGAGCAATGTCAAAAAACAGGCAGAGATTCAAAATACACCGGGAGTCAAAACACCAGAAAAGAAAGCTGGTACGCTTTACACCAGGGACAAAGACGAACTGGCTCAGAGGGAAGAGGAAGCACACATTAAATACTAGTGAGGGGAGTGACTGACGATGCTCAGGTGGACACAGTCAGGGCGGGAGAAGACAATCACACACAGGTGAATGGTGTTGGAAACTGGGTCAGGAGGAGGTGCTCAAATGTTCAGGTGGGAAAGCATGCGGGCAGGAAGTGAAGTGATCTGAAACGAGAGGGAATGTTAGAATACCAAAATAAAACAGGAAGTGCAACATGCAAAAACAGGAAAACAAACATGACCTAAAATCTGACGCTTGTGACAGTATAATATGTGATCAAAATGTCACAATAAAATAAAGTAATAGTATAATGTCATAAAAAGGTCATAAAAATTATAATAAACTGTTATAACAAGGTCATAAAAATAAATTTATAATAAACTGTCATAAAAAGGTCCTAAAAATGAAGTTATTGTATGTCATTGTGACGGCCCCTCTGTGTTTGGATCCTCTGCTGTTTGCTTTCTCTCTTCAGGGCTGCAGACCTGATGAGGCTGGTCAGCATCATGGGACACACCTGGACCCGGTGTGCTCCCTGCTTAAAAGGCAGAGCAGGCAGCAGTCTAGAGGACCAGCAGACCTCATCACACACCAGACCTTTGTTTCTGGGCTTTGGGTTCTTTTTTCTTGTTTTTACAGCACAACATCCATGCAGCACATTTTCACACATCCACTCCCTACACTACTGACTTTACAGATTCCTCCCGTACATTCTTTTGATTTACTTTTGACATGTATTTGTAATTGTGAGGCACATGACTGGTCGGTACGGGCAGTCCATTACACATTAAACCTTGTTTTTCAGAGTTTACACCCTGGTTAGGCTGTAGAGCAGGTTCCCGTTGGAATTTGTTTGGGGTGAACTGGTAGTGTGGTAGTGAACATGGTTAGAGCGGTTGTCACACACATCTGTGGCTACGGAGGAGTCGCTGGTTCTCTGGTTGCCTTGCTGTCCCATCAGGCTGTTAGTGCGTAAGTTCCCAAAGCAAGCAGCTACCTGAAGACTAGGGAGGAGTTTAGCTAGGTTTTGGCCAGGCAGTTAGAGGGACTGGCTCCGATTTTGGGTTGCTAGTGTGCATTTGGCTGTCTGTGCCTTCCTGTGATTGTGCGTGCCTTTGTTTCATGCGTATTAGAGTGTCTTGGCAGGTGCTGAATATTTTCTGAAAACCCCATCAGAGGAGGTTTTGGAGTGTTGTAGTCGAGAGCAGCTGGTGATAATTGCAGAGCATTTTGGTGTAGACGTTGGTGACAAACGGATGAAAGACAACATGAAATCAATTTTTAAGGCTAACTTGTTTGAGGACACATCCTGTCAGCTCTGTTCCAGGTTTAGCTGAGTTGTCTGCTCCTGGTGTTGTTGGTTTAATTCCTGGCTTAACTTTTGAGCAGCAGAAGGAACTGCTGTTGTTACAGTTGGAGCATGGTAGGCTTCAGCAGCAAGTTGAACGGGAGAAATCAGCTGCAGAAACAGTAAAGCATGAGACAGAACTTAAGACGCTGGAGTTGGAACAGTACAAGCTAAGTTTGATTCGGGATGGTCGGGTCACAGCAGACTCTGTTTTCAGTGTTGCTCCTGTGTCTTCAGAGTGTTCACGGTTTGATGTGGCTGGCAATTTGCACCTGCTACCAAAATTTTGTGAGAATGATCCTGATAACTTCTTTTCGCTGTTTGAGCAGGTAGCCGACTGTAGAAATTGGCCTGATTCTGAGTATACATTGCTGCTGCAATATGTCCTAACTGGTAAGGCTCAAGTAGCGTATTGTTCCCTTCCTATGCGTGAAAGTCAAAATTACTCGTCAGTCAAGGCTGCTGTGTTAAAAGCATATGAGTTGGTGTCAGAAGCCTACAGGCAGAGGTTCACAACATGGGAAAAGTCAAGTAAGCAGACACACATGGAGTTTACCAGGGAGTTGGGTACTCACTTTAACCGGTGGTGTACCACTCTTGAAGTTAATACTTTTGACGACTTGTGCAATTTGATGGTCTTGGAGCAGTTTAAAAACTCTCTGCCGAGCGATGTTGCTACCTACATTAATGAACGTAAAGTCAAATCTGCTGCCGAGGCTGCTGCGCTTGCAGCAAATGGTCTGGCCGGTAGCCGGGTCTGGGCTGATGTTCCTCCACCACCTGTAAGAAAGAAAGAAAGAAAGATATTCCTTTATTAGTCCCACAGTGGGGAAATTCAGTTTTACTGACATCCTCTTCTTTTTCAGAACAGCCTGAATGTTTTCAGTCGTGTCCTGTGATGTCCTCAGCTCCTGGTATGTGGACTGTGAGTAGAGCACGGACAAAAGAGTTCGGTAAGCCCCATGGGAAAATGAATCGCCATTACCGTAAGTCAGATGTTGCGCCGTAAGTTAAAACCCCACTGTTTTCACAGCTCAATGTGAAGGTGGGTGATGCACAAGGGTCGTATGGCCATGTTGTGTACTAGGTGTTGTTTTTTTGTTTGTTTTTTTTTTGCTGGCTGATGCTGGAGGCCCATGTTAATGTTGTGCTGTACTGCTTTCCATGCTGGTTCTCTGCTGTTTTTCCCTTCAAACTCTTAAATTTGCTTCTCCAGGCACCAGGAGTTGCTGAGTTGTGGGCAGAACAGAGTGGCCTTGTTGGAGAGACCAAGGAGAGTGGTAACAGTTTGTAATTGTTTAGAGCACATTTTGTTTAGCTGGTAAGAATATATTTTGAATATTGAAGTTTGTTAAAATTGTTAGTTACAGGTAAATGGGGCTAGTAGGGTCTTTCCGGGGTTCGGGGGGTGTGACGGCCCCTCTGTGTTTGGATCCTCTGCTGTTTGCTTTCTCTCTTCAGACCTCTTCAGACCTGATGAGGCTGATCAGCATCATGGGACACACCTGGACCCGGTGTGCTCCCTGCTTAAAAGGCAGAGCAGGCAGCAGTCTAGAGGACCAGCAGACCTCATCACACACCAGACCTTTGTTTCTGGGCTTTGGGTTCTTTTTTTCTTGTTTTTACAGCACAACATCCATGCAGCACATTTTCACACATCCACTCCCTACACTACTGACTTTATAGATTCCTGCCGTACATTCTTTTGATTTACTTTTGACATACTTTTGATTAATAAATCACTTCAGTTGTTTAGTATATACCCGTGTGTCTCCTGTTTTTGGTCACAGTTCTAGAGCTGGGCTGTGATAGTCATAACAAGGTCATAAAAATCACAAGAAACCATCATAAAAAGGTCATAAAAATCTAATTTTTAATAAACTGTCATAAAAGGTCCTAAAAATAATTTCATAATAAGCTCAAGTTCATAATGTTTCAGCGTTTCTTGTCATGTTGTCAGAGGCTCTGTTGTGATTTGACCTTTTATCCTGTTTAAATACAGTTTTAGACGACTTATTTATGTTAAAGTTTTTACATCTTGTTCATTTAAACCACATCTTTTAACTGGTGGCAGGATTTTAGTGATCAGATGTGGTTTTACAGCTGTTTTAAGGACTTCTCTGTTTTCATTGAGTTATGGCTGAGTGTGAGGACTGCAAACTTCAGTACTCACAGCTTTAGGAGGACATCCATCGCTTGAAATCGAAGCTTCGGGATCAGCTGATTGAGAGCTTTGTCTCCGTAGCTGCTACCCAAGCAAAGTAAATTTCCTATATTCTAGTATATATAGTCTTGCTGTCACGGTGTCCCAATCGCAGATGGTCACCGATACTGCGACCACCCTCCCTTGGCTGGCGTCGATGAACACCGGCTCCGGGCCGGCGCATTCAGAGGGCCCAGCATCCGGGGTGAGCGGCCATTCCTCTGGGAGAGTGCCGACTGACCCCGCCGCTGCACTGGGCCGGGATGCTGGAACTCCGATGCCCCCAAAGGGTGGTCAGGCTGGTATGGGAACTCCTCTCATGGCCCCGGCTCACACTTCCACTCCTAAGCCATCAAAGCCGTCCTGGACAGAGGTGGTACGCCGCAGCCGAAGGAACGCCCTGCTGCATGAGGCCGTCATTAGACGCTCTGGAGGTCTACACCTGGCTGAGGATCCTCGCCCACGTCCACCTGTGCGGGCACTGCAGTCCGGACCGCCGTCCTCAGTGCTGTCAGAGGCAGCTAAGTGTCCGCTGCCAGGCCCTGACAGCTCACACCCACCATCATCTCCTCGTCCTCTCTTCCCACCAACACTGACCATTGGAGACTCCATAACCAGGGACATCCGCTTCATGAATGCAACCACATGCTGCCTCCCTGGTGCCTCAGTCCCCGCCATGCTGGAGAAACTCCTGGACCTCCTGCCCTCACTCCCAACATCCATGGAAAGAACAGTGCTGCACGTGGGGACTAATGACACATCCCGTCGGGAGTCCGGACGCACGGAAAAGGATTTTAACCTCCGTTTTAAAGGACTGTGGAAAGTCTGTTTTTATTTCTGGCCCCATTCCCACTATCGATCGCGGCTCTGACCGTTTTAGTCTCTCCTCGGTCTGCACACATGGCTCCAGTCAGCAGGCAGATATCACAGCCTGGATTTTATTGACAATTTTAACCTGTTTTGGGATCGTGCTTGTCTATTTAAAAGAGACGGGATTCATCCCAATAAGCGGGGTAGCCGAATGCTGTCGGCTAACACTCAGCACACGGTCCAGTCCTCTAATAGAATAAATGATGTACTAAAAGCAGTGGTGGAATGTACATTTACTCAAGAACTATACTTATTATACTAGTACTAATTACAATTTTCAGATACTTGTACTTTACTTGAGCATTTTATGCATCTTAATGCTTCTCATCCAATACATTTTGGAAGCCACTACAACATACAACATTTATCTGACAACTTTAATTACTGTACAGATTCAGAGCTGGTTGGGGGTAAGAACGGAGACGGGGTTAGGTTGGAGGAGGACAACTAGGCTCTTGGAGAGGAGGTGTCTGTCCTGAGGTCAAACAGCAGCCAGACTGACTGCAGCCTGAGAAACTCTTCTTTTCTTCTTTTTCTATGAGCTCCTGAAAAGAGAAAGACAACATATTTTATTTTACCTCCAGAGGTCTGAAGTCATCTATTATTTGAGACAAAAGGTGAGCTGAGGCTACGTAGCCGAAGCTGGATGTTGTCCTTCATGAGGAGCTGGATATCCTCCTTTCTGTCTGCTTCCTCAAGCATCCAGACCTTCTCTTTGACCATCAGCATCTGGTCCAGCTCTCTTCTCTCTGTCATGCTGCTGGTCGCTCCTCCTCCTGCTCTCTCTGAGCATGAACAGCTCCTTTTTGGATTGTTCTACTTTGTCTCTCCTTCTAGTGGCTCTCTGCTTGCTCTGTGAGCTCTCTCTGGCGTCTCCTCTCTGTTAGCCAGGAGCTTTTGGAGTTCTTCCTCCAGAGCTCGACACCTCAGTCGGCTGTCTTTCAGAGCAGTCTGAGTAGGGTGCAGCTGGGCCAGGATGTCTTGGTGAGTGTTCATACTTGTCACATTTTGCTCCCCTTGGCAATGAGATGATCTTTGTCTCTGAGGAGATCTTCCAGCTGGTTGATTTAGTTCTACCACATCTCCTCCTTCTTCTTGGCCTCCATCCGTTGACCAGCAGAGGCTCTCCCCTCTTTTAGAGCGTTGAGGCTCTGCTCAAGAGAGATGATCTTCTCATCCCTCTGTTTTAATTCCTCCTGTACCTCGACACGCTCTTTCTTGAGATGTTGAGTTTCTTGAGAGCTTCTTCCTTCTGTCCTATCTCTTGTTTGGCCTTACTGAGGTTTTTCCTCCAGGCGACTTTGGTGAAATCGAAGCTTCTCTCCAAAGCAGAAAGATGGCGGTGAAGACAGCTAATGCCATCTTCCTTCTGCTCCATCTCCCTGTTTGCCTCCTGGAGGTCGACCTTTAACTTCTCATTGTCTTTTTCAGAGATGGACAGCTTCCTCTCCAAAGCATGCAGGTCCTCCATCTCCCTGTTATAGCCCTGCGCATAGTCAAATGACAGAAATACATCAGTACATTTTCACATCAGAGAAGGAAAACTGTTAATGATACTGAGATGATATATTTACATACAACTCTGAAGAGAAACCATAGTTTAACCTAAACCATTTATTTATTGTACTTGTGACGGCCCTGCCTTGTTGGCTGTGCATTGACTATGTTCCTTCTGTCCCTAAAGGTAGTACACCGAGGAGGACACCTGATGGGGCACCTGAGCTGGGTACTATAAAAGGCCCCTTCAGATGTCTCTCCCTCTCTCTCTTCTTGGACTACACGCATCCTGCAGAGTTAGCGTTCGGCATTTGTGGTTTGACTGGCTTCGACAATAAAACACATCACCCATCCACATTGACATGACTGATACCACTGACAGACACGCTCCATGATGCCTAATTTGTACGAGACTTTAAATAAGACATTAAATAAACCATTTATGATAAGATAAGATAAGATGAACCTTTATTAATCCTCGGAGGGAAATTATTTATTGTACTATAATGCCATATATCTGAGCTATTCACTGGTAGAAGGTGAGAAATGACTTTAATGTCATTATTGATTTAACCTTCTGACCCACAACAGATCCATGTTTGTCTATTTTAGGGGGGTACAGGGTGCTATTTAATTGATTAATCAGAATAAATTGTGAAAGTGTATAAGGGTTTAGAACATTATGATCACAGTATTTTATGGTCATCCCCATGCTTTATTATGTCTCATAAAGTGTTGCAGTATTTTTTGGGTTGATACTATTTGTTACACAGATTTGGTGCTAAATTTAGGCATTTGTTTATTTACCAAAAATTGTTAAAAATTATTAATAATCTCTCCAATATAGCATGAATGCTCTAGGTCTTGTGACTTTGTCCATTTATTCACAGATTGATAAATGACTTTGTCAACACATTTATTAATACCTATTTTAATTGCTGCCCTGTGATGGACTGGCGACCTGTCCAGGGTGTACCCCGCCTTCGCCCAATGCCAGCTGGGATCGGCTCCAGCAACCCCCGCAACCCCTGACGGGATAAGCGGTTGACGATGGATAGATGGATTTTAATTGCATAATTAGTTATTAATCAATTAAATGCTCTATTGACTATTGTGGTCCTGCATATACTGAAGGAAAAGGTCATAAACTAAAACCTTCTAGTATAATATGTCATAGAAAGGTCAGAAAAATAAAGTTATAGTATAACATGTCATGAAAAGGTCATAAAAATAAAGCTATAGTCTAACATGTCATGAAAATGTCATAAAAATAAAGTTATAGTATAATAGGTCATAGAAAAGTCATAAAAATATTTATAGTACATGTCATGAAAAGGTCATGAAAATAAAGTTATCGTATAACAGGTCATACAAAGGTTATAAAAAAAGTTCCAGTATAGTATGTGATAAAATCATCATAAAAATAGAGTATCAAATGTCATTAAAAGGTCATAATAAAATAAAGTTATTGTGTAAAATATCACAAATATGTCATGAACAATAAAGATTTAGTATAAAATGTCAACAAAAGCTCATGAAAATAAAGTCACAGTATAATATGTCACAAAAAAATCCACAAAAATAAAATTATAGTATAATTTGTCGTATAAAGTCATAAAATTTAATTTATAGTATAATCGGTCATAAAAGGGTCAAAATATAAAGTTATAGTATATTGTTATAAAAAGGTCATAAACTATAAAGTTATAGTTTCACATGAAAATAAATTATTTTTATACAGTAAAATATATTTGCAGAAGGTCTTGCAATAAAAATGTCTGAACACGTTTATGAATCTACCGTATTAAACTTTTATATATAGATAATGAAAAACAAACTTCTTAGAGCCTCCATTTTGCGTTTTTTGCAGAAGTCATGTGACCACTGCGCAGTGCCACGTGACATTCGGAACGTGACGTCACATTCCGTTACCGAGGTTACAAGCTTCTAAAGCGCTGCCTGTTGATTCTGGTTAGCGTCTTAGCTAGTCTGCTAATCAGTGTGAGTCGGTCCTTCAGCGGAGACGCATGCTAGCGAGAGCAGAGCGACAGTCAACGTACAACACAGCGACTACTAGTGTTACTGCCTTGGCTACTACTACTACTACTAATACTACTACTACTACTATTTCTACTACTACTACTGTAGTAATGGAAGCAATCGTCCGTTCAGGAAACCAGGTAAGATTTCTGATCTTTCTCCTACTTTTTAATTTCTCATACTGAGAAATAAAAGTAATAACAATGCTGCCAGCCTACATTTAATCTGATTTATGATTGTGTATATAAAACACACAGTTCAAATGATTAGGAAATGAATGATTCAATCTGATTACAGTATGTGCTTTGATTAAATACAACGTTGGCATCAGTAGTTTAATGGTGTATTGTAATTAGCTTAGAGCTGGTGTTAGGAAGTTAAACAGGAAGACAGTGATTGTGGTCTAAGGCTGAACTCGACTCTGGTGACAAACTGAATCGGTGTGTTTCAGGAAAAGTAGCTTCACAGTTTTGCTCTCGTATTGGCATCAAAATGATGCACCTTTTATCCTCTTGGATCAAACTGACCCGTCTGTTTTGACTGCTTATAAAGCATGTTGTATTAAATGAGCTCCATTTTTTTGTTTCTCCTATTTAGTGAACTTGGTTCCAACATATTAACATATATTTTACATTTATTTTTGTAATATATGGTATGATAGACCTAATTTACATAATATTATACCTCATTTTTGGGTAAAAAAAAAAAAAAAAAAGCTGAAATTCTGAATGATATCCATGAAGGTTATTATCACAGGCACACAAATCGGGGGAATACCACAGACAGGTCTATGACAAAGTTTAGTGTGGATATTTTTTTGAAACCATATCAGGATTTTTTAATGGCAGCAAATAGTCACAGCTGTTGTCCTCCTGGGTCAAATTGACCTGGTCTTGTTTGAGTGGTTTATAAAGCATGAAATATAAAATGACCACACTATTTTGTGTTACATCTTTAAGTCAACTTGTTTCCAACAAATTACCATAAATTTTAAACTCCTTTGACACCGCTTATTCTTTTATTATGGTAGGTTTTCATGTTATCAACCACTTCTTCGGTTTGCCGGTGGTACATGCCATGTAGGGGCTTGTCCCTCCAGGTGGTCTGCTCCTCCTCCTCCTCTGCACTCTCATTGGGTTTCTGCTGCCTGAGACAGTCACGTAGCAGCTCATCCTTTGGGGCCATTTTCTAGATGTAAGCTTGGGTTTTTGATGTTTCATCCAGGGCCGTGGCCTTGATGCTCACTCGTCCACGGCCTCCCTCTTTCTGCTTAGTGTACAGTCTCAGGGTGCTGGACTTAGGGTGAAACCCTCCATGCATGGTGAGATGGTGAGGAGCTTTCTTGTCTTGATATCTGTGGCTTCTATCTCCTCTTTTGGCCAGCTTATGATCCCAGCGGGGTATCTGATGACTGGTAGTGCGTACATGTTGATGGCTGGGACCTTGTTCTTCCCATTCAGCTGACTTTTCATCCCTCAGCAGCTGGTTCATCTGTGCTGCTCGGCATTCAGTGCAGTTAGCTTCTTCAGCCAGTATGCATGGATCATATCGGGGGCCGATGCTGTCCAGCGCTTCATTTTTGACACTCTTTCTTGGATGTCTGCCATTGAGATGGTCACCGGTTCTTGTTCTGGGAGGTTGCTGTGGTCAGCTCTTAGGCCTACTAGCCATTTGGCATCGGTGTTGTGTGATGCCTCCCTTTCCCGTATGTCCCTCCAATACTTGGTGGGTCTGACCGGTTGTTGTTTCATTGTCTTCAGTCTGGAGGCCCAACACGATGCAGTGCCCAATGCTTTGAAGTGTGTGTGTGTGTGTGTGTGTCAATGCGCTGAAAAGCACAATACTATGACCCACTGCACCACTAAATGTGGCCTGGTCAAATTGATCCGAGAAGACCACAGATGATAGAAATTTTAATAAAACATATATAATTTAATAAAATTAGTCCGAATTAATTTTACTTACAAAGAGCATAGTATGGAACCATCCGTGTAATTATAGGCAATTATATGGAAGAAAACCAAAGACAAATTAACTTTTGAAAACAGGTCAAATTGGCCCAAAGACCACAGGAGGGTTAAAAGCAGATGGAGTTGGCTTCTGTACTTTCAACTGCCTTTCTGTGTGGATGCAACGTTAGGATTGGACTGCTTTTTCAACTTTTACGTTTGTGTCTTTCAGGCATTTAAGCAGAACCCGAAGCTGGCCTCAGACAACGCTGCCCTGAAGGAGCAGATGACCAGCGCGGAGTCCATCTGGGAGGAGGGGAGGATGAGGGTCCTGAAGGCTCTCAAGTCACGGAGGGCCATCAGGAAAGAAGCCCAGAAGGACCTCAATGTCCAGAAGCAGCACAAGTCTGAGGAGCTGAGCGCCAAGCTCCGCTGTCTCCAGGAGAACCTTGGGAAGAGCGAGAAGCAGGTCATGGAGATGGAGGCCAAGTGGAAACAGGACTCAGAGGACCACATCGCAGAGCTGGTGTCTGAAAACGCTGCTCTGAAGGAGCAGCTGGCCACCAAGGAGTCCGGCTGGGAGGAGGAAAAGAAGAGCATCCTCACTGCTCTCAGGTCAGAGAGAGTCATCCGAGAACAGGCTCAGACTGACCTGAAGACCAAGGAGAAGGAGTACGAGGAGCAGACCAACTCTCTGAACCACCACCTGTATTTGAAGGAGAACGAGCTCCGATCGGCTGAACAGTTCTGGATTGGAGAGCAAGCCCGGGTCTCTGCATGTTGGGAGGAGAGTGTCGCCAAAATCACAGAGGCCTGGGAGAAAGAGCTCCAACAAGCATCTGTCCTGAAGAACCTGGTGGTCAAATCCCTGCAGGAGGAGTCGGACAGGAAGGTGAGCCAGGTCGTCCTGGAAAAGGACCAACTGATCGCCCAACTGACGGCGGCTAACGAGGCTCTGAAAGTCCAGAGTCTGGAGAGAGAGACCCAGCTGCAGGAGAAGGAGAGGCAGCTCATCCAGAGCGAGGCGGAGAACAACAGGATCCTCACCGCTCTCAGGTCAGAGAGAGTCATCCGAGAACAGGCTCAGACTGACCTGAAGACCAAGGAGAAGGAGTATGAGGAGCAGACCAACTCTCTGAACCACCACCTGTATTTGAAGGAGAACGAGCTCCGATCGGCTGAACAATTCTGGATTGGAGAGCAAGCCCGGGTCTCTGCATGTTGGGAGGACAGTGTCGCCAAAATCACAGAGGCCTGGGAGAAAGAGCTCCAACAAGCATCTGTCCTGAAGGACCTGTTGGTCAAATCCCTGCAGGAGGAGTCGGACAGGAAGGTGAGCCAGGTCGTCCTGGAAAAGGACCAACTGATCACCCAAATGACGGCGGCTAACGAGGCTCTGAAAGTCCAGAGTCTGGACAGAGAGACCCAGCTGCAGGAGAAGGAGAGGCAGCTCATCCAGAGCGAGGCGGAGAACAACAGGATCCTCACCGCTCTCAGGTCAGAGAGAGTCATCCGAGAACAGGCTCAGACTGACCTGAAGACCAAGGAGAAGGAGTACGAGGAGCAGACCAACTCTCTGAACCACCACCTGTATTTGAAGGAGAACGAGCTCCGATCGGCTGAACAATTCTGGATTGGAGAGCAAGCCCGGGTCTCTGCATGTTGGGAGGACAGTGTCGCCAAAATCACAGAGGCCTGGGAGAAAGAGCTCCAACAAGCATCTGTCCTGAAGAACCTGTTGGTCAAATCCCTGCAGGAGGAGTCGGACAGGAAGGTGAGCCAGGTCGTCCTGGAAAAGGACCAACTGATCGCCCAAATGACGGCGGCTAATGAGGCTCTGAAAGTCCAGAGTCTGGAGAGAGAGACCCAGCTGCAGGAGAAGGAGAGGCAGCTCATCCAGAGCGAGGCGGAGCACAACACCAAACTCGCCGCTCTGCACGCTGACATGAGGAGCCAACTGGCTTCCAAGGAGGAGACCATCGAGGAGCTCCAGAAAAACACCAGCGACATGGAGCTGGTCCGAGCAACGGAGAACAACACCATCATCGCCCTCCAGGACAGAAGAAAGAAAGACAGGAGAGGGAGAAGAAAGAGAAGAAGGAACAGAAGAAAAGAGAAAAGGAGGAATCAAAATGCCTGAAGAAAGAAAAGCAGGAGAGGGAGAAAGAAAAGAGGAGGACTTGAAACGATAAAGAAAGAGGAAGTAGAAAGAGAGGGCAGAGGAGAAGAGAGAGCAATAACATCCTTTCTCTCCTCACTCTTCACCTCATTTCCATGATCCCATCCCTCCATCTGACCCTCCCAACCCTTCACCCCCCACACCCGACCTGATCTACATCAGGTGTCGTCCTCCCTACCATCATCCATCCATCCTCTCTTCCTCCTACCCACAGTGACGTGGGGGGTGAGTGATTCGCCCCCAGTGTCTGCGTTGGTTGGCTGAATCCATGTGATCCGAATAGTTCAATAAGTCATAAAAATGTCAGAAAAACTTAAGTTATAATATAATCCTAATCATAAAAAGATCACAAAAATGCTGTAATACCACAAAATATAATAAAAAGGTCAGAAAAATTAAGTTATTGTACATATGTCTGAACACTAAATATAAAAATAATGCTATTGTATAAAATGTCATGAAAAGGTCAGAAAATTAAGTTATAGTAAAATATGTGATAAAAAGGTTATAAAAATATAGTTACAGTATAATATGTGAGAAAAGGTCATGAAAACAAAGTTATAGTATAACAGGTCAAACGAATATCAGAAAAATCAAATTATAGTATAATCGGTCATAAAATGATCATAAGAATAAAGTTACAGTAGAATGTAATTAAAAGGTCATAATAAAATAAAATGAATGTATAATAGGTCATAAAAAGAATGATATAATAAAAAGGTGATAAAAAAGGTCATAAAAAAGTTATAATGTAATAGTTCATAAAAAGGTAAAAAATATAGTTTATAAAATAAACTTACTGTACAATATGTTATACATAAACCATAAAAATAAATTTATACCATAATATGTCAAAAAAAGATAAAAAATAGAGGTATAATATAATTTAGCGTAAAAAGGTCACAAAACTAAAGTTATAGTATAATATGTGATCAAAAGGTCACAATGAAATAAAGTAATAGTATAATGTCATAAAAAGGTCATAAAATAAAGTGATAGTAAATAATTTGATCAAAAGGTTATAAAATATAGTTACAGTATAATATGTGAGAAAAGGTCATAAAAACAGGTCAAACGAATGTCAGAAAAATAAAATTATAGTATGACAGTTAATGTATAATAGGTCATAAAAAAGCCAGAAAAATAAATTTATAGCATAATAGGTCAAAAAAAGGGGTAAAACATTTTTTTTTTTAAATTATCATAAAAAGGTGATGAAAGTAAAGTTATAATATAATATGTGATAAAAAGGTCACAAAAATCAAGTTTAAATATAATATGTCATAAATAGGTAAAACAAAAAATCAAGTTAGAGTATAATAGGTCGTAAAAAGAAAAAAAAATAAATCTACAGTATGTCATAAAAATGTAAAAAATATATAGTTATAGTATAATGTGAAGACTGGAGTCAGACCAGGTTTGGACTCAAAAAGCACGATTCTGGAGATCAGGTGAGACTGAAAAACAATCAGCGTCTTTAACGTTCAGCAAAGGGTCCAAACACAGAAGGTCAATCGTATCAGGCAACAAATCCAAAAACGTCAGGCAGAGCAATGTCAAAAAACAGGCAGAGATTCAAAATACACCGGGAGTCAAAACACCAGAAAAGAAAGCTGGTACGCTTTACACCAGGGACAAAGACGAACTGGCTCAGAGGGAAGAGGAAGCACACATTAAATACTAGTGAGGGGAGTGACTGACGATGCTCAGGTGGACACAGTCAGGGCGGGAGAAGACAATCACACACAGGTGAATGGTGTTGGAAACTGGGTCAGGAGGAGGTGCTCAAATGTTCAGGTGGGAAAGCATGCGGGCAGGAAGTGAAGTGATCTGAAACGAGAGGGAATGTTAGAATACCAAAATAAAACAGGAAGTGCAACATGCAAAAACAGGAAAACAAACATGACCTAAAATCTGACGCTTGTGACAGTATAATATGTGATCAAAATGTCACAATAAAATAAAGTAATAGTATAATGTCATAAAAAGGTCATAAAAATATAAAAAAAGTAATAAACTGTTATAACAAGGTCATAAAAATAAATTTATAATAAACTGTCATAAAAAGGTCCTAAAAATGAAGTTATTGTATGTCATTGTGACGGCCCCTCTGTGTTTGGATCCTCTGCTGTTTGCTTTCTCTCTTCAGGGCTGCAGACCTGATGAGGCTGGTCAGCATCATGGGACACACCTGGACCCGGTGTGCTCCCTGCTTAAAAGGCAGAGCAGGCAGCAGTCTAGAGGACCAGCAGACCTCATCACACACCAGACCTTTGTTTCTGGGCTTTAGAGGATATCTTTTTTTTTTTTACAGCACAACTCCCTTCCACCCCATTTTCACACATCCACCCCCTACACTACTGACTTTACAGATTCCTCCCGTACATTCTTTTGATTTACTTTTGACATGTATTTGTAATTGTGAGGCACATGACTGGTCGGTACGGGCAGTCCATTACACATTAAACCTTGTTTTTCAGAGTTTACACCCTGGTTAGGCTGTAGAGCAGGTTCCCGTTGGAATTTGTTTGGGGTGAACTGGTAGTGTGGTAGTGAACATGGTTAGAGCGGTTGTCACACACATCTGTGGCTACGGAGGAGTCGCTGGTTCTCTGGTTGCCTTGCTGTCCCATCAGGCTGTTAGTGCGTAAGTTCCCAAAGCAAGCAGCTACCTGAAGACTAGGGAGGAGTTTAGCTAGGTTTTGGCCAGGCAGTTAGAGGGACTGGCTCCGATTTTGGGTTGCTAGTGTGCATTTGGCTGTCTGTGCCTTCCTGTGATTGTGCGTGCCTTTGTTTCATGCGTATTAGAGTGTCTTGGCAGGCGGTGCTGAATATTTTCTGAAAACCCCATCAGAGGAGGTTTTGGAGTGTTGTAGTCGAGAGCAGCTGGTGATAATTGCAGAGCATTTTGGTGTAGACGTTGGTGACAAACGGATGAAAGACAACATGAAATCAATTTTTAAGGCTAACTTGTTTGAGGACACATCCTGTCAGCTCTGTTCCAGGTTTAGCTGAGTTGTCTGCTCCTGGTGTTGTTGGTTTAATTCCTGGCTTAACTTTTGAGCAGCAGAAGGAACTGCTGTTGTTACAGTTGGAGCATGGTAGGCTTCAGCAGCAAGTTGAACGGGAGAAATCAGCTGCAGAAACAGTAAAGCATGAGACAGAACTTAAGACGCTGGAGTTGGAACAGTACAAGCTAAGTTTGATTCGGGATGGTCGGGTCACAGCAGACTCTGTTTTCAGTGTTGCTCCTGTGTCTTCAGAGTGTTCACGGTTTGATGTGGCTGGCAATTTGCACCTGCTACCAAAATTTTGTGAGAATGATCCTGATAACTTCTTTTCGCTGTTTGAGCAGGTAGCCGACTGTAGAAATTGGCCTGATTCTGAGTATACATTGCTGCTGCAATATGTCCTAACTGGTAAGGCTCAAGTAGCGTATTGTTCCCTTCCTATGCGTGAAAGTCAAAATTACTCGTCAGTCAAGGCTGCTGTGTTAAAAGCATATGAGTTGGTGTCAGAAGCCTACAGGCAGAGGTTCACAACATGGGAAAAGTCAAGTAAGCAGACACACATGGAGTTTACCAGGGAGTTGGGTACTCACTTTAACCGGTGGTGTACCACTCTTGAAGTTAATACTTTTGACGACTTGTGCAATTTGATGGTCTTGGAGCAGTTTAAAAACTCTCTGCCGAGCGATGTTGCTACCTACATTAATGAACGTAAAGTCAAATCTGCTGCCGAGGCTGCTGCGCTTGCAGCAAATGGTCTGGCCGGTAGCCGGGTCTGGGCTGATGTTCCTCCACCACCTGTAAAAAAAAAAAAAAAAAAAATATTCCTTTTTTTTTCCCCCAGTGGGGAAATTCAGTTTTACTGACATCCTCTTCTTTTTCAGAACAGCCTGAATGTTTTCAGTCGTGTCCTGTGATGTCCTCAGCTCCTGGTATGTGGACTGTGAGTAGAGCACGGACAAAAGAGTTCGGTAAGCCCCATGGGAAAATGAATCGCCATTACCGTAAGTCAGATGTTGCGCCGTAAGTTAAAACCCCACTGTTTTCACAGCTCAATGTGAAGGTGGGTGATGCACAAGGGTCGTATGGCCATGTTGTGTACTAGGTGTTGTTTTTTTTGTTTGTTTTTTTTTTTGCTGGCTGATGCTGGAGGCCCATGTTAATGTTGTGCTGTACTGCTTTCCATGCTGGTTCTCTGCTGTTTTTCCCTTCAAACTCTTAAATTTGCTTCTCCAGGCACCAGGAGTTGCTGAGTTGTGGGCAGAACAGAGTGGCCTTGTTGGAGAGACCAAGGAGAGTGGTAACAGTTTGTAATTGTTTAGAGCACATTTTGTTTAGCTGGTAAGAATATATTTTGAATATTGAAGTTTGTTAAAATTGTTAGTTACAGGTAAATGGGGCTAGTAGGGTCTTTCCGGGGTTCGGGGGGTGTGACGGCCCCTCTGTGTTTGGATCCTCTGCTGTTTGCTTTCTCTCTTCAGACCTCTTCAGACCTGATGAGGCTGATCAGCATCATGGGACACACCTGGACCCGGTGTGCTCCCTGCTTAAAAGGCAGAGCAGGCAGCAGTCTAGAGGACCAGCAGACCTCATCACACACCAGACCTTTGTTTCTGGGCTTTGGGTTCTTTTTTTCTTGTTTTTACAGCACAACATCCATGCAGCACATTTTCACACATCCACTCCCTACACTACTGACTTTATAGATTCCTGCCGTACATTCTTTTGATTTACTTTTGACATACTTTTGATTAATAAATCACTTCAGTTGTTTAGTATATACCCGTGTGTCTCCTGTTTTTGGTCACAGTTCTAGAGCTGGGCTGTGATAGTCATAACAAGGTCATAAAAATCACAAGAAACCATCATAAAAAGGTCATAAAAATCTAATTTTTAATAAACTGTCATAAAAGGTCCGAAAAATAATTTCATAATAAGCTCAAGTTCATAATGTTTCAGCGTTTCTTGTCATGTTGTCAGAGGCTCTGTTGTGATTTGACCTTTTATCCTGTTTAAATACAGTTTTAGACGACTTATTTATGTTAAAGTTTTTACATCTTGTTCATTTAAACCACATCTTTTAACTGGTGGCAGGATTTTAGTGATCAGATGTGGTTTTACAGCTGTTTTAAGGACTTCTCTGTTTTCATTGAGTTATGGCTGAGTGTGAGGACTGCAAACTTCAGTACTCACAGCTTTAGGAGGACATCCATCGCTTGAAATCGAAGCTTCGGGATCAGCTGATTGAGAGCTTTGTCTCCGTAGCTGCTACCCAAGCAAAGTAAATTTCCTATATTCTAGTATATATAGTCTTGCTGTCACGGTGTCCCAATCGCAGATGGTCACCGATACTGCGACCACCCTCCCTTGGCTGGCGTCGATGAACACCGGCTCCGGGCCGGCGCATTCAGAGGGCCCAGCATCCGGGGTGAGCGGCCATTCCTCTGGGAGAGTGCCGACTGACCCCGCCGCTGCACTGGGCCGGGATGCTGGAACTCCGATGCCCCCAAAGGGTGGTCAGGCTGGTATGGGAACTCCTCTCATGGCCCCGGCTCACACTTCCACTCCTAAGCCATCAAAGCCGTCCTGGACAGAGGTGGTACGCCGCAGCCGAAGGAACGCCCTGCTGCATGAGGCCGTCATTAGACGCTCTGGAGGTCTACACCTGGCTGAGGATCCTCGCCCACGTCCACCTGTGCGGGCACTGCAGTCCGGACCGCCGTCCTCAGTGCTGTCAGAGGCAGCTAAGTGTCCGCTGCCAGGCCCTGACAGCTCACACCCACCATCATCTCCTCGTCCTCTCTTCCCACCAACACTGACCATTGGAGACTCCATAACCAGGGACATCCGCTTCATGAATGCAACCACATGCTGCCTCCCTGGTGCCTCAGTCCCCGCCATGCTGGAGAAACTCCTGGACCTCCTGCCCTCACTCCCAACATCCATGGAAAGAACAGTGCTGCACGTGGGGACTAATGACACATCCCGTCGGGAGTCCGGACGCACGGAAAAGGATTTTAACCTCCGTTTTAATGTTTTAAAGGACTGTGGAAAGTCTGTTTTTATTTCTGGCCCCATTCCCACTATCGATCGCGGCTCTGACCGTTTTAGTCTCTCCTCGGTCTGCACACATGGCTCCAGTCAGCAGGCAGATATCACAGCCTGGATTTTATTGACAATTTTAACCTGTTTTGGGATCGTGCTTGTCTATTTAAAAGAGACGGGATTCATCCCAATAAGCGGGGTAGCCGAATGCTGTCGGCTAACACTCAGCACACGGTCCAGTCCTCTAATAGAATAAATGATGTACTAAAAGCAGTGGTGGAATGTACATTTACTCAAGAACTATACTTATTATACTAGTACTAATTACAATTTTCAGATACTTGTACTTTACTTGAGCATTTTATGCATCTTAATGCTTCTCATCCAATACATTTTGGAAGCCACTACAACATACAACATTTATCTGACAACTTTAATTACTGTACAGATTCAGAGCTGGTTGGGGGTAAGAACGGAGACGGGGTTAGGTTGGAGGAGGACAACTAGGCTCTTGGAGAGGAGGTGTCTGTCCTGAGGTCAAACAGCAGCCAGACTGACTGCAGCCTGAGAAACTCTTCTTTTCTTCTTTTTCTATGAGCTCCTGAAAAGAGAAAGACAACATATTTTATTTTACCTCCAGAGGTCTGAAGTCATCTATTATTTGAGACAAAAGGTGAGCTGAGGCTACGTAGCCGAAGCTGGATGTTGTCCTTCATGAGGAGCTGGATATCCTCCTTTCTGTCTGCTTCCTCAAGCATCCAGACCTTCTCTTTGACCATCAGCATCTGGTCCAGCTCTCTTCTCTCTGTCATGCTGCTGGTCGCTCCTCCTCCTGCTCTCTCTGAGCATGAACAGCTCCTTTTTGGATTGTTCTACTTTGTCTCTCCTTCTAGTGGCTCTCTGCTTGCTCTGTGAGCTCTCTCTGGCGTCTCCTCTCTGTTAGCCAGGAGCTTTTGGAGTTCTTCCTCCAGAGCTCGACACCTCAGTCGGCTGTCTTTCAGAGCAGTCTGAGTAGGGTGCAGCTGGGCCAGGATGTCTTGGTGAGTGTTCATACTTGTCACATTTTGCTCCCCTTGGCAATGAGATGATCTTTGTCTCTGAGGAGATCTTCCAGCTGGTTGATTTAGTTCTACCACATCTCCTCCTTCTTCTTGGCCTCCATCCGTTGACCAGCAGAGGCTCTCCCCTCTTTTAGAGCGTTGAGGCTCTGCTCAAGAGAGATGATCTTCTCATCCCTCTGTTTTAATTCCTCCTGTACCTCGACACGCTCTTTCTTGAGATGTTGAGTTTCTTGAGAGCTTCTTCCTTCTGTCCTATCTCTTGTTTGGCCTTACTGAGGTTTTTCCTCCAGGCGACTTTGGTGAAATCGAAGCTTCTCTCCAAAGCAGAAAGATGGCGGTGAAGACAGCTAATGCCATCTTCCTTCTGCTCCATCTCCCTGTTTGCCTCCTGGAGGTCGACCTTTAACTTCTCATTGTCTTTTTCAGAGATGGACAGCTTCCTCTCCAAAGCATGCAGGTCCTCCATCTCCCTGTTATAGCCCTGCGCATAGTCAAATGACAGAAATACATCAGTACATTTTCACATCAGAGAAGGAAAACTGTTAATGATACTGAGATGATATATTTACATACAACTCTGAAGAGAAACCATAGTTTAACCTAAACCATTTATTTATTGTACTTGTGACGGCCCTGCCTTGTTGGCTGTGCATTGACTATGTTCCTTCTGTCCCTAAAGGTAGTACACCGAGGAGGACACCTGATGGGGCACCTGAGCTGGGTACTATAAAAGGCCCCTTCAGATGTCTCTCCCTCTCTCTCTTCTTGGACTACACGCATCCTGCAGAGTTAGCGTTCGGCATTTGTGGTTTGACTGGCTTCGACAATAAAACACATCACCCATCCACATTGACATGACTGATACCACTGACAGACACGCTCCATGATGCCTAATTTGTACGAGACTTTAAATAAGACATTAAATAAACCATTTATGATAAGATAAGATAAGATGAACCTTTATTAATCCTCGGAGGGAAATTATTTATTGTACTATAATGCCATATATCTGAGCTATTCACTGGTAGAAGGTGAGAAATGACTTTAATGTCATTATTGATTTAACCTTCTGACCCACAACAGATCCATGTTTGTCTATTTTAGGGGGGTACAGGGTGCTATTTAATTGATTAATCAGAATAAATTGTGAAAGTGTATAAGGGTTTAGAACATTATGATCACAGTATTTTATGGTCATCCCCATGCTTTATTATGTCTCATAAAGTGTTGCAGTATTTTTTGGGTTGATACTATTTGTTACACAGATTTGGTGCTAAATTTAGGCATTTGTTTATTTACCAAAAATTGTTAAAAATTATTAATAATCTCTCCAATATAGCATGAATGCTCTAGGTCTTGTGACTTTGTCCATTTATTCACAGATTGATAAATGACTTTGTCAACACATTTATTAATACCTATTTTAATTGCTGCCCTGTGATGGACTGGCGACCTGTCCAGGGTGTACCCCGCCTTCGCCCAATGCCAGCTGGGATCGGCTCCAGCAACCCCCGCAACCCCTGACGGGATAAGCGGTTGACGATGGATAGATGGATTTTAATTGCATAATTAGTTATTAATCAATTAAATGCTCTATTGACTATTGTGGTCCTGCATATACTGAAGGAAAAGGTCATAAACTAAAACCTTCTAGTATAATATGTCATAGAAAGGTCAGAAAAATAAAGTTATAGTATAACATGTCATGAAAAGGTCATAAAAATAAAGCTATAGTCTAACATGTCATGAAAATGTCATAAAAATAAAGTTATAGTATAATAGGTCATAGAAAAGTCATAAAAATATTTATAGTACATGTCATGAAAAGGTCATGAAAATAAAGTTATCGTATAACAGGTCATACAAAGGTTATAAAAAAAGTTCCAGTATAGTATGTGATAAAATCATCATAAAAATAGAGTATCAAATGTCATTAAAAGGTCATAATAAAATAAAGTTATTGTGTAAAATATCACAAATATGTCATGAACAATAAAGATTTAGTATAAAATGTCAACAAAAGCTCATGAAAATAAAGTCACAGTATAATATGTCACAAAAAAATCCACAAAAATAAAATTATAGTATAATTTGTCGTATAAAGTCATAAAATTTAATTTATAGTATAATCGGTCATAAAAGGGTCAAAATATAAAGTTATAGTATATTGTTATAAAAAGGTCATAAACTATAAAGTTATAGTTTCACATGAAAATAAATTATTTTTATACAGTAAAATATATTTGCAGAAGGTCTTGCAATAAAAATGTCTGAACACGTTTATGAATCTACCGTATTAAACTTTTATATATAGATAATGAAAAACAAACTTCTTAGAGCCTCCATTTTGCGTTTTTTGCAGAAGTCATGTGACCACTGCGCAGTGCCACGTGACATTCGGAACGTGACGTCACATTCCGTTACCGAGGTTACAAGCTTCTAAAGCGCTGCCTGTTGATTCTGGTTAGCGTCTTAGCTAGTCTGCTAATCAGTGTGAGTCGGTCCTTCAGCGGAGACGCATGCTAGCGAGAGCAGAGCGACAGTCAACGTACAACACAGCGACTACTAGTGTTACTGCCTTGGCTACTACTACTACTACTAATACTACTACTACTACTACTTCTACTACTACTACTGTAGTAATGGAAGCAATCGTCCGTTCAGGAAACCAGGTAAGATTTCTGATCTTTCTCCTACTTTTTAATTTCTCATACTGAGAAATAAAAGTAATAACAATGCTGCCAGCCTACATTTAATCTGATTTATGATTGTGTATATAAAACACACAGTTCAAATGATTAGGAAATGAATGATTCAATCTGATTACAGTATGTGCTTTGATTAAATACAACGTTGGCATCAGTAGTTTAATGGTGTATTGTAATTAGCTTAGAGCTGGTGTTAGGAAGTTAAACAGGAAGACAGTGATTGTGGTCTAAGGCTGAACTCGACTCTGGTGACAAACTGAATCGGTGTTTTTCAGGAAAAGTAGCTTCACAGTTTTGCTCTCGTATTGGCATCAAAATGATGCACCTTTTATCCTCTTGGATCAAACTGACCCGTCTGTTTTGACTGCTTATAAAGCATGTTGTATTAAATGAGCTCCATTTTTTTGTTTCTCCTATTTAGTGAACTTGGTTCCAACATATTAACATATATTTTACATTTATTTTTGTAATATATGGTATGATAGACCTAATTTACATAATATTATACCTCATTTTTGGGTAAAAAAAAAAAAAAAAAAAAAGCTGAAATTCTGAATGATATCCATGAAGGTTATTATCACAGGCACACAAATCGGGGGAATACCACAGACAGGTCTATGACAAAGTTTAGTGTGGATATTTTTTTGAAACCATATCAGGATTTTTTAATGGCAGCAAATAGTCACACCTGTTGTCCTCCTGGGTCAAATTGACCTGGTCTTGTTTGAGTGGTTTATAAAGCATGAAATATAAAATGACCACACTATTTTGTGTTACATCTTTAAGTCAACTTGTTTCCAACAAATTACCATAAATTTTAAACTCCTTTGACACCGCTTATTCTTTTATTATGGTAGGTTTTCATATTATCAACCACTTCTTCGGTTTGCCGGTGGTACATGCCATGTAGGGGCTTGTCCCTCCAGGTGGTCTGCTCCTCCTCCTCCTCTGCACTCTCATTGGGTTTCTGCTGCCTGAGACAGTCACGTAGCAGCTCATCCTTTGGGGCCATTTTCTAGATGTAAGCTTGGGTTTTTGATGTTTCATCCAGGGCCGTGGCCTTGATGCTCACTCGTCCACGGCCTCCCTCTTTCTACTTAGTGTACAGTCTCAGGGTGCTGGACTTAGGGTGAAACCCTCCATGCATGGTGAGATGGTGAGGAGCTTTCTTGTCTTCATATCTGTGGCTTCTATCTCCTCTTTTGGCCAGCTTATGATCCCAGCGGTGTATCTGATGACTGTTAGTGCGTACATGTTGATGGCTGGGACCTTGTTCTTCCCATTCAGCTGACTTTTCATCCCTCAGCAGCTGGTTCATCTGTGCTGCTCGGCATTCAGTGCAGTTAGCTTCTTCAGCCAGTATGCATGGATCATATCGGGGGCCGATGCTGTCCAGCGCTTCATTTTTGACACTCTTTCTTGGATGTCTGCCATTGAGATGGTTACCGGTTCTTGTTCTGGGAGGTTGCTGTGGTCAGCTCTTAGGCCTACTAGCCATTTGGCATCGGTGTTGTGTGATGCCTCCCTTTCCCCGTATGTCCCTCCAATACTTGGTGGGTCTGACCGGTTGTTGTTTCATTGTCTTCAGTCTGGAGGCCCAACACGATGCAGTGCCCAATGCTTTGAAGTGTGTGTGTGTGTGTTCAATGCGCTGAAAAGCACAATACTATGACCCACTGCACCACTAAATGTGGCCTGGTCAAATTGATCCGAGAAGACCACAGATGATAGAAATTTTAATAAAACATATATAATTTAATAAAATTAGTCCGAATTAATTTTACTTACAAAGAGCATAGTATGGAACCATCCGTGTAATTATAGGCAATTATATGGAAGAAAACCAAAGACAAATTAACTTTTGAAAACAGGTGAAATTGGCCCAAAGACCACAGGAGGGTTAAAAGCAGATGGAGTTGGCTTCTGTACTTTCAACTGCCTTTCTGTGTGGATGCAACTTTAGGATGGGACTGCTTTTTCAACTTTTACATTTGTGTCTTTCAGGCATTTAAGCAGAACCTGAAGCTGGCCTCAGACAACGCTGCCCTGAAGGAGCAGATGACCAGCGCGGAGTCCATCTGGGAGGAGGGGAGGATGAGGGTCCTGAAGGCTCTCAAGTCACGGAGGGCCATCAGGAAAGAAGCCCAGAAGGACCTCAATGTCCAGAAGCAGCACAAGTCTGAGGAGCTGAGCGCCAAGCTCCGCTGTCTCCAGGAGAACCTTGGGAAGAGCGAGAAGCAGGTCATGGAGATGGAGGCCAAGTGGAAACAGGACTCAGAGGACCACATCGCAGAGCTGGTGTCTGAAAACGCTGCTCTGAAGGAGCAGCTGGCCACCAAGGAGTCCGGCTGGGAGGAGGAAAAGAAGAGCATCCTCACTGCTCTCAGGTCAGAGAGAGTCATCCGAGAACAGGCTCAGACTGACCTGAAGACCAAGGAGAAGGAGTACGAGGAGCAGACCAACTCTCTGAACCACCACCTGTATTTGAAGGAGAACGAGCTCCGATCGGCTGAACAGTTCTGGATTGGAGAGCAAGCCCGGGTCTCTGCATGTTGGGAGGAGAGTGTCGCCAAAATCACAGAGGCCTGGGAGAAAGAGCTCCAACAAGCATCTGTCCTGAAGAACCTGTTGGTCAAATCCCTGCAGGAGGAGTCGGACAGGAAGGTGAGCCAGGTCGTCCTGGAAAAGGACCAACTGATCGCCCAACTGACGGCGGCTAACGAGGCTCTGAAAGTCCAGAGTCTGGAGAGAGAGACCCAGCTGCAGGAGAAGGAGAGGCAGCTCATCCAGAGCGAGGCGGAGAACAACAGGATCCTCACCGCTCTCAGGTCAGAGAGAGTCATCCGAGAACAGGCTCAGACTGACCTGAAGACCAAGGAGAAGGAGTACGAGGAGCAGACCAACTCTCTGAGCCACCACCTGTATTTGAAGGAGAACGAGCTCCGATCGGCTGAACAATTCTGGATTGGAGAGCAAGCCCGGGTCTCTGCATGTTGGGAGGAGAGTGTCGCCAAAATCACAGAGGCCTGGGAGAAAGAGCTCCAACAAGCATCTGTCCTGAAGAACCTGTTGGTCAAATCCCTGCAGGAGGAGTCGGACAGGAAGGTGAGCCAGGTCGTCCTGGAAAAGGACCAACTGATCGCCCAAATGACGGCGGCTAACGAGGCTCTGAAAGTCCAGAGTCTGGAGAGAGAGACCCAGCTGCAGGAGAAGGAGAGGCAGCTCATCCAGAGCGAGGCGGAGAACAACAGGATCCTCACCGCTCTCAGGTCAGAGAGAGTCATCCGAGAACAGGCTCAGACTGACCTGAAGACCAAGGAGAAGGAGTACGAGGAGCAGACCAACTCTCTGAACCACCACCTGTATTTGAAGGAGAACGAGCTCCGATCGGCTGAACAATTCTGGATTGGAGAGCAAGCCCGGGTCTCTGCATGTTGGGAGGACAGTGTCGCCAAAATCACAGAGGCCTGGGAGAAAGAGCTCCAACAAGCATCTGTCCTGAAGAACCTGTTGGTCAAATCCCTGCAGGAGGAGTCGGACAGGAAGGTGAGCCAGGTCGTCCTGGAAAAGGACCAACTGATCGCCCAAATGACGGCGGCTAACGAGGCTCTGAAAGTCCAGAGTCTGGAGAGAGAGACCCAGCTGCAGGAGAAGGAGAGGCAGCTCATCCAGAGCGAGGCGGAGCACAACACTAAACTCGCCGCTCTGCACGCTGACATGAGGAGCCAACTGGCTTCCAAGGAGGAGACCATCGAGGAGCTCCAGAAAAACACCAGCGACATGGAGCTGGTCCGAGCAACGGAGAACAACACCATCATCGCCCTCCAGGACAGAAGAAAGAAAGACAGGAGAGGGAGAAGAAAGAGAAGAAGGAACAGAAGAAAAGAGAGAAGGAGGAATCAAAATGCCTGAAGAAAGAAAAGCAGGAGAGGGAGAAAGAAAAGAGGAGGACTTGAAACGATAAAGAAAGAGGAAGTAGAAAGAGAGGGCAGAGGAGAAGAGAGAGCAATAACATCCTTTCTCTCCTCACTCTTCACCTCATTTCCATGATCCCATCCCTCCATCTGACCCTCCCAACCCTTCACCCCCCACACCCGACCTGATCTACATCAGGTGTCGTCCTCCCTACCATCATCCATCCATCCTCTCTTCCTCCTACCCACAGTGACGTGGGGGGTGAGTGATTCGCCCCCAGTGTCTGCGTTGGTTGGCTGAATCCATGTGATCCGAATAGTTCAATAAGTCATAAAAATGTCAGAAACACTTAAGTTATAATATAATCATAATCATAAAAAGATCAGAAAAATGCTGTAATACCACAAAATGTAATAAAAAGGTCAGAAAAATTAAGTTATTGTACATATGTCTGAACACTAAATATAAAAATAATGCTATTTTATAAAATGTCATGAAAAGGTTCAAAAGATCAGTTATAGTAAAATATGTGATAAAAAGGTTATAAAAATATAGTTACAGTATAATATGTGAGAAAAGGTCATGAAAACAAAGTTATAGTATAACAGGTCAAACGAATGTCAGAAAAATCAAATTATAGTATAATCGGTCATAAAATGATCATAAGAATAAAGTTACAGTAGAATGTAATTAAAAGGTCATAATAAAATAAAATTTATGTATAATAGGTCATAAAAAGAATGATATAATAAAAAGGTGATAAAAAAGGTCATAAAAAAGTTATAATGTAATAGTTCATAAAAAGGTAAAAAATATAGTTTATAAAATAAACTTACTGTACAATATGTCATAAAAAAGCCATAAAAATAAATTTATACCATAATATGTCAAAAAAAGATAAAAAATAGAGGTATAATATAATTTAGCGTAAAAAGGTCACAAAACTAAAGTTATAGTATAATATGTGATCAAAAGGTCACAATGAAATAAAGTAATAGTATAATGTCATAAAAAGGTCATAAAATAAAGTGATAGTAAATAATTTGATCAAAAGGTTATAAAATATAGTTACAGTATAATATGTGAGAAAAGGTCATAAAAACAGGTCAAACGAATGTCAGAAAAATAAAATTATAGTATGACAGTTAATGTATAATAGGTCATAAAAAAGCCAGAAAAATAAATTTATAGCATAATAGGTCAAAAAAAGGTAAAACAATTTTTTTTTAAAAATTATCATAAAAAGGTGATGAAAGTAAAGTTATAATATAATATGTGATAAAAAGGTCACAAAAATCAAGTTTAAATATAATATGTCATAAATAGGTAAAACAAAAAATCAAGTTAGAGGTCGTAAAAAGAAAAAAAAATAAATCTACAGTATGTCATAAAAATGTAAAAAATATATAGTTATAGTATAATGTGAAGACTGGAGTCAGACCAGGTTTGGACTCAAAAAGCACGATTCTGGAGATCAGGTGAGACTGAAAAACAATCAGCGTCTTTAACGTTCAGCAAAGGGTCCAAACACAGAAGTTCAATCGTATCAGGCAACAAATCCAAAAACGTCAGGCAGAGCAATGTCAAAAAACAGGCAGAGATTCAAAATACACCGGGAGTCAAAACACCAGAAAAGAAAGCTGGTACGCTTTACACCAGGGACAAAGACGAACTGGCTCAGAGGGAAGAGGAAGCACACATTAAATACTAGTGAGGGGAGTGACTGACGATGCTCAGGTGGACACAGTCAGGGCGGGAGAAGACAATCACACACAGGTGAATGGTGTTGGAAACTGGGTCAGGAGGAGGTGCTCAAATGTTCAGGTGGGAAAGCATGCGGGCAGGAAGTGAAGTGATCTGAAATGAGAGGGAATGTTAGAATACCAAAATAAAACAGGAAGTGCAACATGCAAAAACAGGAAAACAAACATGACCTAAAATCTGACGCTTGTGACAGTATAATATGTGATCAAAATGTCACAATAAAATAAAGTAATAGTATAATGTCATAAAAAGGTCATAAAAAAATTTTTTTTTTTTTTTTTTAAAAAATTTTTTTTTTTTTTATAATATGAAAAAAACCCTAAAAAAAAAAAAAAATATTATAATATTTTAAAAAAAATTAAAAAAAAAAATTTTATTTTTTTATTTTTTTAAAAAAATATTTTTTTTTTAAAATATATAAAAAAAAACTCAAAAAAAAAAAAAAAAAATAAAAAATTTATAAAAAAACCCAAAAAAAAAAAATAAAAATAAAAAATTATAAAAAAAATCATAAAAATAAAACTACAGTATGTCATATACATTTAAAAAATATATAGTTATCGTATAATATGTGATCAAAACGTCACAATAAAATAAAGTAATAGTAAAATGTCATAAAAACGCCATAAAAATAAAGTCATAGGTATAATATGTGATAAAAAATGGTCATAAAAATAACGTTATTGTATAATAATAATAATATAAATATGTCAGAAAAAAAGCAAAAAGATCGTAAAAAATTTTAATCAACTGTCATAACAAGGTCATAAAAATAAATTTATAATAAACTGTCATAAAAAGGTCCTAAAAATGAAGTTATTGTATGTCATTGTGACGGCCCCTCTGTGTTTGGATCCTCTGCTGTTTGCTTTCTCTCTTCAGGGCTGCAGACCTGATGAGGCTGATCAGCATCATGGGACACACCTGGACCCGGTGTGCTCCCTGCTTAAAAGGCAGAGCAGGCAGCAGTCTAGAGGACCAGCAGACCTCATCACACATCAGACCTTTGTTTCTAAAGAGGAATATCTGTTTTTTTTCTGGCCAGATTGCACATGTATTTGTAATTGTGAGGCACATGACTGGTCGGTACGGGCAGTCCATTACACATTAAACCTTGTTTTTCAGAGTTTACACCCTGGTTAGGCTGTAGAGCAGGTTCCCGTTGGAATTTGTTTGGGGTGAACTGGTAGTGTGGTAGTGAACATGGTTAGAGCGGTTGTCACACACATCCGTGGCTATGGAGGAGTCGCTGGTTCTCTGGTTGCCTCGCTGTCCCATCAGGCTGTTAGTGCGTAAGTTCCCAAAGCAAGCAGCTACCTGAAGACTAGGGAGGAGTTTAGCTAGGTTTTGGCCAGGCAGTTAGAGGGACTGGCTCCGATTTTGGGTTGCTAGTGTGCATTTGGCTGTCTGTGCCTTCCTGTGATTGTGCGTGTCTTTGTTTCATGCGCATTAGAGTGTCTTGGCAGATGTCTTGGCAGGTGCTGAATATTTTCTGAAAACCCCATCAGAGGAGGTTTTGGAGTGTTGTAGTCGAGAGCAGCTGGTGCTAATTGCAGAGCATTTTGGTGTAGACGTTGGTGACAAACGGATGAAAGACAACATGAAATCAATTTTGAAGGCTAACTTGTTTGAGGACACATCCTGTCAGCTCTGTTCCAGGTTTAGCTGAGTTGTCTGCTCCTGGTGTTGTTGGTTTAATTCCTGGCTTAACTTTTGAGCAGCAGAAGGAACTGCTGTTGTTACAGTTGGAGCATGGTAGGCTTCAGCAGCAAGTTGAACGGGAGAAATCAGCTGCAGAAACAGTAAAGCATGAGACAGAACTTAAGACGCTGGAGTTGGAACAGTACAAGCTAAGTTTGATTCGGGATGGTCGGGTCACAGCAGACTCTGTTTTCAGTGTTGCTCCTGTGTCTTCAGAGTGTTCACGGTTTGATGTGGCTGGCAATTTGCACCTGCTACCAAAATTTTGTGAGAATGATCCTGATACCTTCTTTTCGCTGTTTGAGCAGGTAGCCGACTGTAGAAATTGGCCTGATTCTGAGTATACATTGCTGCTGCAATATGTCCTAACTGGTAAGGCTCAAGTAGCGTATTGTTCCCTTCCTATGCGTGAAAGTCAAAATTACTCGTCAGTCAAGGCTGCTGTGTTAAAAGCATATGAGTTGGTGTCAGAAGCCTACAGGCAGAGGTTCACAACATGGGAAAAGTCAAGTAAGCAGACACACATGGAGTTTACCAGGGAGTTGGGTACTCGCTTTAACCGGTGGTGTACCACTATTGAAGTTAATACTTTTGACGACTTGTGCAATTTGATGGTCTTGGAGCAGTTTAAAAACTCTCTGCCGAGCGATGTTGCTACCTACATTAATGAACGTAAAGTCAAATCTGCTGCCGAGGCTGCTGCGCTTGCAGCAAATGGTCTGGCCGGTAGCCGGGTCTGGGCTGATGTTCCTCCACCACCTGTACTGACATCCTCTTCTTTTTCAGAACAGCCTGAATGTTTTCAGTCGTGTCCTGTGATGTCCTCAGCTCCTGGTATGTGGACTGTGAGTAGAGCACGGACAAAAGAGTTCGGTAAGCCCCATGGGAAAATGAATCGCCATTACCATAAGTCAGATGTTGCTCCGTAAGTTAAAACCCCACTGTTTTCACAGCTCAATGTGAAGGTGGGTTATGCACAAGGGTCGTATGGCCATGTTGTGTTCTAGGTGTTGTTTTTTTGTTTGTTTTTTTTTTTGCTGGCTGATGCTGGAGGCCCATGTTAATGTTGTGCTGTACTGCTTTCCATGCTGGTTCACTGCTGTTTTTCCCTTCAAACTCTTAAATTTGCTTCTCCAGGCACCAGGAGTTGCTGAGTTGTGGGCAGAACAGAGTGGCCTTGTTGGAGAGACCAAGGAGAGTGGTAACAGTTTGTAATTGTTTAGAGCACATTTTGTTTAGCTGGTAAGAATATATTTTGAATATTGAAGTTTGTTAAAATTGTTAGTTACAGGTAAATGGGGCTAGTAGGGTCTTTCCGGGGTTCGGGGGGTGTGACGGCCCCTCTGTGTTTGGATCCTCTGCTGTTTGCTTTCTCCCTTCAGACCTCTTCAGACCTGATGAGGCTGATCAGCATCATGGGACACACCTGGACCCGGTGTGCTCCCTGCTTAAAAGGCAGAGCAGGCAGCAGTCTAGAGGACCAGCAGACCTCATCACACACCAGGCCTTTGTTTCTGGTCTTTGGGTTCTTTTTTCTTGTTTTTACAGCACAACATCCATGCAGCACATTTTCACACATCCACTCCCTACACTACTGACTTTACAGATTCCTGCCGTACATTCTTTTGATTTACTTTTGACATACTTTTGATTAATAAATCACTTCAGTTGTTCAGTATATACCTGTGTGTCTCCTGTTTTTGGTCACAGTTCTAGAGCTGGGCTGTGATAGTCATAACAAGGTCATAAAAATCACAAGAAACCATCATAAAAAGGTCATAAAAATCTAATTTTTAATAAACTGTCATAAAAGGTCCGAAAAATAATTTCATAATAAGCTCAAGTTCATAATGTTTCAGCGTTTCTTGTCATGCTGTCAGAGGCTCTGTTGTGATTTGACCTTTTATCCTGTTTAAATACAGTTTTAGACGACTTATTTATGTTAAAGTTTTTACATCTTGTTCATTTAAACCACATCTTTTAACTGGTGGCAGGATTTTAGTGATCAGATGTGGTTTTACAGCTGTTTTAAGGACTTCTCTGTTTTGATTGAGTTATGGCTGAGTGTGAGGACTGCAAACTTCAGTACTCACAGCTTTAGGAGGACATCCATCGCTTGAAATCGAAGCTTCGGGATCAGCTGATTGAGAGCTTTGTCTCCGTAGCTGCTACCCAAGCAAAGTAAATTTCCTATATTCTAGTATATATAGTCTTGCTGTCACGGTGTCCCAATCGCAGATGGTCACCGATACTGCGACCACCCTCCCTTGGCTGGCGTCGATGAACACCGGCTCCGGGCCGGCGCATTCAGAGGGCCCAGCATCCGGGGTGAGCGGCCATTCCTCTGGGAGAGTGCCGACTGACCCCGCCGCTGCACTGGGCCGGGA
Organism: Pterois miles; assembly: GCA_947000775.1. Classification (NCBI taxonomy): domain Eukaryota; kingdom Metazoa; phylum Chordata; class Actinopteri; order Perciformes; family Scorpaenidae; genus Pterois; species Pterois miles. The sequence goes on along the minus strand of CAMQGK010000005.1, from coordinate 8,337,235 downwards.
TGCTGGAACTCCGATGCCACCAAAGGGTGGTCAGGCTGGTATGGGAACTCCTCTCATGGCCCCGGCTCACACTTCCACTCCTGAGCCATCAAAGCCGTCCTGGACAGAGGTGGTACGCCGCAGCCGAAGGAACGCCCTGCCGCATGAGGCCGTCATTAGACGCTCTGGAGGTCTACACCTGGCTGAGGATCCTTGCCCACGACCACCTGTGCGGGCACTGCAGTCCGGACCGCCGTCCTCAGTGCTGTCAGAGGCAGCTAAGTGTCCGCTGCCAGGCCCTGACAGCTCACACCCACCATCATCTCCTCGTCCTCTCTTCCCACCAACACTGACCATTGGAGACTCCATAACCAGGGACATCCGCTTCATGAATGCAACCACATGCTGCCTCCCTGGTGCCTCAGTCCCCGCCATGCTGGAGAAACTCCTGGACCTCCTGCCCTCACTCCCAACATCCATGGAAAGAACAGTGCTGCACGTGGGGACTAATGACACATCCCGTCGGGAGTCCGGACGCACGGAAAAGGATTTTAACCTCCGTTTTAATGTTTTAAAGGACTGTGGAAAGTCTGTTTTTATTTCTGGCCCCATTCCCACTATCGATCGCGGCTCTGACCGTTTTAGTCTCTCCTCGGTCTGCACACATGGCTCCAGTCAGCAGGCAGATATCACAGCCTGGATTTTATTGACAATTTTAACCTGTTTTGGGATCGTGCTTGTCTATTTAAAAGAGACGGGATTCATCCCAATAAGCGGGGTAGCCGAATGCTGTCGGCTAACACTCAGCACACGGTCCAGTCCTCTAATAGAATAAATGATGTACTAAAAGCAGTGGTGGAATGTACATTTACTCAAGAACTATACTTATTATACTAGTACTAATTACAATTTTCAGATACTTGTACTTTACTTGAGCATTTTATGCATCTTAATGCTTCTCATCCAATACATTTTGGAAGCCACTACAACATACAACATTTATCTGACAACTTTAATTACTGTACAGATTCAGAGCTGGTTGGGGGTAAGAATGGAGACGGGGTTAGGTTGGAGGAGGACAACTAGGCTCTTGGAGAGGAGGTGTCTGTCCTGAGGTCAAACAGCAGCCAGACTGACTGCAGCCTGAGAAACTCTTCTTTTCCTCTTTTTCTATGAGCTCCTGAAAAGAGAAAGACAACATATTTTATTTTACCTCCAGAGGTCTGAAGTCATCTATTATTTGAGACAAAAGGTGAGCCGAGGCTACGTAGCCGAAGCTGGATGTTGTCCTTCATGAGGAGCTGGATATCCTCCTTTCTGTCTGCTTCCTCAAGCATCCAGACCTTCTCTTTGACCATCAGCATCTGGTCCAGCTCTCTTCTCTCTGTCATGCTGCTGGTCGCTCCTCCTCCTGCTCTCTCTGAGCATGAACAGCTCCTTTTTGGATTGTTCTACTTTGTCTCTCCTTCTAGTGGCTCTCTGCTTGCTCTGTGAGCTCTCTCTGGCGTCTCCTCTCTGTTAGCCAGGAGCTTTTGGAGTTCTTCCTCCAGAGCTCGACACCTCAGTCGGCTGTCTTTCAGAGCAGTCTGAGTAGGGTGCAGCTGGGCCAGGATGTCTTGGTGAGTGTTCATACTTGTCACATTTTGCTCCCCTTGGCAATGAGCTGATCTTTGTCTCTGAGGAGATCTTCCAGCTGGTTGATTTAGTTCTACCACATCTCCTCCTTCTTCTTGGCCTCCATCCGTTGACCAGCAGAGGCTCTCCCCTCTTTTAGAGCGTTGAGGCTCTGCTCAAGAGAGATGATCTTCTCATCCCTCTGTTTTAATTCCTCCTGTATCTCGACACGCTCTTTCTTGAGATGTTGAGTTTCTTGAGAGCTTCTTCCTTCTGTCCTATCTCTTGTTTGGCCCTACTGAGGTTTTTCCTCCAGGCGACTTTGGTGAAATCGAAGCTTCTCTCCAAAGCAGAAAGATGGCGGTGAAGACAGCTAATGCCATCTTCCTTCTGCTCCATCTCCCTGTTTGCCTCCTGGAGGTCGACCTTTAACTTCTCACTGTCTTTTTCAGAGATGGACAGCTTCCTCTCCAAAGCATGCAGGTCCTCCATCTCCCTGTTATAGCCCTGCGCATAGTCAAATGACAGAAATACATCAATACATTTTCACATCAGAGAAGGAAAACTGTTAATGATACTGAGATGATATATTTACATACAACTCTGAAGAGAAACCATAGTTTAACCTAAACCATTTATTTATTGTACTTGTGACGGCCCTGCCTTGTTGGCTGTGCATTGACTATGTTCCTTCTGTCCCTAAAGGTAGTACACCGAGGAGGACACCTGATGGGGCACCTGAGCTGGGTACTATAAAAGGCCCCTTCAGATGTCTCTCCCTCTCTCTCTTCTTTGACTACACGCATCCTGCAGAGTTAGCGTTCGGCATTTGTGGTTTGACTGGCTTCGACAATAAAACACATCACCCATCCACATTGACATGACTGATACCACTGACAGACACGCTCCATGATGCCTAATTTGTATGAGACTTTAAATAAGACATTAAATAAACCATTTATGATAAGATAAGATAAGATGAACCTTTATTAATCCTCGGAGGGAAATTATTTATTGTACTATAATGCCATATATCTGAGCTATTCACTGGTAGAAGGTGAGAAATGACTTTAATGTCATTATTGATTTAACCTTCTGACCCACAACAGATCCATGTTTGTCTATTTTAGGGGGGTACAGGGTGCTATTTAATTGATTAATCAGAATAAATTGTGAAAGTGTATAAGGGTTTAGAACATTATGATCACAGTATTTTATGGTCATCCCCATGCTTTATTATGTCTCATAAAGTGTTGCAGTATTTTTTGGGTTGATACTATTTGTTACACAGATTTGGTGCTAAATTTAGGCATTTGTTTATTTACCAAAAATTGTTAAAAATTATTAATAATCTCTCCAATATAGCATGAATGCTCTAGGTCTTGTGACTTTGTCCATTTATTCACAGATTAATAAATGACTTTGTCAACACATTTATTAATACCTATTTTAATTGCTGCCCTGTGATGGACTGGTGACCTGTCCAGGGTGTACCCCGCCTTCGCCCAATGCCAGCTGGGATCGGCTCCAGCAACCCCCGCAACCCCTGACGGGATAAGCGGTTGACGATGGATAGATGGATTTTAATTGCATAATTAGTTATTAATCAATTAAATGCTCTATTGACTATTGTGGTCCTCCATATACTGAAGGAAAAGGTCATAAACTAAAACCTTCTAGTATAATATGTCATAGAAAGGTCAGAAAAATAAAGTTATAGTATAACATGTCATGAAAAGGTCATAAAAATAAAGCTATAGTCTAACATGTCATGAAAATGTCATAAAAATAAAGTTATAGTATAATAGGTCATAGAAAAGTCATAAAAATATTTATAGTACATGTCATGAAAAGGTCATGAAAATAAAGTTATCGTATAACAGGTCATACAAAGGTTATAAAAAAAGTTCCAGTATAGTATGTGATAAAATCATCATAAAAATAGAGTATCAAATGTCATTAAAAGGTCATAATAAAATAAAGTTATTGTGTAAAATATCACAAATATGTCATGAACAATAAAGATTTAGTATAAAATGTCAACAAAAGCTCATGAAAATAAAGTCACAGTATAATATGTCACAAAAAAATCCACAAAAATAAAATTATAGTATAATTTGTCATATAAAGTCATAAAATTTAATTTATAGTATAATCGGTCATAAAAGGGTCAAAATATAAAGTTATAGTATATTGTTATAAAAAGGTCATAAACTATAAAGTTATAGTTTCACATGAAAATAAATTATTTTTATACAGTAAAATATATTTGCAGAAGGTCTTGCAATAAAAATGTCTGAACACGTTTATGAATCTACCGTATTAAACTTTTATATATAGATAATGAAAAACAAACTTCTTAGAGCCTCCATTTTGCGTTTTTTGCAGAAGTCATGTGACCACTGCGCAGTGCCACGTGACATTCGGAACGTGACGTCACATTCCGTTACCGAGGTTACAAGCTTCTAGAGCGCTGCCTGTTGATTCTGGTTAGCGTCTTAGCTAGTCTGCTAATCAGTGTGAGTCGGTCCTTCAGCGGAGACGCATGCTAGCGAGAGCAGAGCGACAGTCAACGTACAACACAGCGACTACTAGTGTTACTGCCTTGGCTACTACTACTACTACTAATACTACTACTACTACTTCTACTTCTACTACTACTACTGTAGTAATGGAAGCAATCGTCCGTTCAGGAAACCAGGTAAGATTTCTGATCTTTCTCCTACTTTTTAATTTCTCATACTGAGAAATAAAAGTAATAACAATGCTGCCAGCCTACATTTAATCTGATTTATGATTGTGTATATAAAACACACAGTTCAAATGATTAGGAAATGAATGATTCAATCTGATTACAGTATGTGCTTTGATTAAATACAACGTTGGCATCAGTAGTTTAATGGTGTATTGTAATTAGCTTAGAGCTGGTGTTAGGAAGTTAAACAGGAAGACAGTGATTGTGGTCTAAGGCTGAACTCGACTCTGGTGACAAACTGAATCGGTGTGTTTCAGGAAAAGTAGCTTCACAGTTTTGCTCTCGTATTGGCATCAAAATGATGCACCTTTTATCCTCTTGGATCAAACTGACCCGTCTGTTTTGACTGCTTATAAAGCATGTTGTATTAAATGAGCTCCATTGTTTTGTTTCTCCTATTTAGTGAACTTGGTTCCAACATATTAACATATATTTTACATTTATTTTTGTAATATATGGTATGATAGACCTAATTTACATAATATTATACCTCATTTTTGGGTAAAAAAAAAAAAAAAAAAAAGCTGAAATTCTGAATTATATCCATGAAGGTTATTATCACAGGCACACAAATCGGGGGAATACCACAGACAGGTCTATGACAAAGTTTAGTGTGGATATTTTTTTGAAACCATATCAGGATTTTTTAATGGCAGCAAATAGTCACAGCTGTTGTCCTCCTGGGTCAAATTGACCTGGTCTTGTTTGAGTGGTTTATAAAGCATGAAATATAAAATGACCACACTATTTTGTGTTACATCTTGAAGTCAACTTGTTTCCAACAAATTACCATAAATTTTAAACTCCTTTGACACCGCTTATTCTTTTATTATGGTAGGTTTTCATGTTATCAACCACTTCTTCGGTTTGCCGGTGGTACATGCCATGTAGGGGCTTGTCCCTCCAGGTGGTCTGCTCCTCCTCCTCCTCTGCACTCTCATTGGGTTTCTGCTGCCTGAGACAGTCACGTAGCAGCTCATCCTTTGGGGCCATTTTCTAGATGTAAGCTTGGGTTTTTGATGTTTCATCCAGGGCCGTGGCCTTGATGCTCACTCGTCCACGGCCTCCCTCTTTCTACTTAGTGTACAGTCTCAGGGTGCTGGACTTAGGGTGAAACCCTCCATGCATGGTGAGATGGTGAGGAGCTTTCTTGTCTTCATATCTGTGGCTTCTATCTCCTCTTCTGGCCAGCTTATGATCCCAGCGGGGTATCTGATGACTGGTAGTGCGTACATGTTGATGGCTGGGACCTTGTTCTTCCCATTCAGCTGACTTTTCATCCCTCAGCAGCTGGTTCTTCTGTGCTGCTCGGCATTCAGTGCAGTTAGCTTCTTCAGCCAGTATGCATGGATCATATCGGGGGCCGATGCTGTCCAGCGCTTCATTTTTGACACTCTTTCTTGGATGTCTGCCATTGAGATGGTTACCGGTTCTTGTTCTGGGAGGTTGCTGTGGTCAGCTCTTAGGCCTACTAGCCATTTGGCATCGGTGTTGTGTGATGCCTCCCTTTCCCGTATGTCCCTCCAATACTTGGTGGGTCTGACCGGTTGTTGTTTCATTGTCTTCAGTCTGGAGGCCCAACACGATGCAGTGCCCAATGCTTTGAAGTGTGTGTGTGTGTGTGTGTGTGTGTGTGTGTGTGTGTGTGTGTGTGTGTGTGTGTGTCAATGCGCTGAAAAGCACAATACTATGACCCACTGCACCACTAAATGTGGCCTGGTCAAATTGATCCGAGAAGACCACAGATGATAGAAATTTTAATAAAACATATATAATTTAATAAAATTAGTCCGAATTAATTTTACTTACAAAGAGCATAGTATGGAACCATCCGTGTAATTATAGGCAATTATATGGAAGAAAACCAAAGACAAATTAACTTTTGAAAACAGGTCAAATTGGCCCAAAGACCACAGGAGGGTTAAAAGCAGATGGAGTTGGCTTCTGTACTTTCAACTGCCTTTCTGTGTGGATGCAACGTTAGGATGGGACTGCTTTTTCAACTTTTACATTTGTGTCTTTCAGGCATTTAAGCAGAACCTGAAGCTGGCCTCAGACAACGCTGCCCTGAAGGAGCAGATGACCAGCGCGGAGTCCATCTGGGAGGAGGGGAGGATGAGGGTCCTGAAGGCTCTCAAGTCACGGAGGGCCATCAGGAAAGAAGCCCAGAAGGACCTCAATGTCCAGAAGCAGCACAAGTCTGAGGAGCTGAGCGCCAAGCTCCGCTGTCTCCAGGAGAACCTTGGGAAGAGCGAGAAGCAGGTCATGGAGATGGAGGCCAAGTGGAAACAGGACTCAGAGGACCACATCGCAGAGCTGGTGTCTGAAAACGCTGCTCTGAAGGAGCAGCTGGCCACCAAGGAGTCCGGCTGGGAGGAGGAAAAGAAGAGCATCCTCACTGCTCTCAGGTCAGAGAGAGTCATCCGAGAACAGGCTCAGACTGACCTGAAGACCAAGGAGAAGGAGTACGAGGAGCAGACCAACTCTCTGAACCACCACCTGTATTTGAAGGAGAACGAGCTCCGATCGGCTGAACAGTTCTGGATTGGAGAGCAAGCCCGGGTCTCTGCATGTTGGGAGGAGAGTGTCGCCAAAATCACAGAGGCCTGGGAGAAAGAGCTCCAACAAGCATCTGTCCTGAAGAACCTGGTGGTCAAATCCCTGCAGGAGGAGTCGGACAGGAAGGTGAGCCAGGTCGTCCTGGAAAAGGACCAACTGATCGCCCAACTGACGGCGGCTAACGAGGCTCTGAAAGTCCAGAGTCTGGAGAGAGAGACCCAGCTGCAGGAGAAGGAGAGGCAGCTCATCCAGAGCGAGGCGGAGAACAACAGGATCCTCACCGCTCTCAGGTCAGAGAGAGTCATCCGAGAACAGGCTCAGACTGACCTGAAGACCAAGGAGAAGGAGTATGAGGAGCAGACCAACTCTCTGAACCACCACCTGTATTTGAAGGAGAACGAGCTCCGATCGGCTGAACAATTCTGGATTGGAGAGCAAGCCCGGGTCTCTGCATGTTGGGAGGACAGTGTCGCCAAAATCACAGAGGCCTGGGAGAAAGAGCTCCAACAAGCATCTGTCCTGAAGGACCTGTTGGTCAAATCCCTGCAGGAGGAGTCGGACAGGAAGGTGAGCCAGGTCGTCCTGGAAAAGGACCAACTGATCACCCAAATGACGGCGGCTAACGAGGCTCTGAAAGTCCAGAGTCTGGAGAGAGAGACCCAGCTGCAGGAGAAGGAGAGGCAGCTCATCCAGAGCGAGGCGGAGAACAACAGGATCCTCACCGCTCTCAGGTCAGAGAGAGTCATCCGAGAACAGGCTCAGACTGACCTGAAGACCAAGGAGAAGGAGTATGAGGAGCAGACCAACTCTCTGAACCACCACCTGTATTTGAAGGAGAACGAGCTCCGATCGGCTGAACAATTCTGGATTGGAGAGCAAGCCCGGGTCTCTGCATGTTGGGAGGACAGTGTCGCCAAAATCACAGAGGCCTGGGAGAAAGAGCTCCAACAAGCATCTGTCCTGAAGGACCTGTTGGTCAAATCCCTGCAGGAGGAGTCGGACAGGAAGGTGAGCCAGGTCGTCCTGGAAAAGGACCAACTGATCACCCAAATGACGGCGGCTAACGAGGCTCTGAAAGTCCAGAGTCTGGAGAGAGAGACCCAGCTGCAGGAGAAGGAGAGGCAGCTCATCCAGAGCGAGGCGGAGAACAACAGGATCCTCACCGCTCTCAGGTCAGAGAGAGTCATCCGAGAACAGGCTCAGACTGACCTGAAGACCAAGGAGAAGGAGTACGAGGAGCAGACCAACTCTCTGAACCACCACCTGTATTTGAAGGAGAACGAGCTCCGATCGGCTGAACAATTCTGGATTGGAGAGCAAGCCCGGGTCTCTGCATGTTGGGAGGACAGTGTCGCCAAAATCACAGAGGCCTGGGAGAAAGAGCTCCAACAAGCATCTGTCCTGAAGAACCTGTTGGTCAAATCCCTGCAGGAGGAGTCGGACAGGAAGGTGAGCCAGGTCGTCCTGGAAAAGGACCAACTGATCGCCCAAATGACGGCGGCTAATGAGGCTCTGAAAGTCCAGAGTCTGGAGAGAGAGACCCAGCTGCAGGAGAAGGAGAGGCAGCTCATCCAGAGCGAGGCGGAGCACAACACCAAACTCGCCGCTCTGCACGCTGACATGAGGAGCCAACTGGCTTCCAAGGAGGAGACCATCGAGGAGCTCCAGAAAAACACCAGCGACATGGAGCTGGTCCGAGCAACGGAGAACAACACCATCATCGCCCTCCAGGACAGAAGAAAGAAAGACAGGAGAGGGAGAAGAAAGAGAAGAAGGAACAGAAGAAAAGAGAGAAGGAGGAATCAAAATGCCTGAAGAAAGAAAAGCAGGAGAGGGAGAAAGAAAAGAGGAGGACTTGAAACGATAAAGAAAGAGGAAGTAGAAAGAGAGGGCAGAGGAGAAGAGAGAGCAATAACATCCTTTCTCTCCTCACTCTTCACCTCATTTCCATGATCCCATCCCTCCATCTGACCCTCCCAACCCTTCACCCCCCACACCCGACCTGATCTACATCAGGTGTCGTCCTCCCTACCATCATCCATCCATCCTCTCTTCCTCCTACCCACAGTGACGTGGGGGGTGAGTGATTCGCCCCCAGTGTCTGCGTTGGTTGGCTGAATCCATGTGATCCGAATAGTTCAATAAGTCATAAAAATGTCAGAAACACTTAAGTTATAATATAATCCTAATCATAAAAAGATCAGAAAAATGCTGTAATACCACAAAATGTAATAAAAAGGTCAGAAAAATTAAGTTATTGTACATATGTCTGAACACTAAATATAAAAATAATGCTATTGTATAAAATGTCATGAAAAGGTCAGAAAATTAAGTTATAGTAAAATATGTGATAAAAAGGTTATAAAAATATAGTTACAGTATAATATGTGAGAAAAGGTCATGAAAACAAAGTTATAGTATAACAGGTCAAACGAATATCAGAAAAATCAAATTATAGTATAATCGGTCATAAAATGATCATAAGAATAAAGTTACAGTAGAATGTAATTAAAAGGTCATAATAAAATAAAATGAATGTATAATAGGTCATAAAAAGAATGATATAATAAAAAGGTGATAAAAAAGGTCATAAAAAAGTTATAATGTAATAGTTCATAAAAAGGTAAAAAATATAGTTTATAAAATAAACTTACTGTACAATATGTCATAAAAAAGCCATAAAAATAAATTTATACCATAATATGTCAAAAAAAGATAAAAAAATAGAGGTATAATATAATTTAGCATAAAAAGGTCACAAAACTAAAGTTATAGTATAATATGTGATCAAAAGGTCACAATGAAATAAAGTAATAGTATAATGTCATAAAAAGGTCATAAAATAAAGTGATAGTAAATAATTTGATCAAAAGGTTATAAAATATAGTTACAGTATAATATGTGAGAAAAGGTCATAAAAACAGGTCAAACGAATGTCAGAAAAATAAAATTATAGTATGACAGTTAATGTATAATAGGTCATAAAAAAGCCAGAAAAATAAATTTATAGCATAATAGGTCAAAAAAAAGGTAAAACATTTTTTTTTTTAAATTATCATAAAAAGGTGATGAAAGTAAAGTTATAATATAATATGTGATAAAAAGGTCACAAAAATCAAGTTTAAATATAATATGTCATAAATAGGTAAAACAAAAAATCAAGTTAGAGTATAATAGGTCGTAAAAAGAAAAAAAAATAAATCTACAGTATGTCATAAAAATGTAAAAAATATATAGTTATAGTATAATGTGAAGACTGGAGTCAGACCAGGTTTGGACTCAAAAAGCACGATTCTGGAGATCAGGTGAGACTGAAAAACAATCAGCGTCTTTAACGTTCAGCAAAGGGTCCAAACACAGAAGGTCAATCGTATCAGGCAACAAATCCAAAAACGTCAGGCAGAGCAATGTCAAAAAACAGGCAGAGATTCAAAATACACCGGGAGTCAAAACACCAGAAAAGAAAGCTGGTACGCTTTACACCAGGGACAAAGACGAAGTGGCTCAGAGGGAAGAGGAAGCACACATTAAATACTAGTGAGGGGAGTGACTGACGATGCTCAGGTGGACACAGTCAGGGCGGGAGAAGACAATCACACACAGGTGAATGGTGTTGGAAACTGGGTCAGGAGGAGGTGCTCAAATGTTCAGGTGGGAAAGCATGCGGGCAGGAAGTGAAGTGATCTGAAACGAGAGGGAATGTTAGAATACCAAAATAAAACAGGAAGTGCAACATGCAAAAACAGGAAAACAAACATGACCTAAAATCTGACGCTTGTGACAGTATAATATGTGATCAAAATGTCACAATAAAATAAAGTAATAGTATAATGTCATAAAAAGGTCATAAAAATTAAAATATAATAAACTGTTATAACAAGGTCATAAAAATAAATTTATAATAAACTGTCATAAAAAGGTCCTAAAAATGAAGTTATTGTATGTCATTGTGACGGCCCCTCTGTGTTTGGATCCTCTGCTGTTTGCTTTCTCTCTTCAGGGCTGCAGACCTGATGAGGCTGATCAGCATCATGGGACACACCTGGACCCGGTGTGCTCCCTGCTTAAAAGGCAGAGCAGGCAGCAGTCTAGAGGACCAGCAGACCTCATCACACACCAGACCTTTGTTTCTGGGCTTTGGGTTCTTTTTTCTTGTTTTTACAGCACAACATCCATGCAGCACATTTTCACACATCCACTCCCTACACTACTGACTTTACAGATTCCTCCCGTACATTCTTTTGATTTACTTTTGACATGTATTTGTAATTGTGAGGCACATGACTGGTCGGTACGGGCAGTCCATTACACATTAAACCTTGTTTTTCAGAGTTTACACCCTGGTTAGGCTGTAGAGCAGGTTCCCGTTGGAATTTGTTTGGGGTGAACTGGTAGTGTGGTAGTGAACATGGTTAGAGCGGTTGTCACACACATCTGTGGCTACGGAGGAGTCGCTGGTTCTCTGGTTGCCTTGCTGTCCCATCAGGCTGTTAGTGCGTAAGTTCCCAAAGCAAGCAGCTACCTGAAGACTAGGGAGGAGTTTAGCTAGGTTTTGGCCAGGCAGTTAGAGGGACTGGCTCCGATTTTGGGTTGCTAGTGTGCATTTGGCTGTCTGTGCCTTCCTGTGATTGTGCGTGCCTTTGTTTCATGCGTATTAGAGTGTCTTGGCAGGTGCTGAATATTTTCTGAAAACCCCATCAGAGGAGGTTTTGGAGTGTTGTAGTCGAGAGCAGCTGGTGATAATTGCAGAGCATTTTGGTGTAGACGTTGGTGACAAACGGATGAAAGACAACATGAAATCAATTTTTAAGGCTAACTTGTTTGAGGACACATCCTGTCAGCTCTGTTCCAGGTTTAGCTGAGTTGTCTGCTCCTGGTGTTGTTGGTTTAATTCCTGGCTTAACTTTTGAGCAGCAGAAGGAACTGCTGTTGTTACAGTTGGAGCATGGTAGGCTTCAGCAGCAAGTTGAACAGGAGAAATCAGCTGCAGAAACAGGAAAGCATGAGACAGAACTTAAGACGCTGGAGTTGGAACAGTACAAGCTAAGTTTGATTCGGGATGGTCGGGTCACAGCAGACTCTGTTTTCAGTGTTGCTCCTGTGTCTTCAGAGTGTTCACGGTTTGATGTGGCTGGCAATTTGCACCTGCTACCAAAATTTTGTGAGAATGATCCTGATAACTTCTTTTCGCTGTTTGAGCAGGTAGCCGACTGTAGAAATTGGCCTGATTCTGAGTATACATTGCTGCTGCAATATGTCCTAACTGGTAAGGCTCAAGTAGCGTATTGTTCCCTTCCTATGCGTGAAAGTCAAAATTACTCGTCAGTCAAGGCTGCTGTGTTAAAAGCATATGAGTTGGTGTCAGAAGCCTACAGGCAGAGGTTCACAACATGGGAAAAGTCAAGTAAGCAGACACACATGGAGTTTACCAGGGAGTTGGGTACTCACTTTAACCGGTGGTGTACCACTCTTGAAGTTAATACTTTTGACGACTTGTGCAATTTGATGGTCTTGGAGCAGTTTAAAAACTCTCTGCCGAGCGATGTTGCTACCTACATTAATGAACGTAAAGTCAAATCTGCTGCCGAGGCTGCTGCGCTTGCAGCAAATGGTCTGGCCGGTAGCCGGGTCTGGGCTGATGTTCCTCCACCACCTGTACTGACATCCTCTTCTTTTTCAGAACAGCCTGAATGTTTTCAGTCGTGTCCTGTGATGTCCTCAGTTCCTGGTATGTGGACTGTGAGTAGAGCACGGACAAAAGAGTTCGGTAAGCCCCATGGGAAAATGAATCGCCATTACCGTAAGTCAGATGTTGCTCCGTAAGTTAAAACCCCACTGTTTTCACAGCTCAATGTGAAGGTGGGTTATGCACAAGGGTCGTATGGCCATGTTGTGTACTAGGTGTTGTTTTTTTGTTTTTTTGTTTTTTTGCTGGCTGATGCTGGAGGCCCATGTTAATGTTGTGCTGTACTGCTTTCCATGCTGGTTCTCTGCTGTTTTTCTCTTCAAACTCTTAAATTTCCTTCTCCAGGCACCAGGAGTTGCTGAGTTGTGGGCAGAGCAGAGTGGCCTTGTTGGAGAGACCAAGGAGAGTGGTAACAGTTTGTAATTGTTTAGAGCACATTTTGTTTAGCTGGTAAGAATATATTTTGAATATTGAAGTTTGTTAAAATTGTTAGTTACAGGTAAATGGGGCTAGTAGGGTCTTTCCGGGGTTCGGGGGGTGTGACGGCCCCTCTGTGTTTGGATCCTCTGCTGTTTGTTTTCTCTCTTCAGACCTCTTCAGACCTGATGAGGCTGATCAGCATCATGGGACACACCTGGGCCCGGTGTGCTCCCTGCTTAAAAGGCAGAGCAGGCAGCAGTCTAGAGGACCAGCAGACCTCATCACACACCAGACCTTTGTTTCTGGGCTTTGGGTTCTTTTTTCTTGTTTTTACAGCACAACATCCATGCAGCACATTTTCACACATCCACTCCCTACACTACTGACTTTACAGATTCCTGCCGTACATTCTTTTGATTTACTTTTGACATACTTTTGATTAATAAATCACTTCAGTTGTTTAGTATATACCCGTGTGTCTCCTGTTTTTGGTCACAGTTCTAGAGCTGGGCTGTGATAGTCATAACAAGGTCATAAAAATCACAAGAAACCATCATAAAAAGGTCATAAAAATCTAATTTTTAATAAACTGTCATAAAAGGTCCTAAAAATAATTTCATAATAAGCTCAAGTTCATAATGTTTCAGCGTTTCTTGTCATGCTGTCAGAGGCTCTGTTGTGATTTGACCTTTTATCCTGTTTAAATACAGTTTTAGACGACTTATTTATGTTAAAGTTTTTACATCTTGTTCATTTAAACCACATCTTTTAACTGGTGGCAGGATTTTAGTGATCAGATGTGGTTTTACAGCTGTTTTAAGGACTTCTCTGTTTTGATCGAGTTATGGCTGAGTGTGAGGACTGCAAACTTCAGTACTCACAGCTTTAGGAGGACATCCATCGCTTGAAATCGAAGCTTCGGGATCAGCTGATTGAGAGCTTTGTCTCCGTAGCTGCTACCCAAGCAAAGTAAATTTCCTATATTCTAGTATATATAGTCTTGCTGTCACGGTGTCCCAATCGCAGATGGTCACCGATACTGCGACCACCCTCCCTTGGCTGGCGTCGATGAACACCGGCTCCGGGCCGGCGCATTCAGAGGGCCCAGCATCCGGGGTGAGCGGCCATTCCTCTGGGAGAGTGCCGGCTGACCCCGCCGCTGCACTGGGCCGGGATGCTGGAACTCCGATGCCGCCAAAGGGTGCTCAGGCTGGTATGGGAACTCCTCTCATGGCCCCGGCTCACACTTCCACTCCTAAGCCATCAAAGCCGTCCTGGACAGAGGTGGTACGCCGCGGCCGAAGGAACGCCCTGCTGCGTGAGGCCGTCATTAGACGCTCTGGAGGTCTACACCTGGCTGAGGATCCTCGCCCACGTCCACCTGTGCGGGCACTGCAGTCCGGACCGCCGTCCTCAGTGCTGTCAGAGGCAGCTAAGTGTCCGCTGCCAGGCCCTGACAGCTCACACCCACCATCATCTCCTCGTCCTCTCTTCCCACCAACACTGACCATTGGAGACTCCATAACCAGGGACATCCGCTTCATGAATGCAACCACATGCTGCCTCCCTGGTGCCTCAGTCCCCGCCATGCTGGAGAAACTCCTGGACCTCCTGCCCTCACTCCCAACATCCATGGAAAGAACAGTGCTGCACGTGGGGACTAATGACACATCCCGTCGGGAGTCCGGACGCACGGAAAAGGATTTTAACCTCCGTTTTAATGTTTTAAAGGACTGTGGAAAGTCTGTTTTTATTTCTGGCCCCATTCCCACTATCGATCGCGGCTCTGACCGTTTTAGTCTCTCCTCGGTCTGCACACATGGCTCCAGTCAGCAGGCAGATATCACAGCCTGGATTTTATTGACAATTTTAACCTGTTTTGGGATCGTGCTTGTCTATTTAAAAGAGACGGGATTCATCCCAATAAGCGGGGTAGCCGAATGCTGTCGGCTAACACTCAGCACACGGTCCAGTCCTCTAATAGAATAAATGATGTACTAAAAGCAGTGGTGGAATGTACATTTACTCAAGAACTATACTTATTATACTAGTACTAATTACAATTTTCAGATACTTGTACTTTACTTGAGCATTTTATGCATCTTAATGCTTCTCATCCAATACATTTTGGAAGCCACTACAACATACAACATTTATCTGACAACTTTAATTACTGTACAGATTCAGAGCTGGTTGGGGGTAAGAACGGAGACGGGGTTAGGTTGGAGGAGGACAACTAGGCTCTTGGAGAGGAGGTGTCTGTCCTGAGGTCAAACAGCAGCCAGACTGACTGCAGCCTGAGAAACTCTTCTTTTCTTCTTTTTCTATGAGCTCCTGAAAAGAGAAAGACAACATATTTTATTTTACCTCCAGAGGTCTGAAGTCATCTATTATTTGAGACAAAAGGTGAGCTGAGGCTACGTAGCCGAAGCTGGATGTTGTCCTTCATGAGGAGCTGGATATCCTCCTTTCTGTCTGCTTCCTCAAGCATCCAGACCTTCTCTTTGACCATCAGCATCTGGTCCAGCTCTCTTCTCTCGGTCATGCTGCTGGTCGCTCCTCCTCCTGCTCTCTCTGAGCATGAACAGCTCCTTTTTGGATTGTTCTACTTTGTCTCTCCTTCTAGTGGCTCTCTGCTTGCTCTGTGAGCTCTCTCTGGCGTCTCCTCTCTGTTAGCCAGGAGCTTTTGGAGTTCTTCCTCCAGAGCTCGACACCTCAGTCGGCTGTCTTTCAGAGCAGTCTGAGTAGGGTGCAGCTGGGCCAGGATGTCTTGGTGAGTGTTCATACTTGTCACATTTTGCTCCCCTTGGCAATGAGCTGATCTTTGTCTCTGAGGAGATCCTCCAGCTGGTTGATTTAGTTCTACCACATCTCCTCCTTCTTCTTGGCCTCCATCCGTTGACCAGCAGAGGCTCTCCCCTCTTTTAGAGCGTTGAGGCTCTGCTCAAGAGAGATGATCTTCTCATCCCTCTGTTTTAATTCCTCCTGTACCTCGACACGCTCTTTCTTGAGATGTTGAGTTTCTTGAGAGCTTCTTCCTTCTGTCCTATCTCTTGTTTGGCCTTACTGAGGTTTTTCCTCCAGGCGACTTTGGTGAAATCGAAGCTTCTCTCCAAAGCAGAAAGATGGCGGTGAAGACAGCTAATGCCATCTTCCTTCTGCTCCATCTCCCTGTTTGCCTCCTGGAGGTCGACCTTTAACTTCTCATTGTCTTTTTCAGAGATGGACAGCTTCCTCTCCAAAGCATGCAGGTCCTCCATCTCCCTGTTATAGCCCTGCGCATAGTCAAATGACAGAAATACATCAATACATTTTCACATCAGAGAAGGAAAACTGTTAATGATACTGAGATGATATATTTACATACAACTCTGAAGAGAAACCATAGTTTAACCTAAACCATTTATTTATTGTACTTGTGACGGCCCTGCCTTGTTGGCTGTGCATTGACTATGTTCCTTCTGTCCCTAAAGGTAGTACACCGAGGAGGACACCTGATGGGGCACCTGAGCTGGGTACTATAAAAGGCCCCTTCAGATGTCTCTCCCTCTCTCTCTTCTTGGACTACACGCATCCTGCAGAGTTAGCGTTCGGCATTTGTGGTTTGACTGGCTTCGACAATAAAACACATCACCCATCCACATTGACATGACTGATACCACTGACAGACACGCTCCATGATGCCTAATTTGTACGAGACTTTAAATAAGACATTAAATAAACCATTTATGATAAGATAAGATAAGATAAGATGAACCTTTATTAATCCTCGGAGGGAAATTATTTATTGTACTATAATGCCATATATCTGAGCTATTCACTGGTAGAAGGTGAGAAATGACTTTAATGTCATTATTGATTTAACCTTCTGACCCACAACAGATCCATGTTTGTCTATTTTAGGGGGGTACAGGGTGCTATTTAATTGATTAATCAGAATAAATTGTGAAAGTGTATAAGGGTTTAGAACATTATGATCACAGTATTTTATGGTCATCCCCATGCTTTATTATGTCTCATAAAGTGTTGCAGTATTTTTTGGGTTGATACTATTTGTTACACAGATTTGGTGCTAAATTTAGGCATTTGTTTATTTACCAAAAATTGTTAAAAATTATTAATAATCTCTCCAATATAGCATGAATGCTCTAGGTCTTGTGACTTTGTCCATTTATTCACAGATTAATAAATGACTTTGTCAACACATTTATTAATACCTATTTTAATTGCTGCCCTGTGATGGACTGGTGACCTGTCCAGGGTGTACCCCGCCTTCGCCCAATGCCAGCTGGGATCGGCTCCAGCAACCCCCGCAACCCCTGACGGGATAAGCGGTTGACGATGGATAGATGGATTTTAATTGCATAATTAGTTATTAATCAATTAAATGCTCTATTGACTATTGTGGTCCTCCATATACTGAAGGAAAAGGTCATAAACTAAAACCTTCTAGTATAATATGTCATAGAAAGGTCAGAAAAATAAAGTTATAGTATAACATGTCATGAAAAGGTCATAAAAATAAAGCTATAGTCTAACATGTCATGAAAATGTCATAAAAATAAAGTTATAGTATAATAGGTCATAGAAAAGTCATAAAAATATTTATAGTACATGTCATGAAAAGGTCATGAAAATAAAGTTATCGTATAACAGGTCATACAAAGGTTATAAAAAAAGTTCCAGTATAGTATGTGATAAAATCATCATAAAAATAGAGTATCAAATGTCATTAAAAGGTCATAATAAAATAAAGTTATTGTGTAAAATATCACAAATATGTCATGAACAATAAAGATTTAGTATAAAATGTCAACAAAAGCTCATGAAAATAAAGTCACAGTATAATATGTCACAAAAAAATCCACAAAAATAAAATGATAGTATAATTTGTCATATAAAGTCATAAAATTTAATTTATAGTATAATCGGTCATAAAAGGGTCAAAATATAAAGTTATAGTATATTGTTATAAAAAGGTCATAAACTATAAAGTTATAGTTTCACATGAAAATAAATTATTTTTATACAGTAAAATATATTTGCAGAAGGTCTTGCAATAAAAATGTCTGAACACGTTTATGAATCTACCGTATTAAACTTTTATATATAGATAATGAAAATCAAACTTCTTAGAGCCTCCATTTTGCGTATTTTGCAGAAGTCATGTGACCACTGCGCAGTGCCACGTGACATTCGGAACGTGACGTCACATTCCGTTACCGAGGTTACAAGCTTCTAGAGCGCTGCCTGTTGATTCTGGTTAGCGTCTTAGCTAGTCTGCTAATCAGTGTGAGTCGGTCCTTCAGCGGAGACGCATGCTAGCGAGAGCAGAGCGACAGTCAACGTACAACACAGCGACTACTAGTGTTACTGCCTTGGCTACTACTACTACTACTACTACTACTACTACTTCTTCTACTTCTACTTCTACTACTACTACTGTAGTAATGGAAGCAATCGTCCGTTCAGGAAACCAGGTAAGATTTCTGATCTTTCTCCTACTTTTTAATTTCTCATACTGAGAAATAAAAGTAATAACAATGCTGCCAGCCTACATTTAATCTGATTTATGATTGTGTATATAAAACACACAGTTCAAATGATTAGGAAATGAATGATTCAATCTGATTACAGTATGTGCTTTGATTAAATACAACGTTGGCATCAGTAGTTTAATGGTGTATTGTAATTAGCTTAGAGCTGGTGTTAGGAAGTTAAACAGGAAGACAGTGATTGTGGTCTAAGGCTGAACTCGACTCTGGTGACAAACTGAATCGGTGTGTTTCAGGAAAAGTAGCTTCACAGTTTTGCTCTCGTATTGGCATCAAAATGATGCACCTTTTATCCTCTTGGATCAAACTGACCCGTCTGTTTTGACTGCTTATAAAGCATGTTGTATTAAATGAGCTCCATTTTTTTGTTTCTCCTATTTAGTGAACTTGGTTCCAACATATTAACATATATTTTACATTTATTTTTGTAATATATGGTATGATAGACCTAATTTACATAATATTATACCTCATTTTTGGGTAAAAAAAAAAAAAAAAAGCTGAAATTCTGAATGATATCCATGAAGGTTATTATCACAGGCACACAAATCGGGGGAATACCACAGACAGGTCTATGACAAAGTTTAGTGTGGATATTTTTTTGAAACCATATCAGGATTTTTTAATGGCAGCAAATAGTCACACCTGTTGTCCTCCTGGGTCAAATTGACCTGGTCTTGTTTGAGTGGTTTATAAAGCATGAAATATAAAATGACCACACTATTTTGTGTTACATCTTTAAGTCAACTTGTTTCCAACAAATTACCATAAATTTTAAACTCCTTTGACACCGCTTATTCTTTTATTATGGTAGGTTTTCATGTTATCAACCACTTCTTCGGTTTGCCGGTGGTACATGCCATGTAGGGGCTTGTCCCTCCAGGTGGTCTGCTCCTCCTCCTCCTCTGCACTCTCATTGGGTTTCTGCTGCCTGAGACAGTCACGTAGCAGCTCATCCTTTGGGGCCATTTTCTAGATGTAAGCTTGGGTTTTTGATGTTTCATCCAGGGCCGTGGCCTTGATGCTCACTCGTCCACGGCCTCCCTCTTTCTGCTTAGTGTACAGTCTCAGGGTGCTGGACTTAGGGTGAAACCCTCCATGCATGGTGAGATGGTGAGGAGCTTTCTTGTCTTGATATCTGTGGCTTCTATCTCCTCTTTTGGCCAGCTTATGATCCCAGCGGGGTATCTGATGACTGGTAGTGCGTACATGTTGATGGCTGGGACCTTGTTCTTCCCATTCAGCTGACTTTTCATCCCTCAGCAGCTGGTTCATCTGTGCTGCTCGGCATTCAGTGCAGTTAGCTTCTTCAGCCAGTATGCATGGATCATATCGGGGGCCGATGCTGTCCAGCGCTTCATTTTTGACACTCTTTCTTGGATGTCTGCCATTGAGATGGTTACCGGTTCTTGTTCTGGGAGGTTGCTGTGGTCAGCTCTTAGGCCTACTAGCCATTTGGCATCGGTGTTGTGTGATGCCTCCCTTTCCCGTATGTCCCTCCAATACTTGGTGGGTCTGACCGGTTGTTGTTTCATTGTCTTCAGTCTGGAGGCCCAACACGATGCAGTGCCCAATGCTTTGAAGTGTGTGTGTGTGTGTGTGTGTTCAATGCGCTGAAAAGCACAATACTATGACCCACTGCACCACTAAATGTGGCCTGGTCAAATTGATCCGAGAAGACCACAGATGATAGAAATTTTAATAAAACATATATAATTTAATAAAATTAGTCCGAATTAATTTTACTTACAAAGAGCATAGTATGGAACCATCCATGTAATTATAGGCAATTATATGGAAGAAAACCAAAGACAAATTAACTTTTGAAAACAGGTCAAATTGGCCCAAAGACCACAGGAGGGTTAAAAGCAGATGGAGTTGGCTTCTGTACTTTCAACTGCCTTTCTGTGTGGATGCAACGTTAGGATGGGACTGCTTTTTCAACTTTTACATTTGTGTCTTTCAGGCATTTAAGCAGAACCTGAAGCTGGCCTCAGACAACGCTGCCCTGAAGGAGCAGATGACCAGCGCGGAGTCCATCTGGGAGGAGGGGAGGATGAGGGTCCTGAAGGCTCTCAAGTCACGGAGGGCCATCAGGAAAGAAGCCCAGAAGGACCTCAATGTCCAGAAGCAGCACAAGTCTGAGGAGCTGAGCGCCAAGCTCCGCTGTCTCCAGGAGAACCTTGGGAAGAGCGAGAAGCAGGTCATGGAGATGGAGGCCAAGTGGAAACAGGACTCAGAGGACCACATCGCAGAGCTGGTGTCTGAAAACGCTGCTCTGAAGGAGCAGCTGGCCACCAAGGAGTCCGGCTGGGAGGAGGAAAAGAAGAGCATCCTCACTGCTCTCAGGTCAGAGAGAGTCATCCGAGAACAGGCTCAGACTGACCTGAAGACCAAGGAGAAGGAGTACGAGGAGCAGACCAACTCTCTGAACCACCACCTGTATTTGAAGGAGAACGAGCTCCGATCGGCTGAACAGTTCTGGATTGGAGAGCAAGCCCGGGTCTCTGCATGTTGGGAGGAGAGTGTCGCCAAAATCACAGAGGCCTGGGAGAAAGAGCTCCAACAAGCATCTGTCCTGAAGAACCTGGTGGTCAAATCCCTGCAGGAGGAGTCGGACAGGAAGGTGAGCCAGGTCGTCCTGGAAAAGGACCAACTGATCGCCCAACTGACGGCGGCTAACGAGGCTCTGAAAGTCCAGAGTCTGGAGAGAGAGACCCAGCTGCAGGAGAAGGAGAGGCAGCTCATCCAGAGCGAGGCGGAGAACAACAGGATCCTCACCGCTCTCAGGTCAGAGAGAGTCATCCGAGAACAGGCTCAGACTGACCTGAAGACCAAGGAGAAGGAGTATGAGGAGCAGACCAACTCTCTGAACCACCACCTGTATTTGAAGGAGAACGAGCTCCGATCGGCTGAACAATTCTGGATTGGAGAGCAAGCCCGGGTCTCTGCATGTTGGGAGGACAGTGTCGCCAAAATCACAGAGGCCTGGGAGAAAGAGCTCCAACAAGCATCTGTCCTGAAGGACCTGTTGGTCAAATCCCTGCAGGAGGAGTCGGACAGGAAGGTGAGCCAGGTCGTCCTGGAAAAGGACCAACTGATCACCCAAATGACGGCGGCTAACGAGGCTCTGAAAGTCCAGAGTCTGGAGAGAGAGACCCAGCTGCAGGAGAAGGAGAGGCAGCTCATCCAGAGCGAGGCGGAGAACAACAGGATCCTCACCGCTCTCAGGTCAGAGAGAGTCATCCGAGAACAGGCTCAGACTGACCTGAAGACCAAGCAGAAGGAGTATGAGGAGCAGACCAACTCTCTGAACCACCACCTGTATTTGAAGGAGAACGAGCTCCGATCGGCTGAACAATTCTGGATTGGAGAGCAAGCCCGGGTCTCTGCATGTTGGGAGGACAGTGTCGCCAAAATCACAGAGGCCTGGGAGAAAGAGCTCCAACAAGCATCTGTCCTGAAGGACCTGTTGGTCAAATCCCTGCAGGAGGAGTCGGACAGGAAGGTGAGCCAGGTCGTCCTGGAAAAGGACCAACTGATCACCCAAATGACGGCGGCTAACGAGGCTCTGAAAGTCCAGAGTCTGGACAGAGAGACCCAGCTGCAGGAGAAGGAGAGGCAGCTCATCCAGAGCGAGGCGGAGAACAGCAGGATCCTCACCGCTCTCAGGTCAGAGAGAGTCATCCGAGAACAGGCTCAGACTGACCTGAAGACCAAGGAGAAGGAGTACGAGGAGCAGACCAACTCTCTGAACCACCACCTGTATTTGAAGGAGAACGAGCTCCGATCGGCTGAACAATTCTGGATTGGAGAGCAAGCCCGGGTCTCTGCATGTTGGGAGGACAGTGTCGCCAAAATCACAGAGGCCTGGGAGAAAGAGCTCCAACAAGCATCTGTCCTGAAGAACCTGTTGGTCAAATCCCTGCAGGAGGAGTCGGACAGGAAGGTGAGCCAGGTCGTCCTGGAAAAGGACCAACTGATCGCCCAAATGACGGCGGCTAATGAGGCTCTGAAAGTCCAGAGTCTGGAGAGAGAGACCCAGCTGCAGGAGAAGGAGAGGCAGCTCATCCAGAGCGAGGCGGAGCACAACACCAAACTCGCCGCTCTGCACGCTGACATGAGGAGCCAACTGGCTTCCAAGGAGGAGACCATCGAGGAGCTCCAGAAAAACACCAGCGACATGGAGCTGGTCCGAGCAACGGAGAACAACACCATCATCGCCCTCCAGGACAGAAGAAAGAAAGACAGGAGAGGGAGAAGAAAGAGAAGAAGGAACAGAAGAAAAGAGAAAAGGAGGAATCAAAATGCCTGAAGAAAGAAAAGCAGGAGAGGGAGAAAGAAAAGAGGAGGACTTGAAACGATAAAGAAAGAGGAAGTAGAAAGAGAGGGCAGAGGAGAAGAGAGAGCAATAACATCCTTTCTCTCCTCACTCTTCACCTCATTTCCATGATCCCATCCCTCCATCTGACCCTCCCAACCCTTCACCCCCCACACCCGACCTGATCTACATCAGGTGTCGTCCTCCCTACCATCATCCATCCATCCTCTCTTCCTCCTACCCACAGTGACGTGGGGGGTGAGTGATTCGCCCCCAGTGTCTGCGTTGGTTGGCTGAATCCATGTGATCCGAATAGTTCAATAAGTCATAAAAATGTCAGAAAAACTTAAGTTATAATATAATCCTAATCATAAAAAGATCACAAAAATGCTGTAATACCACAAAATATAATAAAAAGGTCAGAAAAATTAAGTTATTGTACATATGTCTGAACACTAAATATAAAAATAATGCTATTGTATAAAATGTCATGAAAAGGTCAGAAAATTAAGTTATAGTAAAATATGTGATAAAAAGGTTATAAAAATATAGTTACAGTATAATATGTGAGAAAAGGTCATGAAAACAAAGTTATAGTATAACAGGTCAAACGAATGTCAGAAAAATCAAATTATAGTATAATCGGTCATAAAATGATCATAAGAATAAAGTTACAGTAGAATGTAATTAAAAGGTCATAATAAAATAAAATGAATGTATAATAGGTCATAAAAAGAATGATATAATAAAAAGGTGATAAAAAAGGTCATAAAAAAGTTATAATGTAATAGTTCATAAAAAGGTAAAAAATATAGTTTATAAAATAAACTTACTGTACAATATGTTATAAATAGAGCCATAAAAATAAATTTATACCATAATATGTCAAAAAAAGATAAAAAATAGAGGTATAATATAATTTAGCGTAAAAAGGTCACAAAACTAAAGTTATAGTATAATATGTGATCAAAAGGTCACAATGAAATAAAGTAATAGTATAATGTCATAAAAAGGTCATAAAATAAAGTGATAGTAAATAATTTGATCAAAAGGTTATAAAATATAGTTACAGTATAATATGTGAGAAAAGGTCATAAAAACAGGTCAAACGAATGTCAGAAAAATAAAATTATAGTATGACAGTTAATGTATAATAGGTCATAAAAAAGCCAGAAAAATAAATTTATAGCATAATAGGTCAAAAAAAGGAAAACATTTTTTTTTAAATTATCATAAAAAGGTGATGAAAGAAAGTATAATATAATATGTGATAAAAAGGTCACAAAAATCAAGTTTAAATACAATATGTCATAAATAGGTAAAACAAAAAATCAAGTTAGAGGTCGTAAAAAGAAAAAAAAATAAATCTACAGTATGTCATAAAAATGTAAAAAATATATAGTTATAGTATAATGTGAAGACTGGAGTCAGACCAGGTTTGGACTCAAAAAGCACGATTCTGGAGATCAGGTGAGACTGAAAAACAATCAGCGTCTTTAACGTTCAGCAAAGGGTCCAAACACAGAAGGTCAATCGTATCAGGCAACAAATCCAAAAACGTCAGGCAGAGCAATGTCAAAAAACAGGCAGAGATTCAAAATACACCGGGAGTCAAAACACCAGAAAAGAAAGCTGGTACGCTTTACACCAGGGACAAAGACGAACTGGCTCAGAGGGAAGAGGAAGCACACATTAAATACTAGTGAGGGGAGTGACTGACGATGCTCAGGTGGACACAGTCAGGGCGGGAGAAGACAATCACACACAGGTGAATGGTGTTGGAAACTGGGTCAGGAGGAGGTGCTCAAATGTTCAGGTGGGAAAGCATGCGGGCAGGAAGTGAAGTGATCTGAAACGAGAGGGAATGTTAGAATACCAAAATAAAACAGGAAGTGCAACATGCAAAAACAGGAAAACAAACATGACCTAAAATCTGACGCTTGTGACAGTATAATATGTGATCAAAATGTCACAATAAAATAAAGTAATAGTATAATGTCATCAAAAGGTTATAAAAATAAAATTACATTTTAATTTTTCATAAAACGGTCAAAAAATAAAGCTACAGTATGTCATATACATTTAAAAAATATATAGTTTTATTATCAAAACTCACAATAAAATAAAATAATATTAAAATGTCATAAATAAAAATAAAGTATAATAAACTGTTATAACAAGGTCATAAAAATAAATTGTATAATATTTTCAGAAAAAAAATCATAAAAATTATAATAAACTGTTATAACAAGGTCATAAAAATAAATTTATAATAAACTGTCATAAAAAGGTCCTAAAAATGAAGTTATTGTATGTCATTGTGACGGCCCCTCTGTGTTTGGATCCTCTGCTGATTGCTTTCTCTCTTCAGGGCTGCAGACCTGATGAGGCTGATCAGCATCATGGGACACACCTGGACCCGGTGTGCTCCCTGCTTAAAAGGCAGAGCAGGCAGCAGTCTAGAGGACCAGCAGACCTCATCACACACCAGACCTTTGTTTCTGGGCTTTGGGTTCTTTTTTCTTGTTTTTACAGCACAACATCCATGCAGCACATTTTCACACATCCACTCCCTACACTACTGACTTTACAGATTCCTCCCGTACATTCTTTTGATTTACTTTTGACATGTATTTGTAATTGTGAGGCACATGACTGGTTGGTACGGGCAGTCCATTACACATTAAACCTTGTTTTTCAGAGTTTACACCCTGGTTAGGCTTTAGAGCAGGTTCCCGTTGGAATTTGTTTGGGATGAACTGGTAGTGTGGTAGTGAACATGGTTAGAGCGGTTGTCACACACATCTGTGGCTACGGAGGAGTCGCTGGTTCTCTGGTTGCCTCGCTGTCCCATCAGGCTGTTAGTGCGTAAGTTCCCAAAGCAAGCAGCTACCTGAAGACTAGGGAGGAGTTTAGCTAGGTTTTGGCCAGGCAGTTAGAGGGACTGGCTCCGATTTTGGGTTGCTAGTGTGCATTTGGCTGTCTGTGCCTTCCTGTGATTGTGCGTGCCTTTGTTTCATGCGTATTAGAGTGTCTTGGCAGGTGCTGAATATTTTCTGAAAACCCCATCAGAGGAGGTTTTGGAGTGTTGTAGTCGAGAGCAGCTGGTGATAATTGCAGAGCATTTTGGTGTAGACGTTGGTGACAAACGGATGAAAGACAACATGAAATCAATTTTGAAGGCTAACTTGTTTGAGGACACATCCTGTCAGCTCTGTTCCAGGTTTAGCTGAGTTGTCTGCTCCTGGTGTTGTTGGTTTAATTCCTGGCTTAACTTTTGAGCAGCAGAAGGAACTGCTGTTGTTACAGTTGGAGCATGGTAGGCTTCAGCAGCAAGTTGAACAGGAGAAATCAGCTGCAGAAACAGTAAAGCATGAGACAGAACTTAAGACGCTGGAGTTGGAACAGTACAAGCTAAGTTTGATTCGGGATGGTCGGGTCACAGCAGACTCTGTTTTCAGTGTTGCTCCTGTGTCTTCAGAGTGTTCACGGTTTGATGTGGCTGGCAATTTGCACCTGCTACCAAAATTTTGTGAGAATGATCCTGATACCTTCTTTTCGCTGTTTGAGCAGGTAGCCGACTGTAGAAATTGGCCTGATTCTGAGTATACATTGCTGCTGCAATATGTCCTAACTGGTAAGGCTCAAGTAGCGTATTGTTCCCTTCCTATGCGTGAAAGTCAAAATTACTCGTCAGTCAAGGCTGCTGTGTTAAAAGCATATGAGTTGGTGTCAGAAGCCTACAGGCAGAGGTTCACAACATGGGAAAAGTCAAGTAAGCAGACACACATGGAGTTTACCAGGGAGTTGGGTACTCACTTTAACCGGTGGTGTACCACTCTTGAAGTTAATACTTTTGACGACTTGTGCAATTTGATGGTCTTGGAGCAGTTTAAAAACTCTCTGCCGAGCGATGTTGCTACCTACATTAATGAACGTAAAGTCAAATCTGCTGCCGAGGCTGCTGCGCTTGCAGCAAATGGTCTGGCCGGTAGCCGGGTCTGGGCTGATGTTCCTCCACCACCTGTACTGACATCCTCTTCTTTTTCAGAACAGCCTGAATGTTTTCAGTCGTGTCCTGTGATGTCCTCAGCTCCTGGTATGTGGACTGTGAGTAGAGCACGGACAAAAGAGTTCGGTAAGCCCCATGGGAAAATGAATCGCCATTACCGTAAGTCAGATGTTGCTCCGTAAGTTAAAACCCCACTGTTTTCACAGCTCAATGTGAAGGTGGGTTACGCACAAGGGTCGTATGGCCATGTTGTGTACTAGGTGTTGTTTTTTTTGTTTTTTTTTTTTTTTGCTGGCTGATGCTGGAGGCCCATGTTAATGTTGTGCTGTACTGCTTTCCATGCTGGTTCTCTGCTGTTTTTCTCTTCAAACTCTTAAATTTGCTTCTCCAGGCACCAGGAGTTGCTGAGTTGTGGGCAGAGCAGAGTGGCCTTGTTGGAGAGACCAAGGAGAGTGGTAACAGTTTGTAATTGTTTAGAGCACATTTTGTTTAGCTGGTAAGAATATATTTTGAATATTGAAGTTTGTTAAAATTGTTAGTTACAGGTAAATGGGGCTAGTAGGGTCTTTCCGGGGTTCGGGGGGTGTGACGGCCCCTCTGTGTTTGGATCCTCTGCTGTTTGTTTTCTCTCTTCAGACCTCTTCAGACCTGATGAGGCTGATCAGCATCATGGGACACACCTGGGCCCGGTGTGCTCCCTGCTTAAAAGGCAGAGCAGGCAGCAGTCTAGAGGACCAGCAGACCTCATCACACACCAGACCTTTGTTTCTGGGCTTTGGGTTCTTTTTTCTTGTTTTTACAGCACAACATCCATGCAGCACATTTTCACACATCCACTCCCTACACTACTGACTTTACAGATTCCTGCCGTACATTCTTTTGATTTACTTTTGACATACTTTTGATTAAAAATCACTTCAGTTGTTTAGTATATACCCGTGTGTCTCCTGTTTTTGGTCACAGTTCTAGAGCTGGGCTGTGATAGTCATAACAAGGTCATAAAAATCACAAAAACCATCATAAAAAGGCATAAAAATCAATTTTTAATAAACTGTCATAAAAGGTCCTAAAAATAATTTCATAATAAGCTCAAGTTCATAATGTTTCAGCGTTTCTTGTCATGCTGTCAGAGGCTCTGTTGTGATTTGACCTTTTATCCTGTTTAAATACAGTTTTAGACGACTTATTTATGTTAAAGTTTTTACATCTTGTTCATTTAAACCACATCTTTTAACTGGTGGCAGGATTTTAGTGATCAGATGTGGTTTTACAGCTGTTTTAAGGACTTCTCTGTTTTGATCGAGTTATGGCTGAGTGTGAGGACTGCAAACTTCAGTACTCACAGCTTTAGGAGGACATCCATCGCTTGAAATCGAAGCTTCGGGATCAGCTGATTGAGAGCTTTGTCTCCGTAGCTGCTACCCAAGCAAAGTAAATTTCCTATATTCTAGTATATATAGTCTTGCTGTCACGGTGTCCCAATCGCAGATGGTCACCGATACTGCGACCACCCTCCCTTGGCTGGCGTCGATGAACACCGGCTCCGGGCCGGCGCATTCAGAGGGCCCAGCATCCGGGGTGAGCGGCCATTCCTCTGGGAGAGTGCCGGCTGACCCCGCCGCTGCACTGGGCCGGGATGCTGGAACTCCGATGCCGCCAAAGGGTGCTCAGGCTGGTATGGGAACTCCTCTCATGGCCCCGGCTCACACTTCCACTCCTAAGCCATCAAAGCCGTCCTGGACAGAGGTGGTACGCCGCAGCCGAAGGAACGCCCTGCTGCGTGAGGCCGTCATTAGACGCTCTGGAGGTCTACACCTGGCTGAGGATCCTCGCCCACGTCCACCTGTGCGGGCACTGCAGTCCGGACCGCCGTCCTCAGTGCTGTCAGAGGCAGCTAAGTGTCCGCTGCCAGGCCCTGACAGCTCACACCCACCATCATCTCCTCGTCCTCTCTTCCCACCAACACTGACCATTGGAGACTCCATAACCAGGGACATCCGCTTCATGAATGCAACCACATGCTGCCTCCCTGGTGCCTCAGTCCCCGCCATGCTGGAGAAACTCCTGGACCTCCTGCCCTCACTCCCAACATCCATGGAAAGAACAGTGCTGCACGTGGGGACTAATGACACATCCCGTCGGGAGTCCGGACGCACGGAAAAGGATTTTAACCTCCGTTTTAATGTTTTAAAGGACTGTGGAAAGTCTGTTTTTATTTCTGGCCCCATTCCCACTATCGATCGCGGCTCTGACCGTTTTAGTCTCTCCTCGGTCTGCACACATGGCTCCAGTCAGCAGGCAGATATCACAGCCTGGATTTTATTGACAATTTTAACCTGTTTTGGGATCGTGCTTGTCTATTTAAAAGAGACGGGATTCATCCCAATAAGCGGGGTAGCCGAATGCTGTCGGCTAACACTCAGCACACGGTCCAGTCCTCTAAAAAAACCGGGACATTACCAACATACCACTTTTCCTCTTACCTTTACCACTCCACCACTTTCCCACACAACTTACCACACCCCGGACAGAGACACGCCGGAGTGTCTGCCTGCAACAGCAGCCAGACCTGCAGCCAACCTTCTTTTCCTCTTTTCTATACCCACAACATTTTATTTTACCTCCCAGCACATTATTTGGACGACTATAGCCGCGGAGGCCTCATCGGACCCCTTTCTTCTCTTCCTCAACACCCCTTCTCTTTCCCACACGCCACCTCTCTCTCTCATCCGCCCCCCTCCTCTCTCTCTACAAACCCCTTTTTGATTTTCTCTTTTCTCTCCTTCTAGCCTCTCTCCTTACCCCCTCTCCTCTCTTACCCTTCTTCCTCCCCGACACCCGCCCTTTCCCGCACGGCCGAGCTGGGTGTCATCTTCCATTTTCCCCTGCAGCTTTCTCCTCCACGTGATTTAGTCACCACATCTCCTCCTTCTTCTTGCCCCACCTTCCACCCTCCCCTCTTTCTCCCCGCTTCTCATCCCTCTTAAATTCCTCCTACCTCCCCCTTCTTTTCTCTTCTTCCTCTTCCTATCTCTTTTGCCACTGTTTTCCTCCACCTTGCCTCTCCCCGACGGAAGACACAACCATCTTCCTTCTCCCATCCCCTTTTCCTCCTCGACCTTACTTCTCATTTCTTTTCAAAGACACTCCTCTCCAAACACGCCTCCATCTCCCTTTAACCCTCGCAGCAAAACAAAACACAACATTTTCCACCAACAAATTACACCCACCAAACCCCTTTATTTATTCTTCCCCCTTCCATACTATTTCCTTCTTCCCAAACCCGGACCCGATGGGCACTAGCGGACTATAACCCCTTCATCTCTCCCCTCTCATTTCTTGCACACCACCTCTCTCGCATTTTGTTAACCTCACAATAAAACACACACCCACCACATTACACGACCACTACAGACACCCCAACCATTTCCTTAAAACAAACCTTTAAGAGACTACCCATTATACAAACCAACCACCGACAACATATTTTTAACCTCCCCCCTTCGCATTAATTATACGAGGAAAACACCATTTGCCCCCACTATACCCTTTTTACATTTTACCGTTTCATTCTTTTTATTTCCAATTTAACCCCCCCGCCCCAACACCCCTTTCCATTATCCATACTTCACACATTATAACCATTTAATCCCCTAGCGGACCCCACCCCCCTCCCCAATCCACGCCCCCAACCCCCCAACCCCTCGAACACAGAGTTAATCAAATTAATAACATAACCATCATTCCCCAAACGGGCAAACAAAACCTCAAGCACGAACGCGCACAAACACAACGCCATTAACCAGCAGGACGAAACGCCGAACCAGAAGAACATCAAACAAGCATGCTATTAACCAAGCACTTAAGCCCACCAAACCCCAAATGAATTCACAAATTAAAGACCCAAAAAGCAAACAAAAATCACAAAAATATTTTTAACAGAAATTTCCCAAAAAAACAACTTTAACACCATTAAACTTTAAAAACCTCCCCCATTTCTTTTTTCACAGACCACCCAGCCCTACATTCACGCCACATTCCTACCTACAACTCACCCCTTTGATTCTGTACCTACAGCTCAATCATAGCGCCTCCGGACGCACACAAGCACCAGCAACGACAACACACCACTAGGTACTCCTTGCACACACACACACACACACACACTTCTACTTCTACACCACTAGAAGGAGCACGCCTCGACCGATTCTACTTCTCCACTTTTTTTCCACTAGAAAACACCCACCACATTTAATCTATTTATATTTAACCCCACTCTACATTTCTTAACCGCCAAAACCGAACGGCGTTGCCCCCTCTGACCCGTTTTTCACCACTTTCCCATTCCAAACCCTTTTACCTCACCACTTTTTAGCACAAAGCACCTTTCCTCCTGCAAATTACCGCTTTAGTTTATACAAAACCACCTTTTTTTCACTTTAACACTTTTTCCAACAACCTTCCCTTACACCCTATTCTTTATAGGTTCAACCCCTTCTTCTTTCCGGCACCAGCTCCCTCCGGCTCCCTCCTCCTCCTCTCCCCATTTTTCTCTCCTCAGCCGCCCATCCTTTGCCTTTTCAACGTTTTATTTCATCCGCCGCCTATCCACAGCCACCCCCCCTTTCTCAACGCCGCGCCCCCACACTTCTTTCTTAATCTCTCTATCTCCTCTTTTCCACATACCCCACACGGCCATTAGCGCCTTTCTACCATCACCTTTTCATCCTCCCTCATCTCCCCCACCTCTCCCACCTTTTCCCCCCCCATTTTTCCTCTTTCTTATCTCCATTCCTCTTTTCTGCGCCCTACCACCCATTGCACACCCCCTTTCCCATCCCCCCTTCGACCTTTTCTTTCTTCAGTCTCCCCCACCCCATCTTTTTTTTTTTTTTCAATCGCTGCACAAACAACCCACTCACCACATTGCCGCATACCACCACAGATTTAAACAATTTAGCCTTCACCAGAGCCACCTTGCATAAGAAGAACCAGACAAAACTTTTCGGAGCCCCCACGGGGCGGCCTACTTTCAACCCTTTCTTCCAGCCTTTTCCTTTTACATTTTCTTTCCATTTACAACCTACGCCCAACACCCCCTGCACCCGCGGCCATCTACCCCTCAAGCCCCCGAAGCCCAGGACCTCAATCCGCACACGCTCTACCCCCCCTCCCCCCCCCCATGGAACGGCCGCCACACGCCGGCTCCTCTCTGGAGCACTGCCCCGCCGCGAGAGCACCCACTCCTCAGCCCCCCCCCCCCAAGAGCGAGGAGCAACCAACTCTCTCCCCACCTATTTCCCCACCCCTCCCCGCCTCCCCCCGCCTCCCACACACTCCTAACCGGCACCCTCCGACCCGCCTGACCAACTCCCCCCCCCCCGCCAGCTACCCACCGGAGCAGCCACCCCCCCCCCCCTCAGCGCCCCCCCCCTCCAGGAGAGAACACACCAACTCTCACCACCACCTATTTACCCCACCCATTCTATTAAGCCCCCTCTCTCCCCCCCCTCCCCAGCATCTCCTCCTTTTCACCCTCCCCCGCGCCTCCCTCCCCACGGCGGCCCTCTAAGCCAGCTCCCACTCCAGCCATCCACCCACCCCCCCCTCTCCCTCTACCCTCCCCCTCCCCACCCCCCTCCCCACAACACCATCTCCCTCCACAGGCAGAGAGGAGAGAAGAGAGAGGAACAAGAAAGAGAGGAGGAACAACCAGGGCGGGGAGGACTTGAACAAGGAGAGGGGGGCAGGAGAGGGGCAAAACACCTTCTCTCCTCCCTCACCTCTTCCTCCCACCCTCCATCCCCTCCCCCCTCCCCCCCCCCCCTCCCTCCCTCCCCCATCTCCATCCATCCTCTCTCCCCCCCCCTCCCCCCCCTCTCCCCCACAAGCTCCCACCAACACTCAACCTCATTTAACTACATATCCAAGATGCACATCGCTTGCCGGCCAAGCGCAAGCCCACCTTTGTATCCATCTAGATCGCCCCCCCTTCTCCACCTTGCCACTCTGCGCCCTTCCTCCCCCGCGCCTACGCTCTAGCCGTCATAACCTCCAGTCTACACCTGCCGTTCCCCCCCTCCCCTATCGCCCCAGCCCCCCTCCTCGTCTCGCCTTGTCCGCTCCGCCCTCACTCCCCCACCTCATCTCCTCGTCCTCTCTTCCCCCCCTTCTTCTCCTCCCCCCTTCATATTTGGTATTTTTACTCTCTTCTTTCCTCTTCCACTCCTCTCCTCTCCTCCCCATCACCCCTATCACCCTCCGGGCACCTGGGCCTGTTAGGTTCTCCTCCTACATGTGTGGAGTTCTCTCTCTCATAGGTAGGAAACTAGTTCCCCTACCCTTTATTTTTCCTGTTACCCTTCCCTCCAGCCCTGCCCTCCTTTACCCCTTGCCTGTGGGTGTCACTATTATTTCTTTCTATTTTCATTTTACTCCTCTGCTCTCTCCTCCTTTCTCTTTATCTTTTATACCCTGCTTTTATTTTCCCTTATCTTTATTCTCCTACTATTTCTTTCCTTCCCTGCTCCTTTTCCTTCTCCCCTTGCCCCCGTCCCCCTGTACCTCCCCTTCTTGAGCCTTCAAATCCCCGTTCTCTTTTCTTGCCTTGCCCCCTCCCCTCCTCATTAGCTCCCCCAGCCAGCATTTTTTTGTTTACTTTTTGTTTCTGTTTTTTAGCACTTTAGCCTTCATTCTTTAATATAACCTTTTAATTTTTACTATCTTGTTTCTTTTTAACTTCTCTTCTTCCACACCCCATTTTTTTCTATTATTCTAATGTTACCCTTACCCATCTCCCTCCTCATCTCCTTTCCTAGTCCTATTTCGTCCTCCATTTAACCTCCTCTCCCTCTCCGCCCATCCACCTTTATTACGTTTTAACCTTATCGTGCTTGTCTATTTAAACGATCATCCCCATAAGCGGGGTAGCCGAATGCTGTCGGCTAACACTCAGCACGTGGTCCAGTTCTCTCCACGTACATGACTGTTCACTCAGCCCACACCCACTCCATCAGCCCCGTCTTCTTCCTCCTCGTCTCTCACATCACCACAGGTCACCATCATGTACCATCACCCCCTATTGTCCTCCCCCTGCATTACCACTTTCACTGATTCAGTCCTTCACTCAAACAGGTCTGTCACTATTATTTTAGTTCCACTTTTAACAGTGAGAGCTGCATTACAGGACTGGGACCCTCAGACTTCACCAACAATTTATCTATCCCTGTCAGTTCATCTATACCTGTCAATTTATCTGTCCCTGTCATTACCACCACCAGAGAGCAGCAGCCCTCCCACACTATGTTTGACAATCTACAGACCACCCAAACCATGACCTCCTCTCGATTATACATGCCAAATATAACAGGATTATGATTTATTTACATGTGATGTGGACAACAAGTCTTTTAGTCTAGATTTTTTAAACTTAAAGAACTGCATGAATTTTATTCAACACGTTACACAGCCCACCCACAACAGAGGACATGTATTAGACCTGGTTATAACTCAGTGGCTGCAAATTTTATCCACATTTTACGTGATATTCCTCCAGAGATTTTACCTTCTTCTTGTGATTTTATTGTTGATCATTTTAACAGTAAACTCAAGTCAGCACTGAACATAGTGGCACCAGTAAAACTTGAAAAGGTTAAAATGAGATCAAAACCTCCCTGGAGAAAGAGTGAAATAATAAAATTGAAGCGAAACTGCAGAACAGCGGAAAATAGCAGAAAAACAAACAAACAGTTTATTTTCAAAATTTTTCAGGAACAGCTGACCATCTACAACAAGTGAAAAAAGCAAGAAGAGGACATTTAAAAAAAAAAATAATCAGTATAATCACATAAATCCAAGAGTCCTTTTCTCAGCCATCGACCATTTCATCAACCCTGTCTTTAACCAACCTCTTGAACCAAACCTTTCATGTGAAGATCTTGCAGTCCACTTCAGAAACAAAGTAGATCCTATCAGATCTAATCTTTTACATTGTCAGTCTATGCATTTTAATTTTTCAGAACCTTTGCTTTGAAATGAGGAAACATTGGAGAGGTTTTTCCTGGTTGATGCTGAAATGTTTGAGAAAGTTGTGCAATAGTATAGTACACATAATAAAATTACTATACAGACTATCTAATGTTAAAATGATATAGAATGTTAACATGAAAAGATGGGTGATGGATGCAGACAGCTTGAGCCTTAGCCGGTTGTTTGGGAACAGAGACTTGATACATCCACCATGGTACAGGCTTACAGCATTCAGCCAATGGGTGTATTATAAGATCATAGAAGTGATAAATTACAGCCAATATGTCTACTATTATCACCGCATACAGCTAGCAGAAAACTGGCAGAACCGGATATGTCGTATGAGCGTGCGGGGTGGTACAGTCTTGTGGGTCTTGTTACATCCTGCATTCCGGTCCAGTTTTTCCCATAGTTTTCCTCGTGTTTCCCCTGCCCCGTTTCCCTGTCTTCCCTTGTCTGTCTCCTTATATGGTTATGTCTGTGCAGGTGGTTATGGTTATCGGTTTGCTCCCCGGGGCGGCGGCAACTCAACTCAGCAGTATATACACCTGGTCTTACCTTCCACTCAGCACCAGATCGTTCTGTCACCAGTCTTGTCCTGCCGTCTGCCTGCCGTCTCTGGTCCCTTCCTGTGACTCACCTACCTGCATCCGTCTTCAGCCAGTGCCACCCCTGCTCCCTTACCTGCCATCCACCAGCCTGCCTCCATCTTCAATCCTCAGACCACACTGGAAATCAGATGAACTCGCTCCTTCTCCCCAGCCAGTTTCACCTTTGCCATTCCCCCACCCTAAACCGAAGAGCCATCTCCCCACATCCAATGCTAGCACATTTCATTTTACCTTAATTTGTAAATAAATCCGTTTACTTCTGAACTGAATTCTGCCTACGTGCTCTGCTTTTGGGTCCACCATTTTGTGCCGATTCCTAACAGAACAACTGGGCCAAACATGGACCCGGCAGACACAGACTCAATTCAAAGAGCGGTTTCCAGTCACAGACATTTATTAGGTCAACATCTCCAGCTACTACAAGCAATCATGGAGATGCAGCAGCACCAAGGTAGTCAAGTGTCCCAAATCAGTAAATTAGTTGAGTCCATCGCAGGCCATTTAATTACAATTATAGATAGAATAAATTTATATCAATTAGCAATATGTGACAACAGACAAATCAGTTGTGAAATAAAATTAATATATCATTGTGGAAAGGATAAATTCTAATGAATTAGCAACATGTGACAATGAAAAAATTAAATGAAATTAATAGAGCATTGTGAATGCAGTGGTCATCTCTATGTACATCCATGGTGGGCTGAATCATAATATATATATATATATATATATATATTCTATATATATAGAATATATATATTCTATATATATATAGAATATATATATTCTATATATAATATATATATAATATATATATA
The DNA here is from genome assembly GCA_947000775.1 of Pterois miles. Classification (NCBI taxonomy): domain Eukaryota; kingdom Metazoa; phylum Chordata; class Actinopteri; order Perciformes; family Scorpaenidae; genus Pterois; species Pterois miles. The sequence continues at coordinate 8,300,874 of CAMQGK010000005.1, read as the reverse complement.
TATATATATATATATATATATATATATATATATATAGAATATATATATTATTTAGTGCTGTCAGGCGATTAAAAAAAATTAATCTAATTAATTACAGGATTTGTAATTAATTAATCTAATTAATCCCATTTTAATCTCATACCTGCTAAAGGCCCCCAAATAAAGAATTTGAATTCTAGGACATTACAAAATTGTAGTGCATGACTAATCAATAGAATACACCAAGAAGAGAAGATTTGAAATCCACATTTTTATTGGTTAAGTGTGCTTTATAAATGAAATTCAAAAGAAAAAAGGTCAAGCACATCAGCAAACCAATTAGGCCAGGTGCATTTCTCAAAAATGCAATACAAATACAGTTAAATAAAATAAATAAAATTCAGAAATAAAATAAGTCTGAGTCTCAAATAGGCACATAAGCAGACTCTCAATCAAAATGAATACTAAAGCTGACTCAATACAGCAATTCAAAATGAATAGTATAACATGCCTCTCAATAAGGCAACATCAATAGCAAGATGCCAGCAGGCATTTCCTTTAAAAGGGTCAGCTAACGTTACAGGAACTGACAACAGACAACTCTATGTGTCCTTGAGCCAGTTGCTCAGACAAACAAGCTTGTTTACATTGTCTGAGTGTAAGGCTGCCCTCTTCTTTTCAATGATGTTACCTGCAGTGAAAAGAGTCTCTCACATGGCCCAGACGTGGCAGCGGTAGCCAGGTAGGAGGAGAGGACAGCTGTTCATCAGCTCCTGCGTGAGCTGCCCACCACTCCAGTGGACGCTCATGCATTCCAATGCACGGCTCAGCTTTGTAGCGGGCTAGAGGCCCCTGCTCCTCCTTGTCCGAGTCCGGGTCCGAGTGAAAGGTCCGAGTGGGCTTGCCTCGCTGTCCTGTGTCGCATCGATTTCTGTTGTCAGTCACCCTGCTTTTGACTAGTGGCACAGGTACGAAGTGACGTGCCACTGCAGCCTACAGGTCACTCAATGGGCCAAATTTAAAATGCTTGCGCATTGACTTGCCACTCATGATTAATTGCGTTACTTTTTATAGCGCGTTAATTAGCAGCGTAATTAATTCATATAATTAACGCGTTAAATTGACAGCCCTAATATATATAGAATATATATATAGACTATATATATAGAATATATATATATATATATATATATATATATATATATATATATATATATATATATATATATATATATATATTCAATCTAAGCCATTCTTCATTCCTAAATCCAATTTGAAGTCAATAGACTTAGTTACGTATATCATCCTACATATGACTTTCTGAAAGGTTCAACCTTTTTTATGTACCTGCAAACCAGACACTTTCTCCACTCTAAGCATGTTTCCCCAAAACACCTGATATGAGCACCGCTTTGCGTTTCTTAGTCTACATCCATCAAGCAAAGGATCAGTATCCACTATCTATTAAAAGCTGGTGGGTACATGCCCTTCTCAATAGAATTAAAACTACCGGGAAGCAGGATTTAAGCCTGTCATTGTCGGATGATGTATGGGATTCAGTCTGGTAAATTCAACATCCCTCTGTGCTTGTCATTGAATTTTACAGTTTAAAGTTGTGCACAGGGCCCATGTGTCCAAAGCCAAACTATCTCATATGTGAATCCAAGCTGTGCCAAAAGAGGTGAGGCTTTCCTTATACACAAGTTTTGGACGTGTTACAGCCTGGAAATTCCTGGAGAGACATTTAGAGTTCATTCATTTATTTACTAGGGGCAGTATACATAATAAACATTTCAGTTTTTACCTCAATATTAATGTGCCAGCATTGGCCAAAAAGCAAATTTTCATCTTGTTATTACAAATTAGAAAATTGTATTAAATGTTTTCCAAACCATATCCGAAATCTTCAGTTTTCATCTCCCAATCCTCTGGTCATCCTTTTTGGCACCATTGAAGAGGAGTATGAGCACCTGACACCAATCAAACACCACCTTTACCTCTCTTTTGGCCAGGAATGCAATATTATGAAGATGGAGAGATGTTGCCCACCACCCATGCTCAGTGGCTTAATGAAATTATTTCCTATCAGAACTTTGAAAAGGACCGCTACTCATTTGTAACTCAAACAATGAATTCCAGACGTTGTGAGAAACCTTTCCTGAAACATTCAGTCAAACTAAATACTTATTTCATAACTCTCTTTTTGTCTTACATGTTTCTGTTGATCTCTGTCAGTAATACAATCTATATAGGTTTATCAGTTTCTATCCCCCTTTAATCTTTCTTTCTTTATTTATTTATTCATATTAATTATTATAATATATATAATATTATAATAATTATTATTTTTCCTTTCTCTTTTCAAGCACCTTCCTGTATTGTTCCAAGGATGAGGTTCCCTTTTAACAGATGTACTTCTGGCATGTAGGTGGGACTAGTATGGATGAGGGATATGTGGGAATTAATTGTGCAATGTGCTTCTCTATCATACTGTAGCTGTTCTTTTACAAGATTACAACACTATTTTTCACTGCTTATTTTCACTTTAATTTCAGATTTAATTTAGGATCATGACCCTGTTTCCACAGTCCTTCTGGTGGCTTCAGAAGCATGGTGTCAAAGCCCACTTCTTCTAACACATGGTAAAGATCAGGAGTCCAAGTAGCAGATAGATCATACCCGGTCTGATACAGCAGGCATCACTGGTAGTAGATACAGTTGTCAGGGCAGTTGTAGTAGTTGTAGAGGTTGCAGTTGTGGAAGCCACACTTGGAGAAGCTGTAGTTGTGGAAGCTGCAGTTGCAGAAGCTGTAGTTGTGGGGGCTGTACTTGTGGATGCTGCAGTGGTTGATGCTGTAGTTGTGGGGGTTGCAGTTGTGGAAGCCGCAGTTGTAGAAGCTGTAGTTGTCGGGGCTGTAGTCGTTGAGGCCGCAGTTGTAGACTGTGTAGTTGTGGAAGCCGCAGTTGTAGAAGCTGTAGTTGTGGGGACTGTACTTGTGAATGCTGTAGTTGTGGGGGCTGTATTTGTGGATGCTGCAATTGTTGATGCTGTAGTTGTGGGGGTTGCAGTTGTGGAGGCCGCAGTTGTAGAAGCTGTAGTTGTGGAGGCTGTAGTTGTTGAGGCTGCAGTTGCAGACAATGTAGTTATGGAAGCTGCAGTTGTAGAAGATGTAGTTGTGGGGGCTGTACTTGTGGATGCTGCAGTTGTAGAAAGTATTGCTGTGGAGGTTACAGTTGGGGAAACTGCAGTTGTAGAAGCTGTAGTTGTGGGGGTTGTAGTTGTTGAGGCAGCAGTTGTAGACACTGTAGTTGTGGAGGCTGTAGTTGTAGAAGCTGTAGTTATGGGGGCTGTAGTTGTAGATGCTGCACTTATAGAAGCTGTAGTTGTTGGAGCTGTAGTTGTGGAGGTTTTAGTTGAGGAGGCCGCATTAGTAGAAGCTGTGGGGGTTTTAGTTGTGGAGGTTACAGTTATGGAGGCCGCAGTTGCAGAAGCTGTAGTTGTTGAGGCCGCAGTTGTAGACACTGTAGTTGTGGAAGCCGCAGTTGTAGAAGCTGTAGTTGTGCGGGCTGTACTTGTGGATGCTGCAGTTGTTGATGCTGTAGTTGTGGTTGTTGCCGTTGTGGAGGCCGCAGTTGTAGAAGCTGTAGTTGTGGGGGCTTTTTAAATTTGTTGGGGGTACTTGTGGATGCTGCAGTTGTTGATGCTGTAGTTATGGTTGTTGCCGTTGTGGAAGCCGCAGTTGTACAAGCTGTAGTTGTGGGGGTTGCAGTTGTTGAGGCCGCAGTTGTAGACACTGTAGCTGTGGAAGCTGCAGTTGTAGAAGATGTAGATGTGGGGGCTGTAGTTGTGGATGCTGCAGTTTTTGATGCTGTAATTGTGGTTGTTGCCGTTGTGGAAGCCGCAGTTGTAGAAGCTGTAGTTGTGGAAGCCGCAGTTGTAGAAGCTGTAGTTGTGGGGACTGTACTTGTGGATGTTGTATTTGTGGGGGCTGTACTTGTGGATGCTGCAGTTGTTGATGCTGTAGTTGTGGTTGTTGCTGTTGTGGAGGCCGCAGTTGTAGAAGCTGTAGCTGTGGGGGTTGCAGTTGTAGAAGATGTAGTTGTGGGGGCTGTACTTGTGGATGCTGCAGTTGTGTGGGCTGTACTTGTGGATGTTGTAGTTGTGGGGGTTGCAGTTGTGGAGGCCACACTTGTATAAGCTGCAGTTGTGGGGGTTGCAGTTGTGGAGGCCGCAGTTGTAGAAGCTGTAGTTGTGGAGGCTGTAGCTGTTGAGGCCGCAGTTGTAGACACTGTAGTTGTGGAAGCCGCAGTTGTAGAAGATGTAGTTGTGGGGGCTGTACTTGTGGATGCTGTAGTTGTGGGGGTTGCAGTTGTGGAGGCTGCAGTTGTAGAAGCTGTAGTTGTGGGGGTTGCAGTTGTGGAGGCCGCAGTTGTAGAAGCTGTAGTTGTGGGGACTTTACTTGTGGATGCTGTATTTGTGGATGCTGTAGTTGTGGAGGCTGCAGTTGTAGAAGCTGTAGTTGTGGGGGTTGCAGTTGTGGAGGCCGCAGTTGTAGAAGCTGCAGTTGTTGGGGTTGCAGTTGTGGAGGTTACAGTTATGGAGGCCGCAGTTGAAGAAGCTGTAGTTGTGGGGGCTGTACTTGTGGATGCTGCAGTTGTTGATGCTGTAGTTGTGGGGGTTGCAGTTGTGGAGGCCGCAGTTGTAGAAGCTGTAGTTGTGGAGGCTGTAGTCGTTGAGGCCGCAGTTGTAGACAGTGTAGTTGTGGAAGCCGCAGTTGTAGAAGCTGTAGTTGTGGGGACTGTACTTGTGGATGCTGTAGTTGTGGGGGTTGCAGTTGTGGAGGCCACAGTTGTAGAAGCTGTAGTTGTGGAGGCTGTAGTCGTTGAGGCCGCAGTTGTAGACAGTGTAGTTGTGGAAGCCGCAGTTGTAGAAACTGTAGTTGTGGGGACTGTACTTGTGGATGCTGTAGTTGTGGGGGTTACAATTGTGGATGCTGCAGTTGTGGAAGCTGCAGTTGTTGATGCTGTAGTTGTGGAGGCTGTAGTTGTTGAGGCTGCAGTTGTAGACGCTGTAGTTGTGGAAGTGGCAGTTGTTGATGCTGTAGTTGTGGGGGTTGCAGTTGTGGAGGCCGCAGTTGTAGAAGCTGTAGTTGTGGGGGTGGCAGTTGTGGAGGCCACAGTTGTAGAAGCCGTAGTTGTGGGTTCAGTAGTTATCGATGCTACACTTGTAGAAGCTGTAGTTGTGGGTTCAGTAGTTGTCGATGCTACACTTGTAGTAGCTGTAGTTGTGGGGGCTGTACCTGTTGAGGCCGCAGGTGTAGAAGCTGTAGTTGTGGGTTCAGTATTTGTCGATGCTACACTTGTAGAAGCTGTAGTTGTGGGGGCTGTACCTGTTGAGGCCGCAGGTGTAGAAGCTGTAGTTGTGGGGGCTGTACTTGTGGATGCTGCAGTTGTTGATGCTGTAGTTGTGGGGGTTGCAGTTGTGGAGGCCGCAGTTGTAGAAGCTGTAGTTGTGGAGGCTGTAGTCGTTGAGGCCGCAATTGTAGACAGTGTAGTTGTGGAAGCTGCAGTTGTAGAAGCTGTAGTTGTGGGGAATGTACTTGTGGATGCTGTATTTGTGGGGGCTGTACTTGTGGATGCTGTAGTTGTGGGGGTTGCAGTTGTGGAGGCTGCAGTTGTAGAAGCTGTAGTTGTGGGGGTTACAGTTGTGGAGGCCGCAGTTGTAGAAGCTGTAGTTGTGGGGACTTTACTTGTGGATGCTGTAGTTGTGGGGGTTGCAGTTGTGGAGGCTGTAGTTGTAGAAGCTGTAGTTGTGGGGGTTGCAGTTGTGGAGGCCGCAGTTGTAGAAGCTGCAGTTGTTGGGGTTGCAGTTGTGGAGGTTACAGTTATGGAGGCCGCAGTTGAAGAAGCTGTAGTTGTGGGGGCTGTACTTGTGGATGCTGCAGTTGTTGATGCTGTAGTTGTGGGGGTTGCAGTTGTGGAGGCCGCAGTTGTAGAAGCTGTAGTTGTGGAGGCTGTAGTTGTTGAGGCTGCAGTAGTAGACACTGTAGTTGTGGAAGCCGCAGTTGTAGTGGGGGTAGTAGTAGTAGTGGGGGCTGTACTTGTAGATGCTGCAGTTGTTGATGCTGTTGTTGTGGTTGTTGCCGTTGTGGAGTCCGCAGTTGTAGAAGCTGTGGTTGTGGGTGTTGCAGTTGTAGAAGCTGTAGTTGTGGGGGATGTACTTGTGGATGCTGCAGTTGTTGATGCTGTAGTTGTGGGGGTTGCAGTTGTGGAGGCCGCAGTTGTATAAGATATAGTTGTGGGCGCTTTACTTGTGGATGCTGCAGTTGTTGATGCTGTAGTTGTGGGGGTTGCAGTTGTGGGAGGTAGAAGGTAGTTGTGGGGGTGTATTGTGGATGATGAGTTGTTGATGGTAGTTGTGGAGGTTGTGTTGTAGAAGCTGTAGTTGTGGGGGTTGCAGTTGTAGAAGCTGTAGTTGTGGGGGCAGTACTTGTGGATGCCGCAGTTGTAGACACTGTAGTTGTGGAAGCAGCAGTTGTAGAAGCTGTAGTTGTGGGGGCTGTACTTGTGGACGCTGCAGTTGTTGATGCTGTAGTTGTGGTTGTTGCCGTTGTGGAGGCCGCAGTTGTAGAAGCTGTAGTTGTTGGGGTTGCAGTTGTAGAAGCTGTAGTTGTGGGGGCTGTACTTGTGGATGCTGCAGTTGTTGATGCTGTAGTTATGGTTGTTGCCGTTGTGGAAGCCGCAGTTGTACAAGCTGTAGTTGTGGGGGTTGTAGTTGTTGAGGCCGCAGTTGTAGACACTGTAGCTGTGGAAGCTGCAGTTGTAGAAAATGTAGATGTGGGGGCTTAGTTGTGGATGCTGCAGTTTTTGATGCTGTAGTTGTGGTTGTTGCCGTTGTGAAAGCCGCAGTTGTAGAAGCTGTAGTTGTGGAAGCCGCAGTTGTAGAAGCTGTAGTTGTGGGGACTATACTTGTGGATGCTTAGTTGTGTGGGCTGTACTTGTGGATGTTGTAGTTGTGGGGGTTGCAGTTGTGGAGGCCACACTTGTATAAGCTGCAGTTGTGGGGGTTGCAGTTGTGGATGCTGCAGTTGTTGAAGCTGTAGTTGTGGAGGCTGTAGCTGTTGAGGCTGCAGTTGTAGACGCTGTAGTTGTGGAAGCCGCAGTTGTGGAAGCCGCAGTTGTAGAAGCTGTAGTTGTGGGGACTGTACTTGTGGATGCTGTAGTTGTGGGGGTTGCAGTTGTGGAGGCCACAGTTGTAGAAGCGAGTGGGAGCGAGCGAGGCCGCAGAACAGAGGGAAGCCCAGAGAAACTATGGGGGACTGTACTTGGATGCAGGGGGGACAATTGGGAGCGCAGTGAAGCGTATGCAGGGCATGTAGGCCATGAGACGCATGGGAGCGGCATATGCAGGGGGCAGGGGGCCGCAGAAAGCAGTGGGGGGGCATGAGGCCACAAAGGGCAGGACCAAAAGCAGGGGGGCGTACCGAGGCCGCAGGAAAGCAGGGGGGCGTACTTTGGATGCCTATGCAGGGGGTGCATGTGGAGGCCCATTAACTAGGGGGCATGTGGGGGCACAATAAGTAGGGCAGCAGCCCTAAGCAGGGGGCACCTTTAGGCCGCAGGCAGGGGGCACTGGATGCCTAGCAGGGGCAGGGGCCGCAAAACAGGGGGCACGTGGGCCGCAAAAGCCACAGAACTGGGCTTGGGGGTGCATGGGCGCAAAGGGCAGGGGCCGCAAAAGCGGGGACACTTTGGATGCTACGGCCAGCAGCAGGGCCCAGAAGCCAGGCAGGGACATAGGGCCGCAGAAAAGCAGGCACTGGGCCGCGGGGCAGGGGCCCAACATGGGGCATGGCCAAAACACTAATTTGGCCCACAAGGGCACTTACGCCGCCCCGCAAAGCAGGGCACCCGCAAGCCCAGCGGGGCCGACGCCCAAGCCCACCACTCGGGCACTGGCCCCCAACGCCCCACACCACCCCCACCCCCCCCCCCCCCACCCCCCGCCCCCCCCTGAGCGGGCGAAACAAAGCCCCCCCCCCCCCGGCCCCCCGCTGTTGAGGCTGCGGTGTAGAAGCTGTAGTTGTGGACTTTCACTTTTGGAGGCTGCAGTTTTTGATGCTGTATTTGTGGGGGTTGCAGTTTTGGAGGCCCCACTTGTAGAAGCTGTAGTTGTGGAGGCTGTAGTTGTTGAGGCTCCAGAAGAAGACACACTAGTTGTGGAAGCCCCAGTTGTAGTGGGGGTAGTAGTAGTAGTGGGGGCGGTACTTGTAGATGCTGCAGTTGTTGATGCTGTAGTTGTGGTTGTTGCCGTTGTGGAGTCCGCAGTTGTAGAAGCTGTGGTTGTGGGTGTTGCAGTTGTAGAAGCTGTAGTTGTGGGGGATGTACTTGTGGATGCTGCAGTTGTTGATGCTGTAGTTGTGGGGGTTGCAGTTGTGGAGGCCGCAGTTGTATAAGATATAGTTGTGGGCGCTTTACTTGTGGATGCTGCAGTTGTTGATGCTGTAGTTGTGGGGGTTGCAGTTGTGGAGGCCGCAGTTGTAGAAGCTGTAGTTGTGGGGGCTGTACTTGTGGATGATGCAGTTGTTGATGCTGTAGTTGTGGAGGTTGCTGTTGTAGAAGCTGTAGTTGTGGGGGTTGCAGTTGTAGAAGCTGTAGTTGTGGGGGCTGTACTTGTGGATGCCGCAGTTGTAGACACTGTAGTTGTGGAAGCAGCAGTTGTAGAAGCTGTAGTTGTGGGGGCTGTACTTGTGGACGCTGCAGTTGTTGATGCTGTAGTTGTGGTTGTTGCCGTTGTGGAGGCCGCAGTTGTAGAAGCTGTAGTTGTTGGGGTTGCAGTTGTAGAAGCTGTAGTTGTGGGGGCTGTACTTGTGGATGCTGCAGTTGTTGATGCTGTAGTTATGGTTGTTGCCGTTGTGGAAGCCGCAGTTGTACAAGCTGTAGTTGTGGGGGTTGTAGTTGTTGAGGCCGCAGTTGTAGACACTGTAGCTGTGGAAGCTGCAGTTGTAGAAAATGTAGATGTGGGGGCTGTAGTTGTGGATGCTGCAGTTTTTGATGCTGTAGTTGTGGTTGTTGCCGTTGTGAAAGCCGCAGTTGTAGAAGCTGTAGTTGTGGAAGCCGCAGTTGTAGAAGCTGTAGTTGTGGGGACTATACTTGTGGATGCTGTAGTTGTGTGGGCTGTACTTGTGGATGTTGTAGTTGTGGGGGTTGCAGTTGTGGAGGCCACACTTGTATAAGCTGCAGTTGTGGGGGTTGCAGTTGTGGATGCTGCAGTTGTTGAAGCTGTAGTTGTGGAGGCTGTAGCTGTTGAGGCTGCAGTTGTAGACGCTGTAGTTGTGGAAGCCGCAGTTGTGGAAGCCGCAGTTGTAGAAGCTGTAGTTGTGGGGACTGTACTTGTGGATGCTGTAGTTGTGGGGGTTGCAGTTGTGGAGGCCACAGTTGTAGAAGCTGTAGTTGTGGAGGCTGTAGTCGTTGAGGCCGCAGTTGTAGACAGTGTAGTTGTGGAAGCCGCAGTTGTAGAAACTGTAGTTGTGGGGACTGTACTTGTGGATGCTGTAGTTGTGGGGGTTACAATTGTGGATGCTGCAGTTGTGGAAGCTGCAGTTGTTGATGCTGTAGTTGTGGAGGCTGTAGTTGTTGAGGCTGCAGTTGTAGACGCTGTAGTTGTGGAAGCGGCAGTTGTTGATGCTGTAGTTGTGGGGGTTGCAGTTGTGGAGGCCGCAGTTGTAGAAGCTGTAGTTGTGGGGGTGGCAGTTGTGGAGGCCACAGTTGTAGAAGCTGTAGTTGTGGGTTCAGTAGTTGTCGATGCTACACTTGTAGAAGCTGTAGTTGTGGGGGCTGTACCTGTTGAGGCCGCAGGTGTAGAAGCTGTAGTTGTGGGGGCTGTACTTGTGGATGCTGCAGTTGTTGATGCTGTAGTTGTGGGGGTTGCAGTTGTGGAGGCCGCAGTTGTAGAAGCTGTAGTTGTGGGGGTTGCAGTTGTGGAGGGCACAATTGTAGAAGCTGTAGTTGTGGGTTCAGTAGTTGTCGATGCTACACTTGTAGAAGCTGTAGTTGTGGGGGCTGTACCTGTTGAGGCCGCAGGTGTAGAAGCTGTAGTTGTGGGGGCTGTACTTGTGGATGCTGCAGTTGTTGATGCTGTAGTTGTGGGGGTTGCAGTTGTGGAGGCCGCAGTTGTAGAAGCTGTAGTTGTGGAGGCTGTAGTCGTTGAGGCCGCAATTGTAGACAGTGTAGTTGTGGAAGCTGCAGTTGTAGAAGCTGTAGTTGTGGGGAATGTACTTGTGGATGCTGTATTTGTGGGGGTTGCAGTTGTGGAGGCTGCAGTTGTAGAAGCTATAGTTGTGGGGGTTGCAGTTGTGGAGGCCGCAGTTGTAGAAGCTGTAGTTGTGGGGACTTTACTTGTGGATGCTGTACTTGTGGATGCTGCAGTTGTTGATGCTGTAGTTGTGGGGGTTGCAGTTGTGGAGGCCGCAGTTGTAGAAGCTGCAGTTGTTGGGGTTGCAGTTGTGGAGGTTACAGTTATGGAGGCCGCAGTTGAAGAAGCTGTAGTTGTGGGGGCTGTACTTGTGGATGCTGCAGTTGTTGATGCTGTAGTTGTGGGGGTTGCAGTTGTGGAGGCTGCGGGGGGGTTTTTCTTTTTTTTTTCCTTTCCCTTTCGGGGGGGGGGGGGGGGGGGGGGGGGGGGGGGGGGGGGGCAGTTGTAGAAGCTGTAGTTGTGGAGGCTGTAGTTGTTGAGGCTGCAGTAGTAGACACTGTAATTGTGGAAGCCGCAGTTGTCGAAGATGTAGTAGTGGGGGCTGTACTTGTAGATGCTGCAGTTGTTGATGCTGTAGTTGTGGTTGTTGCCGTTGTGGAGTCCGCAGTTTTAGAAGCTGTGGTTGTGGGTGTTGCAGTTGTAGAAGCTGTAGTTGTGGGGGCTGTACTTGTGGATGCTGCAGTTGTTGATGCTGTAGTTGTGGGGGTTGCAGTTGTGGAGGCCGCAGTTGTAGAAGCTGTTTTTGTGGAGGCCGTAGTCGTTGAGGCCGCAATTGTAGACAGTGTAGTTGTGGAAGCCGCAGTTGTAGAAGCTGTAGTTGTGGGGACTGTACTTGTGGATGCTGTATTTGTGGGGGCTGTACTTGTGGATGCTCTAGTTGTAAATGCTGTAGTTGTGGTTGTTGCCGTTGTGGAGGCCGCAGTTGTAGAAGCTGTAGTTGTGGGGGTTGCAGTTGTAGAAGCTGTAGTTGTGGGGGCTGTACTTGTGGATGCTGCAGTTGTTGATGCTGTAGTTGTGGGGGTTGCAGTTGTGGAGGCCGCAGTTTGGGAAGCTGTAGTTGTGGAGGCTGTAGTTGTTGAGGCCGCAGTTGTAGACACTGTAGGTGTGGAAGTTGCAGTTGTAGAAGATGTAGTTGTGGGGGCTGTACTTGTGGATGCTGCAGTTGTTGATGCTGTAGTTGTGGTTGTTGCCGTTGTGGAGGCCGCAGTTGTGGAAGATGTAGTTGTGGGGGCTGTACTTGTGGATGCTGCAGTTGTTGATGCTGTAGTTGTGGTTGCTGCCGTTGTTGAAGCCGCAGTTGTAGAAGCTGTAGTTGTGGGGGTTGCAGTTGTAGAAGCTGTAGTTGTGGGGGCTGTACTTGTTGATGCTGCAGTTGTTGATGCTGTAGTTGTGGGGGTTGCAGTTGTGGAGGCCGCAGTTGTAGAAGCTGTTGTTGTGGGGGTTGCAGTTGTGGAGGCCACAGTTGTAGAAGATGTAGTTGTGGGTTCAGTAGTTGTCGATGCTACACTTGTAGAAGCTGTAGTTTTGGGGGCTGTACCTGTTGAGTCCGCAGGTGTAGAAGCTGTAGTTGTGGGGGCTGTACTTGTGGATGCTGCAGTTGTTGATGCTGTAGTTGTGGGGGTTGCAGTTGTGGAGGCCGCAGTTGTAGAAGCTGTAGTTGTGGAGGCTGTAGTCGTTGAGGCCGCAATTGTAGACAGTGTAGTTGTGGAAGCCGCAGTTGTAGAAGCTGTAGTTGTGGGGACTGTACTTGTGGATGCTGTAGTTGTGGGGGTTGCAGTTGTGGAGGCTGCAGTTGTAGAAGCTGTAGTTGTGGGGGTTGCAGTTGTGGAGGCCGCAGTTGTAGAAGCTGTAGTTGTGGGGACTTTACTTGTGGATGCTGTATTTGTGGATGCTGTAGTTGTGGGGGTTGCAGTTGTGGAGGCTGCAGTTGTAGAAGCTGTAGTTGTGGGGGTTGCAGTTGTTGAGGCTGCAGTTGTAGAAGCTGCAGTTGTTGGGGTTGCAGTTGTGGAGGTTACAGTTATGGAGGCCGCAGTTGAAGAAGCTGTAGTTGTGGGGGCTGTACTTGTGGATGCTGCAGTTGTTGATGCTGTAGTTGTGGGGGTTGCAGTTGTGGAGGCCGCAGTTGTAGAAGCTGTAGTTGTGGAGGCTGTAGTTGTTGAGGCTGCAGTAGTAGACACTGTAGTTGTGGAAGCCGCAGTTGTAGAAGATGTAGTAGTGGGGGCTGTACTTGTAGATGCTGCAGTTGTTGATGCTGTTGTTGTGGTTGTTGCCGTTGTGGAGTCCGCAGCTGTAGAAGCTGTGGTTGTGGGTGTTGCAGTTGTAGAAGCTGTAGTTGTGGGGGCTGTACTTGTGGATGCTGCAGTTGTTGATGCTGTAGTTGTGGGGGTTGCAGTTGTGGAGGCTGCAGTTTTAGAAGCTGTTTTTGTGGAGGCCGTAGTCGTTGAGGCCGCAATTGTAGACAGTGTAGTTGTGGAAGCCGCAGTTGTAGAAGCTGTAGTTGTGGGGACTGTACTTGTGGATGCTGTATTTGTGGGGGCTGTACTTGTGGATGCTGCAGTTGTTGATGATGTAGTTGTGGGGGTTGCAGTTGTGGAGGCCGCAGTTTGGGAAGCTGTAGTTGTGGAGGCTGTAGTTGTTGAGGCCGCAGTTGTAGACACTGTAGGTGTGGAAGCTGCAGTTGTAGAAGATGTAGTTGTGGGGGCTGTACTTGTGGATGCTGCAGTTGTTGATGCTGTAGTTGTGGTTGTTGCCGTTGTGGAGGCCGCAGTTGTAGAAGATGTAGTTGTGGGGGCTTTACTTGTGGATGCTGCAGTTGTTGATGCTGTAGTTGTGGTTGCTGCCATTGTTGAAGCCGCAGTTGTAGAAGCTGTAGTTGTGGGGGTTGCAGTTGTAGAAGCTGTAGTTGTGGGGGCTGTACTTGTGGATGCTGCAGTTGTTGATGCTGTAGTTGTGGGGGTTGCAGTTGTGGAGGCCGCAGTTGTAGAAGCTGTAGTTGTGGGGGTTGCAGTTGTGGAGGCCACAGTTGCAGAAGCTGTAATTGTGGGTTCAGTAGTTGTCGATGCTACACTTGTAGAAGCTGTAGTTGTGGGGGCTGTACTTGTTGAGGCTGCAGGTGTAGAAGCTGTAGTTGTGGGGACTGTAGTTGTGGAGGCCGCAGTTGTAGAAGCTATAGTTGTGGGTGCTGTAGTTGTTGAAGTCACAGTTGTAGACATTGTAGTTGTGGAAGCCACAGGTGTAGAAGCTGTAGTTGTTGAGGCTGCGGTTGTAGAAGCTGTAGCTGTGGACGTTACAGTTGTGGAGGCTGCAGTTGTTGATGCTGTAGTTGTGGGGGTTGCAGTTGTGGAGGCCACAGTTGTAGAAGCTGTAGTTGTTGTGGCTGTAGTCGTTGAGGACGCAGTTGTAGACAGTGTAGTTGTGGAAGCCGCAGTTGTAGAAGCTGTAGTTGTGGGGACTGTACTGATGGATGCTGTAGTTGTAGAAGCTGTACTTGTGGATGCTGTAGTTGTGGGGGTTGCAGTTGTAGAAGCTGTAGTTGTTGGGGCTGTACTTGTGGAGGCCACAGTTGTAGAAGCTGTAATTGTGGGTTCAGTAGTTGTCGATGCTACACTTGTAGAAGCTGTAGTTGTGGGGGCTGTACTTGTTGAGGCTGCAGGTGTAGAAGCTGTAGTTGTGGTGGTTGCAGTTGTGGAGGCCGGAGTTGTTGAAGCTATAGTTGTGGGGGTTGTAGTTGTCGATGCTGCACTTGTAGATGCTGTAGTTGTGGGGACTGTCGTTGTTGAGGCCGCACTTGTAGAAGGTGTCGCTGTGGAGGTTACAGGTGGGGAGTCCGCAGTTGTAGAAGCTGTAGTTGTGGGGACTGTAGTTGTTGAGGCTGCAGTTGTAGACACTGTAGTTGTTGAAGCCGCAGTTGTAGAAGCTGTAGTTGTGGGGACTGTAGTTGTTGAGGCCGCAGTTGTAGAAGGTGTCGCTGTGGAGGTTACAGTTCGGGAGTCCGCAGTTGTAGAAGCTGTAGTTGTGGGGGTTTTACTTGTGGATGCTGCAGTTGTAGAAGCTGTAGTTGTGTGGGCTGTACTTGTGGAGGCTGAAGTTGTAGAAGCTTTAGTTGTGGGGGTTGCAGTTGTGGAGGCCGCAGTTGTAGAAGCTATAGTTGTGGGGGCTGTAGTTGTTGAAGTCACAGTTGTAGACATTGTAGTTGTGGAAGCCACAGGTGTAGAAGCTGTAGTTGTTGAGGCTGCGGTTGTAGAAGCTGTAGTTGTGGACGTTACAGTTGTGGAGGCTGCAGTTGTTGATGCTGTAGTTGTGGGGGTTGCAGTTGTGGAGGCCACAGTTGTAGAAGCTGTAGTTGTTGTGGCTGTAGTCGTTGAGGCCGCAGTTTTAGACAGTGTAGTTGTGGAAGCCGCAGTTGTAGAAGCTGTAGTTGTGGGGACTGTACTGATGGATGCTGTAGAAGCTGTACTTGTGGATGCTGTAGTTGTGGGGGTTGCAGTTGTGGAGGCCGCAGTTGTAGAAGCTGTAGTTGTGGGGGTTGCAGTTGTGGAGGCCACAGTTGTAGAAGCTGTAGTTGTGGGTTCAGTAGTTGTCGATGCTACACTTGTAGAAGCTGTAGTTGTGGGGGCTGTACCTGTTGAGGCCGCAGGTGTAGAAGCTGTAGTTGTGGAGGCTGGAGTTGTTGAAGCTATAGTTGTGGGGGTTGTAGTTGTCGATGCTGCACTTGTAGAAGCTGTAGTTGTGGGGGCTGTCGTTGTTGAGGCCGCAGTTGTAGAAGGTGTCGCTGTGGAGGTTACGGGTGGGGAGTCCGCAGTTGTAGAAGCTGTAGTTGTGGGTACTGTAGTTGTTGAGGCTTCAGTTATAGACACTGTAGTTGTGGAAGCTGCAGTTGTAGAAACTGTAGTTGTGGGGACTGTAGTTGTCAATGCTGCACTTGTAGATGCTGTAGTTGTGGGGGCTGTCGTTGTTGAGGCCGCAGTTGTAGAAGGTGTCGCTCTGGAGGTTACAGGTGGGGAGTCCGCAGTTGTAGAAGCTGTAGTTGTGGGGACTGTAGTTCTTGAGGCTGCAGTTGTAGACACTGTAGTTGTGGGGACTGTAGTTGTTGAGGCCGCAGTTGTAGAAGGTGTCGCTGTGGAGGTTACAGTTCGGGAGTCAGCAGTTGTAGAAGCTGTAGTTGTGGGGGTTGTACTTGTGGATGCTGCAGTTGTAGAAGCTGTAGTTGTGGGGGCTGTACCTGTTGAGGCCGCAGGTGTAGAAGCTGTAGTTGTGGTGGTTGCAGTTGTGGAGGCCGGAGTTGTTGAAGCTATAGTTGTGGGGGTTGTAGTTGTCGATGCTGCACTTGTAGATGCTGTAGTTGTGGGGGCTGTCGTTGTTGAGGCCGCAGTTGTAGAAGGTGTCGCTGTGGAGGTTACAGGTGGGGAGTCCGCAGTTGCAGAAGCTGTAGTTGTGGGGACTGTAGTTGTTGAGGCTGCAGTTGTAGACACTGTAGTTGTGGAAGCTGCAGTTGTAGAAGCTGTAGTTGTGGGGACTGTAGTTGTTGAGGCCGCAGTTGTAGAAGGTGTCGCTGTTGAGGTTACAGTTCGGGAGTCCGCAGTTGTAGAAGCTGTAGTTGTGGGGGTTATACTTGTGGATGCTTCAGTTGTAGAAGCTGTAGTTGTGTGGGCTGTACTTGTGGAGGCCGCAGTTGTAGAAGCTGTAGTTGTGGGGGTTGTAGTTGTCGATGCTGCAGTTGTAGAAGCTGTAGTTGTGTGGGCTGTACTTGTGGAGGCCGCAGTTGTAGAAGCTGTAGTTGTGGACATTACAGTTGTGGAGGCTGCAGTTGTTGATGCCGTCGTTTTGGGGGCTGCAGTTGTTGATGCCGTCGTTTTGGGGGCTGTAGTTGTTAATGCTGCACTTGGAGAAGCTGTAGTTGTTGGGGCTGTACTTGTTGAGGCCGCAGTTGTAGAAGCTGTAATTGTCGAGGTTGAAGTTATGGATGCTGCAGTTGTAGAAGTTGTAGTTGTGTGGGCTGTACTTGTGGAGGCCGCAGTTGTAGAAGCTGTAGTTGTGTGGGCTGTACTTGTGGAGGCTGCAGTTGTAGAAGCTGTAGTTGTGTGGGCTGTACTTGTGGAGGCTGCAGTTGTAGAAGCTTTAGTTGTGGGGGCTTTACTTGTGGAGGCTGCAGTTGTAGAAGCTGTAGTTGTGGAGGTTGCAGTTGTGTATGCCGCAGTCGTTAAGGTTGCAGTTGTGGAGGTCACAGAAGCTTGTGCTGTAGTTGCTGTGACAGATGTTGTTGGGGCTGCAGTTGTTTTTGCAGCATTACACAAACTGGTCTCACAACAGGATTGTGCAATGCTGATGTTACCAAGACTTTGTATGAAAGGTAGGTTACCCAGGTTTGCAGCACACAGGTTTGCCGATGCACAGCCAAGAGCTATAAACGTCTTGGACCCATTTGTTACTGTAGATGACAAAACAGCTTATATTGTTGTCAGCTAATTTCAAGAAATATTCAGATATTTTGATTGCTTAAAATAAGCAACATCACTCTGAGAAAAATATACTTAAAGGTGCTGATTGCGAGATTGGGAGCAAGTCTACTTCTTCTACATGGCTCTCAACATGGTGACAGCTGAGCCGACGGCCCACAGCTAACAGTGTTAACAGTATTAGTAGTGCCAACACTAGCAACAGTTCTGATGGAGCAAAGTATTTATCTGAGAGAGAACTGATTGGAGTTAACAGAGCATGGAGAAGCTCGGATTACAACACAAATAGAGGGAGAGTGATTTCATTCTTTGCTCAGGTAGATATTACTCCACTATTTCTTCACATAGCAAATAGTTGTTTGCTGCTATATCAATGCTTTGGATCCTATAGAGAAGTCCTATTTCAAGTACTTTCCCTTTCAGAGTGTTCTATTGTAATATATACTATATATACTATATTATTGGATTATGATGTGTAGGCTAACTGATTGAGTTGGAGCTAACTTTTCTACTGTGGGCTGTTTAAAAGTTTTGGAAAATTATCATATCCTCAAATCTTAATCTGTGAACTAACTAATCACTATAGTTGTCATATAAATGTAGTGCAGTAAAAAATATTACATTAAGCTCTGAAATTTAATGGATTAGAAGTAAACAGTAATATAATAGCAGTACTTAAAATTGTGTTTGGTGAATGTACTTCATTACTTTCATCCACTAGTTGATTTTCCAGATCTCACATGTACTGATCTGTTTGAAATACTTTAAGGTAGTAAAACACATTTTGGAAACTTTGAATGATAAGGACTTACCACTTGCTTGAAAGCAGCGGTTCTCTACACCCTTACATTGTAATGGAGTGGTGCATTGAGAGGTGATGGGGTTACAAGCTAAACACTGCAGGCTGCCTTCTGTCTGAGCAGCAGGGACTGAAACAGAAAAGAAAATATTTAGTTTGAGGAAGAGAGAATTTTTAAGCATCACAAAATTAAAATTTAACATGTCAGAAGATGACACGAGGTCATTGTTCTTTTCTTATCTGTCTTAAATAAGCTACTTATCCATCTGTACTTACAAGGTAGAGTTTCTGC
This sequence comes from Pterois miles, assembly GCA_947000775.1. Classification (NCBI taxonomy): domain Eukaryota; kingdom Metazoa; phylum Chordata; class Actinopteri; order Perciformes; family Scorpaenidae; genus Pterois; species Pterois miles. The sequence goes on along the minus strand of CAMQGK010000005.1, from coordinate 8,283,094 downwards.
ATTGCAGTTATTTGTGTTGCAGCACTTAGCAGAAGCAACTGCACTTGCACTACCAAAGTTAGCTGAAAATGTCTGCGATCCTGTGGCTGAACACAAGGTGGGCGGTGCACACGCCTTCAAGATTTGCTGTGCTGGAGTTCCAGATAAAGTGGCTACAAAATCAAAACAGCAGTTTGTTAATTTTGACGTAAGGAACAAATAACTTCACAGTACATGCATTTTACTGAGCAGTACTATGACAAAGAAATGAAATTACTACCTTGAATGGAAATTGTTACACAGTTCGCCTCTGAGGTACATGTTTGTGGTACTGTCATTGAACACTGTAAATCTGTGCAAGTTTTACACTGAAGTGCTCCAGCTGCAATGGGGAGAAAAACAATAAATGACTGATGATCATATTTGTAACATCAATACACATTTTAAGTATACTGATGGTCTGTAAAGGCTAAGGTAGGACACTGCTTACATGACCCCTAGGTCAGTAATGGAGTCAACAAACCCTCAGTTTATGAAAATGCCACTGAGGAAGAGAAGTGACTCAATCTGGTTCGCACCGTTGGATCTAAAAGATCCAAAATGCTGAAGTCCAGACAGAATCTGCCATCACTCTACTCCAAACAGGACAGCCTCCATCCTACTAAGCAAGCATGATGTTTTGGATGACGAGACTAATAAACAATAATAGTCAATTATTAAAGGTTAGTTTACAACATAGATAATTAATGTCAAACACAAGAAGAATACTTCCTAAACTCTGCTGCAGAATGGTACATTGATGCCAAAACTAAATTTAGTTTATGGGCAAACGTAAAATTCAGTCAGAGAGATATCAGTCACTGAATTGACCTGGCCACCTTTAATTTGTTTCTATTCATAAATCTTCCACAATGTATTCGCTGTATTCCTTCAGTTATCCTTTACTCATTTTTCCTCTTGTTTTGTCATCTACTCAGTTGTATTCTGTTAGTAGTTTAGTCATGTAGTTCGTCAAATAAATGTTCATGAAGAGACTCAGTTGATTAATATCAAATTGTGAATTTTTCCCTGTTTTTATAAATTGGGTGGCGCCTGGGTAAAGTCTGATATTAAAACTTATCATGTGTGATATTTGAAGCTAAGTGTCACCACTCTGCTTCACATTTTATGTGTTTATGATTTATAATTTGTAGTTATATATATATATATTATATATATTATAAATGTAGACTTTGGTATTGATCAATCACTGATTAATAATCTGGTCTATGCAATAACACTGCACACAACAGAGTTTAGCAAAAGTGTCTAATATGCATCACTATACATTTTAATTGTACATACATGTACATATATACATTTACAGCCAAGTCTTGTCATGTATATTACCAAAGGACTGCAGTGTATAGTATATACTGTAGATTTTGAATTGCATTGTGTCATTTCCTTAGTTAGTCCTGCTGCATTGAATTATTATCATTATTCAAAATAGTCTTTTTCAGTATCCTACCTTAGACTGCGTCTTCTGCTGCTGTGTGGATTTACCCTCTGGGGATCAATAAAGTATCTTTTCTCTTCATCTTTTCTCTATCTATAACTTATCTATAATTTCCAAGGACATTAAATTTGTTGTGGCTAATTAAAATAAATCATCTGATGATACATGAACATTAATATTTAAATTCTTTCAAAGAATCAGCTCTGATAAAAGGAAAACATGTCTTAAAAGTTGTAAATTAGTCTCTATTGTACCTGCAGAAAATATACTGTAAGAATGAGTAGAGTTACCTGTGCTGCTGAGTGCCCAGATGAGAGTCACTGAAAGGATCAGCTTCATCACTATGAGCAGGTCTGTACTGTATTAGTTTTCCTGGATGGTGATACTTCACCTTATCAGCACCACTACACTTTATATACTGTACAGGTGTTGAATAAATGTAGGATACATGCTTGTGTGAAAAACCTCGGTGATTGGCCAGGATCCCATTTCTGCAACTCACCTCCTCTTTTGTCAATTGTAAAAGCATCATATCAACACATTTTCCCACACCCTTTTTTATGTTGTGAATGTTTACTTAGATAATAAAGTGTAAATATTTCAGTCTTAAAGTCTACATTCAAATGAGAATAAGGTATTTGTTATCTATTTTTGGTACTTTTTAGCCACTTCTGTTTCTGGAAAAAAACTGTTGTTGACTTTTCTAGTTCTCTAGTTCTTCACATAACACAGTACATCTTTATGCCAGACATTGGATGCATGTGTACATCTGCAAAAAGGTTGGTGGAATGTGTAAACACCAACAGACAACCATGGAGATAATATATAATTTTGGGTCATTTTAATAATTATTACAAAGTAGCAGGGATGCACAGCAGTTTTTCATCTATAATTGGCTTGTTGTGTGTCATATGTCAGTGAGATGAAAGAAAAACAATATAAGAATGTCCTCGATACAAAAAACAATGATGTGCCATTGTGATAGACGATGTTATGAATGAATGCACTCACTCACACTTTATCGTACTGTTTTTACATTTTATGGAATGGTGTGAGACTGGCTACTGCCTTTCATTGCAAGTTAAATTTAGAGCTATTTACCTTGGACTGCACTGTTTTTTTTTTTATTTTTCTGTTCATTTAGAGCTATTTACCTTGGACTGCACTGTTTTTTTTTTTTTTTTCTGTTCATTTAGAACTATTTACCTTGGACTGCACTGTTTTTTTTTTAATGTTTCTGTTCATTCGCCCTACCTTGTCTGGCCTTGTTCTACCTGTTCTACCTTATAACGATACCCAAGAGTATGTAAAGTAGCTGAAACTACTCTAGACCCACCTTGGCAAGCTATAACTTTAAAATGCTGTTTACATCTTAATACATCCATAATAAGATAAGATAAGATAAGATATTCCTTTATTAGTCCCACAGTGGGGAAATTTACACGTTACAGCAGCAATACAAATAAAATAAATTAGTATATACATAATAGAAAATAGAAGAAAAAGAAAGACAGAAAAAATGTGTCCATCATATCAATGATATAATTGTACATAAAGTCCTTATTGCACGTATGTCCGGTGAGTTTGTTGTGAATGTGTATGTGGTTTACTGGGAGCAGTGCTGGTTGTGGAGTCTAACAGCTGCAGGCAGGAAGGACCTTCTGTAACGCTCCTTCGTACACTTAGGGTGTAGCAGCCTGTCACTGAAGGAGCCTCCAGAGCTCTGATGGTGTCTCTCATGGGGTGGGAGTCCTTCTCCATCATGGATGACAGCTTAGCCGTCATCCTCCTCTCTCCCACCACCTCACTAGTCCAGAAGCACCCAGGACAGAGCTGGCCCTTTTAATAATCTTATCCAGCCTCTTCCTTCTCAGCTTGATGCTGCTGCCCCAGCAAACCACTCCATAAAATATGGCGAGCCACCACGGTGCATAAAAATTTTCAGGAGTGTCCCCTGCACTCCAAAAACCTCAGTCTCCTACAGATACAGCCTCTCTGGCCTTTTTTATGGAGTGCAGGGAGTTTGTTGTCCAGTCCAGTTTATTTTCAGGTGAACACCCAGGTATTTATAAGATGTCACTATCTCAATTCTGACCCTGGATGTTCACCGTGTTGGAGGGGAGAGTTTGCCTGCGGAAATCCACCACCAGCTCTTTAGTTTTCCCCCTTATCTGGAGGTGGTCCGCAGGCACCAGCCACGAAGCCTGGGAAGTCTCTTACTCCCGCCCCCACAGGAGAGGCCGACGAAGCAAGTCATCAGAGAACTCTGCAGGGACAGGTTGGTGAGTTGTAAGTGAAGTCTGCAGGAGAGCGGAAGAGGAACGGAGCCAGAACCGTTCCCTGCGGGGCCCCCACACTGCAGACCACCGTGTCTGAAATGAAGTCCTGTGTCCTCACAAACTGGGCGGGTGAGGTAGTCCAGTACCAGGAGAAGAGTTGATCTACCCCTGCAGTCTCCAGTTTGTCCCCCAGAAGTGTCGGCTGGAGGTGTTGAAAGCACTGGAGAAATCAAAGAACAGACCCACAGTGCGCCAGGTTCTCCAGGGAGACAGAGCTCGGCCACAAGGAAGAGACGGCATCATCCACCCCAATGCCAGTGAAGGCAAACTGAGGGGCCATGGAGGACCACCACAGGCGAGATGTTGGAGGACCAGGCGCCCAGGGCCTTCATCAGGTGCGATGTTAGTGCCACCGGCCTAAGCTGCTGGGGTCCTTGGGGTGTGGGGTCTTGGGCACAGGTACCACGCAGGATGTCTTCCACAGTTGTGGTACCTTCCTCAGCTCGGCTCAGTGAAAGGTGTCCAAAAGTCCCACACACTGATCTCGCAGGACTTCAGGAGCCTGGAGCTGATGCCATCTGGACCCGTAGCCTTCCTCACTCCATCCTCTTGAACTGTTCTTCACCTGAAGTGTTGTGAAGGACAAACTGGAGCAGGGGGCTGTGTGTCAGAGGCAGAGGAGGGGGGGGGGGGAGAGTTGTGTAGTGGAGCAGAGGGGGTGTCTGTGTGACGGGTCTGCTGGAGCCATAGGTAGAGCTGTAGGTGTCGATGTCAGTGGGGGGGCTATTGTTGTGCTGAAGGTGGGAAGGAGGAGGAGGAGGGGCACTGTCTTGAAGTGGGAGAGGAGGGGACTGCAGCAGGGGGACGGGCCGGGGGAGGGGTAGGTGAGGTGACTCATTAACCTGTTAAAGTAGTGGTTCAAATCATTCACCCACTTTAGTCTCCCACAGCCTTGAGCTGTTCTTTCCTAGATGTTTTAGGCCTTTCCAGACTCCACTATATTTTCTCTCAGCTTTCCTCCATCTTCCTCCTTAGCTTTCTTCCCCTCCCTATTTTCCTCCTTAGCTCCCTCTAACAGCCTTCACTCCTCCTTATTTCCTATCTAAAGCCCTCTTCTTCTCCTTAAGAGGCCTTTATATCAGGATTAACCATTTGTTATTGAACCCTTACCGTCCTGTTGTAGGTGTTTTCCACCAAGTTATGTAGTCCGTTCAGCCCTCAGTCCGTCTATATCCTCCCCATAATCCCAATTCCTCCCACACTTTTTTAAACAGTCCTCAAGCTTCCTCAGCTTCCTTGACCATTCCTCACTTCACGCTGTTCTCTAATAATACAATATTCTATAGAAAATGCATTTACTGCTGAAAATGTGCTGTGTGTGAAAGCTGAAATTAATTGTGAAGCACTGCTGAAAATATGGGAATAAACTGTAAAACTGGCAGAGCTGTAAGCTGAACTGCATAACCTAAAAAAGGTAAGAACTGAAATACATTTCTAGAAAAGCAGGAGCCTAAACTGTAATGCTGCCAAAGGTAGAAGTTGAATACAATTAACTCGCTATAGACAGGGAGTTGGGTGGAATGAAGCTTTAAAACTGTAAGTCGTTAAAAAGTAGTACAATATTTGGTTTGAATAATCTTTTAGAATTATAAGTACTTGGACAGAAAGTAATATTTGGGTGGAATAAGCTTTAGACCTATAAGTACTTGGGAGGGCTGCACAGGGGTGTAGTGGTTTATTTGCTTTGTGTGGGTTTTCTCCGGGTTCTCCAGCTTCCTCCCACAGTCCAAAGACACGTAGATTAATTGATGACTGTAATTGCCCATAGGGGTGGATGTGAGTGAGACTGAGCGTTCCTGTCCAGGATGTATCCCCCCTAACAAGATAAGTGGTTGAAGATGGATGGATGCAAGTACTTAGGGAAAAAAAAAAAAAACTTGTCCTGAGTTCCTTGTGAAGATACAGTTATCCTCTGGTGCTTTAAAATTACAGTTTATAGTCTGATCTGACATGGATAGGTAGCGAATGAAGAGAAATAAAAAAATTGGTGTAATAGGCCTTTTGTCTGAAAATGTCCTACTCCTGCATGTATATATGTGCCTGTCTGTCTCTGTCTGCTAACATTTGGCTGAGAGTTAAAGTAGATTTGTAGAAGTTGAGGAAAAAAATTGAGGAAAAGTATGTACTCTAACAGGAGTACTGAGAGGTAAATAGGCATACAAGAGACACGCCTGACTGTTTTGTTACCAAAGTGACATGATCAACACTGAACATGTGAGGGTCACAAACTGAAAGTTGAACATGTCAGAAATTGTCAGGATGCCAGTGTTGTTATCTCATGCAGGCATGACTTAGATGACATGTAGGTTGTGAGCTGCAGAATATCACAGTGCAATTTGTTAATGTCATAAAGCACCCATAACTTTGCAGTACTTCACTGACATGAAGAAATGACAACCTGTATGCAACAGAAGTTAATACAATGATATAATAATATATTTCATCATATCACAATAATCCAATAATATAAAGTATTATGTATTCTTAAGTGATATGAAAGGCTGAAAGAGTATAGAGAAGTATAACATTACACAAAAGGGAAATAACTTCATAAAATGCAGTGGTGGAAGAAGTACTCAAAGCTTTTACTTAAATGAAAGCATTAATACCACAATGTATATACTTTAAGTAGGCCATTACATTCATTTAAAATATTATGCTTCAGTAAAAGCATGGGAGTATTACAATCAAACTGTACTTTAAGTATCAAAAGCAAAAGGACCTGCTCTGTGAATTATAAATGATTATGTTTTATATTTTTAGATTAATAACCCTCTAAGATCCACAATGGCCCCATTTTTTGGCTTTTTTAGGGGGTACAAGGGGAGTTTAGGGGAGACGGCAGGTCAGCAGTAGAGGTCACATAGAAGTGATGAACACCATCTAAAACCTGAAGATTAATTTGAGATGCAGCTCAGCACTGTGTATGAAGATGTTCTGGTCATTAATTTAAAATAAACATGAATTAATTTATTTATTCATTCATCATTAAATTGTAAAAGTGTTTAAGGACTATGAGCATTATTATCGAAATATATGATTACTATCCCAATGCTTTATTACATTGCATACTGTAAGTTGTAGAAAAGACCAAGTAGAAAGTAGAAAAAGCCATTGTGCGATTTGGTTTCAAAAACATTTGGCATTTGGGGATTTATGCAAGGATTGCATTTTTTGGCAATTAGATGACAAGCATATCTGTTGGGAACTGCTCAGAAACCCCCTTATTGTCAGTCTACCTAGGAAAACCATCCATCCTCTGAATGCTTTAGGTCTCTGTGATTATCCTCGAGGTCACCACAGGTCATTTTGTATAGTGAGTTCAAATTCAAATACAATGAAATGTCTACTATGGGGACTAATATCATCACATGAATAGAATTGGGCTCTTTAGATCCACAAGAGTCTCAGCTTTTATGTAATCCCAAGACTGTTTAGGGACGCCAGTATGCAGAAATATTCAAATGTACCATTTTAGTATAGGCAATATAACACATTTATACTGCATTCAAAATCGCATGTGCTTATCATAAAGTGGGCATGTCTGTAAAGGGGAGACCAGTGGGTACCCAAAGAACCCATTTACATTCACGTATCTTGTGGTCAAAGGTCAAGGGACTCCTTCCCTTTGAAAATGGCCATGCCAGTTATTTAGCCTCCTTTGCGCCAGGCTAACATGTCATGTTTGGTACTAATGGACTCCTTCCTTCTAGATTCATTTGACATCTGTATCTTCACTCTAGTTCTAGAACTGAACCTGTTACAGCTGAAACTGAACCTGTTACAGCCTCTGAAAGACAGTAAAGTTGGTCGGGATCGCCTGCAATCTCACAGGTCTTAGAGGGTTCATATCAGTTAATCAATGAGCAAGCAGCTGTCAGTGGAGCTATTTTTAAAGTTTGGTAGTTTAGTTCCAAAGGCTCACAAAATAAATCTAAGGGGTTGTAAGATGAGGATGTTCTGATTCACAAATTTCTTACACGTTTTCAATTTTTTTTTTTAAATAGTGAATTGAATAGTTTGATGTCTTGGGAATTCATTTATCTAAAAGAAACCATGTGAGAAGTTTAGAGAAGTTTGTCCATCAACCACTCATAGACATCTGAGATTTAACAGCTTAACCACTGGTTTAATCTTTCATAAATCATTGGAGTAAAAATTGATATTTCACTCTGAAATGTAATGGCGTAGAAGATTAAAACTGCAGCAGATGGTCTGATAGGCTTGTGTTCTAGACAGAAATTAATGAATACAAACATTGCAGCAGACAGAGCTGAACACTGAGTGCTCTGTTGTAGTCTTTGTTGGCAGTACAGTGTTGATGTTCTCAGCATGCTGACGTTGCCACGCCTGCTGTTGTTGAAATGACGACACTGCCTCTCTATTTTTACCTCAGTAGGTCATTGAAAATCAAACATACCTATGTTATTTATTTTATTAGTAGGCTGTGTCTTAGGTGTGAGATGTTCTTTTTGCCTTGTCCTTTACGTTTTCTATTTTCTTTCCTGAGACACGTCATAATGTATTAGCAATAATAATAGCAGTAACAATGGAGGCTTCATCTCTGACATAAACTCCCTGGCAGTATGTGTCTGTGTAGGTGACATCCTTCAAATATTTGTCCAAAGATTAGAGCTGAAATGATGATTCGTGGATCAACAGCAAATGCATCATCATTTTTGACAATGTAATTGTTCAAGTGGTTGAAGTATTTAAGTATAGTGTGACGACCCCTCCTCCCTTGCACTAGCTCTCCTTTTTCTTGTTGCTGCTGCTCCTCCTCTTTGTCTTGCAGGAAGGAAGGTCGTTATTGGGATGAGCCCCACCTGGACTCAGTGTGCTTTCTCCTTTAAATAGCTGCTGCAGCCTCAGTCTCTCTGGAAGACTTCACACTCTCAGCAGCATGATGCCGACATGTAGTTTGGTTTTGTTTTTCCCACCCACACATTCACACACATACATGCTCCACGCTACTCATTTACTGATTTCCATATTCTGAAGTTTACTTTGGTGTTTTGTAAATAAATTAAGCTCTTTTTGCCGCTACCTTGCATCTGTGTAACGTCCCGCAGGACTTAGGTTAGTTGTTCTATGTTGCATGCTTTTATTTTGATGCACATCCTGTTTTATTTTGGCATGTTTAACCTCTCCTCTCGTTGCAGTTCACTTCACGCCCTGCCCTGCATGCTTCCCGCCTTCACATTTGAGCACCTCCTAGTTACCTGCACCAGTCACCTGTGTCTGATCGTCACCCCGCCCCTAATCATGTCCACCTGTCCATAGTTAGTCACTTCCCTCACAGTATTTAGGCTGCGTCTCCCTTACCTCCTGTGCCAGATCGTCTTGTTTCCCTGTGATACAGCGTTCCCGCATTCTCTAGTGTTTGACCCTCGTGCCTGATTTACTCTGCTTGTTACTGACTCTGCCTTTGCCTGCCGCTCTGGATTTGTTTGCTTGTAAGTGTTGCCAACCTGTGTACCGACCTGTTTCTGTCATTAAAGACCCAGCGTTTTCTGATTTAACCTGTTCTCTGAGTATTGCTTGTGAGTCCAAACCTGCCTGCCTCATCAGTTGTCACAATCTGTCCCTGCTTTTGAGCCGTGCTGTGACAATAAATGCCCAACATTTTCTGGTTCCAGCTCTTTAATTATAGGGATTTGCTGGTTATATCAATTTTAAATCATTGTAGATTGTTGTTTGGACAAAACAAGACATTGAACACATTAAAACTAGGGCTGTGAAAGTTAACAAGATACAACTCGTTAACAGAAACTTGTTTAAACGGCACTAATTTCTGTGACTTGTGATTTTTAGGCTACCAGGCTCAGAAACCCTAAATAATCCACTGTTACCAACCATGTCAAATTAGCTTGTTGGGAAGGAGATTAAATAACGCTCCAAACTTGCTCCAACGTAGCCCCAAGCTAAATTTTGGCAAGGAACAACTGTCATGGCCATTTTCAAAGGGGTCCCTTGACCTCTGACCTCCAGATATGTGAATGTAAATGGGTTCTCTGGGTCCCCACCAGTCTCCCCTTTACAGACATGCCCACTTTATGATAATCACAGTCAGTTTGGATCAAGTCATAGTCAAGTCAGCACACTGACACACTGACAGCTGTTGTTGCCTGTTGGGCTGCAGTTTGCCATGTTATGATTTGAGCATATTTTTATGCTAAATGCAGAACCTGTGAGGGTTTCTGGACAATATCTGTCATTGTTTTGTGTGTATTGTAATTCATTTCCAATAATACATATATTTGTATAAAGCAAGCATATTTGTCTACTCCCATACTGATAAGAGTATTTAAGTATTTACTTTAAGGTTCATTTTGAACAGAAAAAAATTACAATTGATTTGCAAATTATCATTTTGGACAATCATGATTAATTGCAATTATTTATTTTTTTTTCAATTACTTGACCGCCCTTATTAAAACAGCACTTTTATCAATTTGGAAATTTTAATCTGCAGTTTCAATACTTTCTCACATTTTATTGACCAGGCATGCATCAATTTATTGGGAAAACTATTGGCAGAACAATCAGTCAATCATGTTGCAGCCCTACGGTGAATAGATGATCCAGATTAAAATATGAAGCTGAAATTTATGAAAATTATGAAATTCATTTCTCAAAATGAATCAACACTTTAGAAAATCAATGTAAATTTATTATGCATATAACAGTGGTGGCTGGTAACAAAAGATGGGAAGGACAGGAAGAAAACCAACCCACTCCATCCATCCATCTATCGTCAACCGCTTTTCCCGTTAGGGGTCGCGGGGGGGCTGGAGCCGATCCCAGCTGGCATTTGGCGAAGGCAGGGGTTCACCCTGGACAGGTCACCAGTCCATCGCAGGGCACATAGAGACAGACAACCATTCACACTCGCATTCACACCTACGGGCAATTTAGAGTCATCAATTAACCTAAACAGCATGTCTTTGGACTGTGGGAGGAAGCCGGAGTACCTGGAGAAAACCCACACTTACACGGGGAGAACATGCAAACTCCACACAGAACAGTCCCAAGCTGGATTCGACCCTCGACCATCGACCCTCTTGCTGTGAGGCGAGAGTGCTAACTACTGCAAAGCAACCAGTGCAAATGGGTAAATTGTGCATGAATAAATAAATAAATAAATAAATACTTGCATAAATAGAAAAATAAATGTATTCATTTAAAAATAAATATAAAATAAATAAAAGATAAATGCAAAAAAATAAATCAACACATTTCAAAAATCACATACATAAGTGAATAAATAAATAAATACAAGTAGCAGAGTAAATAGATAAAGGAATTAATACAAAATTAATTTAAAAAAAAGAAGCAAATTAAACCAGAAATATCAATTTATGTGACATACTTTTAATGGCGAGTGTCTGGAACACAAGTAGTAAAATCGTAAATAAAGAAATAGAAAATTATGAGAACTATTAGTCCAGAATACAACTGAAGCTCATCTGCCATAAATAAGGATGAACAGCCATAAACAGTAGGTGTTTTTTTATTTTATTAAATAAAATTGCACAGCATTTCTCATTGCAATGAGTCAGATAATCTATTGATAAAACATTTCTCTTTGTTTTTAGTTGAGTAGATTGTAAGATTTGAGCAGGAAATGGGGGTTATAGAGTGGTTAAGGCCAAGAGCAAAATTTACTGAGAATCAGGATGTGGTTTATCGGCTACCCCTAACAGCTGTTCTTCCTTTAAGAAAGTGTGAGACTTAGAGCTGAACTTACTCTTGTTCAGAACTAAAATACAACCTCTGTGGAGATTATATTGTGAAAAGACACTGTACACATCAACTATAACCACTGCCATCACATCCACTGCCAACATATTTCCACAGCACAGAGGGGACTGAGGCAACGATGAGCTCTCTGCTTATTTTCCCTTTCCATTCAGTTGAAAATATGAAATATTAGTTATGGGGATCTGCACATCCAGCAGTAAACACAGGCTCAGAATTTATGCTGCTGTTGCTCAAAACATATTTCCACTGTTTTAGCCTATTATACATAAACTGTGCTTTTTGTTTCATTTTCCAGCAGCATGAGAACCGACAAGATCACTCAGTCACAGGTCTTTGATGCTTTGTCTCCATCTTATAACCTCACTGCCTTGTTTCTAAGGTGAACATGATGTCAACATCACAAGTCTGACTTTATGCAAAACTATGAGGAACATGAAAATGAGCCACAGTAAAATAAGCTACCGGTAACTAAGGCTCGCATGAGAGTTTTGTCGAGAGTCTTTTCATAAATGAAAAAAAAGAGGAGGAAGTGAATGTAGGACAATCCTTCTGTTGTTGGCTGTAACTTGATCAGACTGCACTGAACATGCATCACAGTTAGTAGAGTGGAACTCTATACAAAACCGCACGACAACTGAAAACCTGTGTTGAAAACAAGATGTCAAAGGCAAACTTAAAACCAAGGGGTGCAAGAACCTTTAATTTGAAAATGGCAGATGTCTGCTCTGTCTCTGGTTTAAAGCACACAAAAGCTTAAAGCTGTTGTTGTTTTTTTTCAGGTAAAACATGAAATGAAAATGCATAAGTGTTGCTTTCGCATTGAGACTCTGCGGCTCAGTGCTCAGCTTCGTTTAGCTCTGAGATCTGTAGCACATACAGGTATACTTTGCAAAAAGTCAAGGCCAAAAACAAGATCCAATGCAATTTGACATATGTTCAGATTTATAATTTTGACAAATTCGTATGCATTCAGAGACAGAGACATAGAAAATAAGGTCCTTCTCTTTTCACCACTTTTCAACACTGACAGCATTAATTAGACCAATGACTGTCAGTCACAACAGAGGAGACGCTCAGGTGAGAGCGAGTTCCCTATTCGTACCTACTCAATAGTAGCTACAGATCCACGACTTTGACATTCCTGTACATCTAAAGACTCACAAAATTGATAATTAGAGGAACATGTTTAATTGATCAGTGCCAATTATTTTAAAAAAGTATATTATTTTCTTTCTGAATCTCCCAGTCAATGTACCACAGTTCCTGTTTTTTGGTATCTTCCTCTTTTTTATCACAGCAGGTTCACATATGTAAGGTGCAGCTTCACTGTTAAACAAGTAATGTGCACATCTCCTCATGATGAAGCTGATTCTGTCTCTCCCTCTCATCTGAACTTGTACCTCACTTTACTGGTCACAGAAATGCCTCTAATCCAAATAACATGTCATTTCACAAAGTGGCGAAGGATGTAGGTGAAGTCAGTTAAAGTTAAAGTTACAGACAGTGCAGGGGTCACTGCAGACTTGCTGTAAATGCTGCAGCCATTTAAATAGATGAGTTGACTTTTCAATACCAGTGAATAAGCTGATGTAATATTTCATTGTGATAAAATATCATATCTGTGGTTTTATGCTCATTGTTCAGCTCACCATCATTTAACTGATTGATATTTCCTTGGAGTAGCTGAAGCTCTTCAGTGTCAAGACAGTAAAGCACATCACGACCCTAACTGTACATCCAATGAATACTGTGCAGCAGCTTCCATACAGAGTAAGTGTAAAAAGTGTAAAAACAAATCCGTTGTTTCCTCATGTCATTTAGATTTCTGCATCACATTGTTTGCTCTGTCTGTCTTTTTCATTCATATTTCCAAATTCACTTTGGTTTCACAGACAGCTCAGGAAGTGGACAGTCCAAGTCCTGTCTGTCGTCCTCCATCTGTGAGCCAAACAATCAGACGTTCTCCTTCAGCGTTGGCTTTTACAACCTGACTGTGTTTGTTCACTGCTGCAACACAAATAACTGCAACAGACAGGATGTGCCTTGTAAGTAAGAAGAAGTCTAATATTCAAGAAAAGAAGTGACATTTAAATATCAATGTTTGTCTAAGGCTGTCAAATTTCACATAATAACATGTTAACGTATGCTACATTAAACATACATATGAATATTATATTCCATTTCTGCTAATAGATCCCTTGAAATATTGCACACTGTTCCTTTAAGTGAATGAATGATGAAGCGCAGCCTCCATGTTTTGCCTTTGCTAATATATTATGAGGTGTCCCAACAAAGAAAATAGAGGACTTCGTAACGAACAAGGCAAAAAGAACATCACACACATAGGAGTGAGTGTGTGTAAGACACAATCTACTTATAATAAATAACATCAGGTATGTTTGCTGTTCAACAGCCTATTATTGAGGTAAAAATAGAAAGAAGCAGTGTTGGCAGTTCAATAACAGCAGTTCATTCAGGAGTGACTCTATCGAATGAACAATAATTTATTACATGGTGAATAAGAAGAATAAAGGGTGTAGCCGAGGACCCAGTTAAGGGATGCAGAGGTGGCCAGGGCATGAAATATGATGAAGCCTAGAGGTGATGGGGTTGTGGCAGGTTGCATCGAACTGCCCTGAAATGACAACTGACAGCAGCAGAGAGGGGAACAGTTTAAAACTTTGATTAGCATGTTGAGAACATCAACAACGCAGCTCTGCCAACAAAAACTAGATGGGTGCACTCAGTAGAGCTCAGCTCTCTGCCAGGTGTGTCTGCAACAAACACTGCTGTCATGTTTCAATGAATGAATGTAAACCACAGTTGCCCCCCGTTTAGACCGCAAGCATCAGACACGTTTTTCACCCGCCAGTCTGCTGCACTGTACTTGAATATTACCATTTCGTGCTACTTTATGCTTCTACTCCACTACATTTATACAAATATTAATTTTCACTCCAACAATTTCTTAAAGATTAACCAGCAGTTTATCTAGTTTGGCCCCATTGTGAAGTCTCAGATGTCAAGTTGTTGAAACTTCACCCATGGTTTTATTTGAATAACACTTTGAATTCCTAAAGAGATTAAACTGTTCAATATTATACAGAAAGTGATAATATTAAGAGAAATTTATGAATCAGAACATTGTCATCTTATGACCCCTGGATTTATTTTGTGAGCCCTTGGAGGTGGCCTACCCCTAGAACTGGGAACCACCGGACTAAACCGCTAAACGTCACTGTATACAGTAGTTAATAACTCCACTGATGGCTAGTTGCGTAATGATTCATTGCTTTTAACCCCTGAGACCGGTGGGATTTCAGGTAATTTGACCGACTTGACTGCTTTTCAGAGGCTGTAACAGGTTCAGTTTTAGCGCTAGAGTGAAGATACAGATGAATTATGAATCTAGAAGGAAGGAATCCATTGGTACAACGCTTACTTACGCTACATTTTGGCATGGCCATTTTCAAAGGGACCTCTTGACCTCTGACCTCAAGATATTTGAACGAAAACGGGTTCAAAGAGTTCACCCTCTAGTCTCCCTTTTACAGACACTTTATGCTAATTTAGCATATTTTTATGCTAAATTCAGTACCTGTGAGGGTTACTGGATAATATTTGTCAGTGTTTTCTGTAGTTAATTAATTTCCAATAATAAATACATACAATGTTTGTGCAAAGCAAGCATATTTGCCCACTTCCATGTTGATAAGTATTAAATACTTGGCAAATCTCCCTTTAAGATACATTTTACAGTTAATCACAATTAAGTTCCAGTGGACAACCATGAGATTGATTGTGGTTATATTTTTTAATCAGGTGACAGCCCTAGTTTAACCATTTTGTGTAACAGATTTTGTCTCATGTTCTGTTTCAGACCCTGGTGTTCAAACAACAAACAACTTAGTGTTTCACCTGTGATGATGGTCAAAGTACTGTCTGTAATAAGACAGAATGGTGTGTGGGAGACCAGGACCGCTGTATTAGTGGGAGTGGTGAGCCCTCATACTGCATATTGATCGAAGATAGTCTGCTGCCTTCAACTAGTCCTTGTAATTTCCTGTTTCTGAGATCTGTACGAACTGTGGTCTAGTATAATAGTGATTTTGTCATCCACAATGACGGTTAGGAACAACATCAAAAACGCCTTTGGCTGTGCCTCGAAAAACCTGTGTGAAGCTGCTTCTGAGCTGCATTTCCTGGATGCACATCTTAACTTCACCAGTGGACCAAAATGTTGTGGTACCAGCCTCTGTAATTCAGCCTGGACCATCAGACTGAGTGTTGTCCCCTATCTGCTTGGACTCGTTTTTCTTTTTGCCTGTTAGAACCAACCCAGTCTCACAGGAAGGCATATAAATGTATAACTACCAGGACATTCAGTGGGTCATAAGTACACATTTTAGCCTTTTCATGCGTCATTTGTTCGTCATGCAAACATTTGTAGTTAGGTTTAAGCAAAACAAGTACTAACTTAGGTTCAGGCAAGAAAACCACTCAGTTAAAGTAAGCGAAAATGTCACGGTTGGACTTAAAATAAGTATGTGAAACACGTACTAAACAACATAACACAACTACAGAAAACACGTCACAAATGTAAAAAAAAATCATGTCTAAAAATCATCATCACTAGCATAATTTACAAAAGAAAACAGCAATCAACAACGGTCTTGAACCCAGGTCTCTGGGGCCAGTATTTGTTGGGTCCCAGTGTTCCCACTGCGCCCCATCCACCTCCAAACCCGTCCACCGTAAGTGGTGTTTCTCGCTTTTCATACTGTGTCACTAACTTACAATAGAAATTATACGCAGAGGCGTTTACATTGCAGTGAGTACAGGATACATGGCATACAAAAGACACATGGAAATCAAGAAAGGCATACTTATTGCACACTAAACATGCATTGTTGTGGCATTTATATGGCTTTTCATGCGGCTGGGCTGATTTGAACAAAGAGGAGGGCCTAACAGCAGGAATTTAAACTAAAAAACAAATGTGAAGCTGCAACAACACAAATCAATACATGCAGACATGATGCATGAAGAAAAGGCAAGTGAAAGAATCACAAATAAAAATACAAAGCAAAATTCTTGTTGGCAAGCAATTTCTTTTCTACAAATCTGTCAGACATTAATTTTTTTTATATAGTCACTTTTGTGTCGCATGATGAATGTAAGTCCAATTTTCCTGCTTCTTTTGGTCTCAAATATCTGCCGTTTTACAGTTATGTTGTTATGTAATATCATACAACATGCCATACTCAGATATTAAATATAAAAATTATGCTAGAATTTCTCTGTATTTTTTTCTTGTCATATTTTGCAGTAATCTTTGGAATATATATGAATAACTGTTGTAATATGTATTAATCACCATAATAAAAGTTATATTTTATGTTGAAATAGCTCATGATTTTTTGTGCTGCTGAGAGTTATTGGATTAAGAAGAGCAACTGATACATTTACAAAATCACATTAGACTGGAGGCGTTATTAACATATCCAGGCAACATGTCCTCATACAATGGTCTGGTGTAACGTCCCGCAGGACTTAGGTTATTTGTTCTGTGTTGCATGCTTTGATTTGGTGCACATCCTGTTTTATTTTGGCATGGTTAACCTCTCCTCTCGTTGCAGATCACTTCACTCCCTGCCCTGCTTATGTCCACCTGTCCATAGTTAGTCACTTCCCTCACCAGTATTTAAGCAGCGTCTCCATTTCCACCTGTGCCAGTTCGTCTTGTTTTCCCCAGTGATACAGCGTACCAGCGTTTTTAGTGTTTTTGATCTCTCGTGCCTGAGCATTCTGCCTGTTTTACCGACTTGCCTTTTGCCTGCCGCTCTGGATTTGTTTGACTGTGAGTTTTGCCTACCCTTGTACTGACCTATTTCTGTTAATAAAGACCCAGCGTTGTTTGCCTTAACCTGCTCTCAGAGTTCTGCTTCTGAGTCCAAACCTGCCTGCCACCTCAGTCGTCACAGTCTGGTAGCTTATGAAAAGTTATTCCTCATTTTTCGTACATTTTCCTACAAATGTCCAGCATCAATTTCTACTGCAGGCTTTTCAAAACAAACTTCTGTCTTCACAGGAAACAACTTTGATAGGGTTAGGCAAAAAAAGTACTTAGTTAGGTTAAAGAAAGATTATAATTAAGTTATGTGACACTGGAAGTGGCAGAACTTAACAAAAAAAAGTCTCCTGGGTGAAAGTCTTATGTACGTATACTACTTTATATAATGTACTCATATATGGTATACAAATTACAGTACTTTTACTTTTTGTAGGTATAGCTACGAGCAGTATGCAAACAGCCTCATCTGGGCCATTTTGGATTGGCAACCAATGATTTCACCGCGTTAAACCTTTAAATGTTATAAATATGAATGGGGCAGCACTTTGCTGCAACATGTCACGTTTCCCTGAAAACGCCAAAACATGTTAATATGTACAATCCAGCTGTGTCTCTTCCAGAGATTCAAGGTCTCGTCTATTTTTGAAGCGAGCTGCGCGCATTTCACAGCAGCAGTGAAAGTGATCATTTGACTGTATATTGACAACATATCAGCAACATTACTACAGTTTCAAAGTCCAGACATCTACAGAATATGTCACAGACAGTGAAGGTGATCTTCTGACCGTATATTGACATCATATCAGCTACATAACTACACTTCAGATGTCTGTAGAAAATGTCACAGACATGAAAAAAAGTCGAGACGTATTTTTAATTCAACACTTCCTGCTTTCATTTCAAAATAAATACCCTCAAGTGTTTTTTTTCTGTGGGCAGAACTCCTTCATTTGTTAACACAAGGCTTTTATTCTGAAAGATGTGCAGGACAGTGTCCTAGAACTTGCAGTGACTCGCAGGGCTCCAAAAGAGCCAAAAGAGCCGGTTCACTGAAGGAGCTGCAATTCCCATCACCACTGTTTAAAGATTTAAGGTTGTGGCCTGGCCGCCATGTTGAAAACAATCAAGCCAAAGCCAACCACCACCCACCCACTGGAGGGAAACTGCCTCATTTTTTCATGCCTGTGTATGTTCCTCTTTTTGAACCAGCAATCTGCACATTTCCTCGTCACGATGAAGCTGATTCTGTCTCTCTCTCTCATCTGGATGCTCTCCGGCACAGGTAACGCTACCTTTTCTTCTAACGGGGATTATGCACGTATTAGAAAATGAGTGTTAACTAGATTTCACTTTCAAATTGAAGTAGTTTGAAAGAAAACATCAGCAGAGAAAGATTAAGCTATTTTAAGTATGGTGGCAGAGAGAGAGAACTGTGTGTGTGTGTGTGTGTGTGTGTGTGTGTGTGTGTATATATATATATATATATATATATATATATATATATATATATATATATATATATATATATGCTATATATATATATATATATATATATATATATCTATATATATATATATATATATATATATATATATATATATATATATATATATATATATATATAGTATATATATACTATATATTACTTTTTTTTTCCTGCAGCTGCAGCCCTTCAGTGTCTGACAATGAACCCATTCAGCAACGATACAGTCCTACAGCCTTGTAAATCTCATGATGACTTGTGTGCAACAATTGCCATCCATGGTAAGACGTATAGATTAAATTGGTTCCCTCAACTCATTTACGTTATTTTATGTAAAGTTTGAGTTGACATGTTTGCTGTATTCAGTTTAGTCCAGGTGTGTTTCTAACAACAAAGAAATTGCCATCAGTTTCCACAGAAATGCAGCAGATCACAAAGGGCATCACCTGGTCCTGCATACCCTCCTTTCTCTGCGGTCAGACATTTTCACAGAGTAGTGTTCTTGAACCTGCATCGGCTTTATCTGTTCATTGCTGCAACACGGATGGCTGCAGCAACCAACATGTACCCTGTAAGTATTTTTTCATCAGAATCAGATCATATATATCACAGATAATATACACATATAAGGCACCTGGATGAGCCGACGCACAGCACGGTGCAGGGGGATGAGACCTGATGAGTGCTGTAATTTATCAATACAATGTTCTTGTCCTTTTTGTAAAATAATTTGTGAACTGTTCATAACTTTTTTTTTTTATTTGTGAACAATTATAATTCATGAAACATTTGGAAGTTTTCTGAATCTGCTCTTTTGATTTAAAGAATATGACTTTATGTGTCCAGAAGGATTAAATGTTCAGATGTCCAGTGTAGTATGTTTTATTCACCGTAGAAATTGAGAATGTGTTTCTATATTTAGCTGCAGCCGACGGGACACTCCTGGGACAACCTGAATTAATAGCTCAGACACCTCAGCTCTGCACGTATACCTGCCTGACTGGCTGCTGTTGATCCCAGCTTATAGACATCCTGTAATATATTACAGTGATACTACAAGTAACAGAAAACACTTTCAGTATTGACACTATATACAAAAACAGACCGCTGTTTGTGTTCCGTGCGCTACGTTTCACTTTCACTATACTATCAGCTGTTGGTTTGTGTCCAATGTTCCAATGTTCATGTTGGATATCGCTCATCCAGACTTCAATACATATTTGATTGAATCCCGTTAGGCTAAGTGTTGTCTGTAAATAACAAACTTATTAAAAGCCAACTGTTTGATCTCTAGGCTGAGATTTAGTTGGAGACGACAGTCTGATGCTGCTTTAACATTAATGTATGACTGTATTATTACTGCAGCAGCCTCACACTGAAGATATCATTAGCTAGCCATGCTGTCACTGTCACCAGCATCATTTAGCCGTGTACCACACAGACAGTGAATATTAATGTATAATGTGCCTCAGACCTCAGTTAACCGCTACACAACAGCTCTTCCATTTTATATATATATGGGACTAACATTTTGATTATAGTAATGTTTTGTAATTTTACAATCGAATGAGTACTGACAGTTTGAGAATCCTGTGGAAAATTGAACAGGACGGACAAGGAATAAGACACGTTATTCACATGGCTTCATAAATGGACAGTTATACTGTAATGATCTTCTTTATAATCCTTAAATAAGATGGAAATTTCATTTAGCTTTATTGACTTTGTTAATTTGTATTTTTCTATATTTGCATCCTTATACATAGCAGGCTATTTGTTCTCTGAGTGACGTGTTCGTACCGTATATAGACAGCCGGAGTCAGTTCATGAAATTTGTCCCAAAATTTAATCTATTTGATTCATGTACAGAGACATACATTTACCTTTATTCGTGATGACTTTCAGCGACATTTTTTTTTTCATTTTCCTATGAATGTCCAGCAGCACATGACACACGTGTCAATTTCCGCTCCAGTCTTTTCAAAATAAAACCACTCAGATACTAATTATCCTACAATCTAAAGCCCAGATTTCATGAAAAATATTCATGGTCCCCAATCAGGATGATGTTTGATAATTTTATTTTCTGTGTTGGTCTGATGTTTAACAAAACTGAAAAGTAGTCAAATCGAAAACCGAAACGAAATAGATAAATACAATACACTAATACTGCTGTGCCATCATTTCAAAAGACAGTTCTCAGATTTTGAGTAAACTTTGTGTCTCATACATGTCTCTTGTTCTGTGTCAGACCCTGATTTACATACAAAAAATGGCCTGCAGTGTTTCAGCTGCACTGATCCTCTAAGCTCTGTCTGCAACGACACAATCGAGTGTGTAGGAGTCCAGGACCGCTGCTTCAGTGTAAAAGGTGAGCCCTCATGCATGTGTTACTGCTGCCTTCCAGTGTTTAAAAAAAGTGATTGTCTTCTAGTAAAACAATGATTTTGTCATCTACAGAGAAAGTTGCCAACAGCACCTTTCGTCTCCTTGGCTGTATGTCTGCAAACTTGTGTGAACTTTTTCCTCAGCTGACTGACCAAATCGTTCCCCATATTGACTCTAGCAGAGAACTGAAATGTTGTGGAACCAGCTTCTGTAATTCAGCCGGGGCCATCAAACTGAGTGTTGTTCCTGTGCTGCTCGCTCTCATCGCCCTTATTGTCTATTAGGACCAAAAGTGAAACAGAGTTGAGCGATAAACTGAAAAACAAGCAAGCAGAAACATGTCAATCAGAGCAGGATTACCTCATTTCCCACTCTGCTAAAACATTTGACAATTTCAACTACAGCAGCAGCACCCTGATAAAGACCAACCCTCCATGTAATGAACCAGTATACTCAGTTGTTTATTAGATACACCTACTATTCACGCAAAAAGGTGTACAAATGCCACAATAATGTGCGCGGCATTTAGCTTGAAATAAGTACACCTTTCTTGATTTCCTGGTGTCACTTGTTTGCCATGTATTCTGTACTTACTGCAATGTGATCCATCTGTGTTAAAATGCTACGTTCAAGATCATTGTTGATCAGTGTTTTGTTTTGTAAGTTACATTATTGGCGTTTGTCATGTGACCTTTGTCAGTTTTTTTTTAATCTTTCAGTTAATGTCGTTGTCAAAAAGTTCGATATAAAAATGATAAACCCATCTTTCTTCTGTGTCATTTACGTATGTTACTGTAATCTCTGGTTAAAAGCTACTCGCTGATGTTCAAATTATTCTTATAAAGCCTTTCTGATATGGAAATAAACTGGTTTATTATTGGACTCTGTGGGTTTTTTTATGACTTTTTTATTGCTGCTGATGACTTGTTTGGGCCCGAGCATCAAAGTGCTGCAGGCTCAACGGCTCCTGGCAATGAAAGTGTGAGGAACATATTGTTCTTGTAGAAATTATTGTACTACGCAATTGCATTTTTTAGGGGCTTGGGATGTTCAAAAACTTAAGTAAATTGGCACGCAATTCAGAACTGGCAAAACTGGAAAGCTCTGTAGGGATGAGGGTGTTGGTTCAGTGGTTAGCACTGTCACCTCGTAGCAAGCTGGTCACAGGTTTGTATCTGGCTTGGGACTCTTCTGTGTGGAGTTTGCATGTTTTCCCCATGTTAGTGTGGGTTTTCTCCCAGTTCTCTGGCTTCTACCCAAAGTCCAAAGACATGCAGGCTAATTGATGACTCTTAATTCCCCCTAGGTGTGAATCTGAATGTTTGCCCAATGCCAGCTATGATTTGGGATCAAAAACTTTTGACATTTGGAGATTTCTGCATTTGCATTTTTTTTTTGGCAATTGGATGGCGAGTACGTCTGTTGTGGAAACTGCTCAGAAACCCTCTTTTCTACCTAGGAAAGCCATCCATCCTCTGGATGCTCTAGTTTGTGACTGTGTAGTTTCATGAGACTGTGATAATCCTAGAGGTCACTGCAGGTTATTTTATACAGTGAGATCAAGTTTCAACAAATGGTCTCTCTCTAATGAAATGATTTATTGTGCATGAAGACGTGTATATAAAGAAGCATGTAGTGTTCAAAGCCATCCTATTTGTTCCAGCTGCTCCTGCAATACTCAGTATTCATGTGTGGACTGCCCTGTTATTTATTGGTTATGATGCTGATGATGATCTGTTTATCATGTTTGACACCTGCAGAATTCAGAACAAATCTGTACAGGAAAACATTTTACTATCACTCCAACTGTCTTGTGTTTTTCTTTCCTTCATCCCCCCTTGTCATCTTCACCAACTTGCTGGTTTACAATTTAAATCATTCAAAAATCTCTATCTATGCATTTATTTTTTAGGAAAGCAATGTTCAAGTCAAGCCTGATGCTGCCTCACACATGATCCCAGTTACTTCCACACATGGAGAAAAGATTATTAGTATCGGATCGATACTCGGTATTGGCCGATGCCCAGAGCCCAGCTAAATCTATCGTATAGGGACTGAAAAAGTCACATTGGTGCATCCCTAGGAAATGCCAAGCCTCTACAGTAGTTGGCCATGCTTTATGAATTACAGCAAATGACCTTTCTTTGAGAGCAATATCTCTACAATAATTCAACCATTGTTTTATTGATAAGGAGAAAACCATGATTCTATTATGTCACTAACAGCAGAGTCATCATTGAATAACCATAAATAGGGTGGGCTGTTGAGTAATTGGAAATCCAGGGATATTTTCATGACACTTAGACCAGTGATTAGATATAGAAGATATAGATATAGAAGGGCATTCCCAGAAGATATTATATTAAGGCGTATTCCAACAGTATTCTGGTTACATTTAGCACAGTGTGGACTATCTATGAGCTTCATTTTGAAGTGCCTGTATGGTGTGGCATAAAATTTATGCACAAACTTATAATGAATGAGCTGATTTGTGGGATGTTTTGATGAGATAAAGTTCGAGGCTCTGTCCCTCAAGGTCACGATTGCAGGACTTAGTCACCCCCAGAGTTTTGGAAGTTTGAGAGATTAAGTCATCATAAACAGTAAACACCATTCCACAAGAGGATTTTTGAGCGCTCAGTGGACGAGAGGGTGAAGGTGAACCCCACGGAGCTCCATGAGCACGGGTTGCTGAAATTCAAAATGTTTTTAAATTATTCTATTATGTTTGTATGATGGAGGGTAGGGAGAGGACATACTCCACACCTGTCGGGTTTACAAACAGTCTAACTGCATCCCTAAACTAACACTACCCGGTCAGTTTAAGTTTTCTACTGCGTAAAAGCAATGAGGAGAAACAAGAACGAGAAGACAGCATCCTTTCGCAACCAGGTTATAATACCGCTGCTTCTGTCTCCAGACCGAGATGAGGATTTAGCAGTGAGTATCACAGACTGACAGCGTCTTCTCCTCTGATGGGTTTTTCAAGCAATCCCTATGAGGTGTCCATTTACAAGCACACATACACAGAAACTCACAGTGGAGCGTAATCCCAGTGGGATGCCAACACATTCATAATCTTCAACTTCTTCTTCCTCATCGTCATCATCAGAGAGAAGAGTGATGCCTACACTCAGGAATGTGAACGCCTGCTTCTTCAGGGCCATCATCATCAAGAAAACCAACAGAGTTACCTTTGCTGTAATGTTCCCGAGCCACTTGGGGATCCCTTCAGCTGCAGGACATTCAATGACGAAGACACCTGCAAGGACGTTAAACCATGGAAAAACCTAAGCACTTCAATTTACAATGATTATTAGTGACTAAATAAGCAATAATCAAACAAACTGTGTCTCTGTCTGAATTCAGTTGTCTCACCTGCTCGATGACGTCACGCTGGCCACCTATGAACTGGTGTTCCTCCTTGAATATAGGAGCTATGTTGACAGCCAAGTAGGTTTCTCCAAGTATTATGCACTTCCTCCTCCTCCTCCTCCTCCTCTGGAGGAGTTTTCTGCTTCTTTCCAAAGAGTTCAGTTTGCTAGCGGTCAGTTTTACAAAAGGTCAATTTGCATCAAATCCAAGTGCAAAGTGAGAGAGAGCAGAGGTCTGCAGATCTTATATGACCCCATGAATTTCACTGATGCACATGCATGTGTGTATATTATTATTCATACTATAAAGTCTAATATATTTACATTTTAGTAAGTAGTGAAATAGATGATATGAGCTGATTTTTTGTGGGTTTTTTTTCATGTTTTGTGATGTGTATGATTTCCCATTGCCTCAAAACTGACAGAAATATCTACGGAGGATAATATATTTTATCTTGTGCAAACAATATAATGACCTATGTTCACATCTCTGAATGATCTGTATGATCAGCATATAGTCATCTTTCCTGCAGCACCTGATGCCTCCATACACAGCATGGCCACTACAGGACATATCATGCTGACAAGTGAGAAGTGAAGCTGAGCCTTGTAAGTTATAGTTATAATAAATTAAAGCAGAGGAACCTGAATTTGTGGATTTTCAGGCCTCAATGAAAATAATCTGATGGAGTTTTATATCATCTGCATTAAAATGTTTTGAAATCTGAAAGAATTTTAGCCATTAAAAACATTGTGACACCTGCAATTGATTCAGCATTTAAGTAGCTTCATGTTAACGCAGCATCACTGAGGGTAAAGGACCTCCCAGAACACTGGATAATGATATATTTAGTCCATTTTAATGAATTCAAAAAGGTCAAATAAGCAAAATAATGATATAAAATAGTGCCTATAAACAATAAAGGTCTATCAGTGTGACTCTCTCTTGACTGTCTTGTTTTGTGCACACGGAGGCGAGCAGATGCTGCAGCCCATGTGAGGAACTTCACAAACCTGCCACCACAGAGGAAAAACATAGTGACAATTACATCTGCACCGCTCTTCATCGTCTCCACGAGGGCTGTCGTCTTCTCCGAAGTGTTGTCGCGCTGGTTTGGGCTCTGGAAGCAGGTTTGGTGCTGAGCACACGAAACACTGTGGTGCTGATGCTGTGGTACAATATTACATGAATTACTGATAATAATGTTGATAATGGCATTAATGATTTCCATACCTGTATCTCAAGTCATCGTCACAATGTAGCCGCAAGGGGCCACAAGCCAGTGTCTTATTGTGCCGGTCCCAAGCCCGGATATATACAGAGGGTTGTGTCAGGAAGGGCATCTGACGTAAAACTTTTGCCAATCAAACATGCGAATCAAATCTATGACTTCCATAAAATCCTTCCAAAAAGTCTATGATGACTGCATCATCTTCCTCATCACTGCCAGCTTCAACCTCTTGCTGGTACACCAAAGCCAAGCGGCGAGGGAAGAGGACAGGAAAGATGTCCAGATCTGCACCCTCTGCTTCACTGTCAGATGGGAGAGGGGAGATGTCTACATCTTCTACCATGTTTCCACATGCCCATATTGAGTTATATAGTCATTGCACCACCTACTGACAACAAGAAGGCAGTCTGTGACTCATCCGATTTCCATGAAATTTACGTGGTGTAAATGGTACACATGATATACAGGAAATGCAATTAATGCAATTTACTTATTTTTTTCATTTACTTGGTCCTCTTGAGATTAAAACAGTTTTCAATAGAAACCCAGACAAGAGGGCAGCATAATAACACTGTTACAAAAATGAAAACAAACAACATAAATGACTAAGAAAATTATCAGTCAGGAAAACTATCCTTTCCATGCTGAGGCCTGTTGTTTATTTCTCACATATCTTACCATTCACTCCTAACGTAGGTTTACTTATAATTTCCTTGCTGTCATTGTTTGGGGTTGTCAGTCCTGTTACCAGCTTCTCATCATCTCGTCACATCCATCCAATAGCGCTGTGACACAGCTACATTGTTAGCCTGGCGTCTTGCCGTCTCTCTGCAGTCTCCTGTTCATGCATTTAGAGTAACTTCATAGCGTTATTTAGCTTTTTCCCAACATACATAACATGGTTGGTAGCGATGGATTCCTTGGGTTTTCTAGCTGCATATGATGCCTATCGATACTTCACTCTACGTCTAAAACTGAGTCTGCTACAAGCTCTGAAAGATATTTTTTGAGACTAATTAAAAGTTGATACAGAGGTTTGAACGATCAGCACAGTATAGCAACACATAATGTCACTATATTCATATTTTCTTACACCCCTAGTTCATGAGGTAGGCAACTTGACTGGTGAGCTATAAACACACATGGAGACGTTTGAATCTAGTTTTATTTTTGTAAAGGTCATCTTAAAGTTAAGGTTAATAATTTATTATTAAACAACTCTGGACTTCTACCCAATTTTGTTCCAAACACTCAACTGGACAGTACAGAAAATGTTCCCTCTGTATATCAGGTTCTCAGTCTTGCAGGTTTCTCAGAAACTCGCCTATTTCTCCACACATTCGGTTTCTGTTTCTTTCTCTAATCCTCTCCAGAGTTCTGATGCTGTCCTTACGCCAGGAAGACTGTTGCGGTATTGCTGCTGCCCTCATATGATATTCTATGGACTTGTAGCTCTCCTTTCGTATGAAATGCACATATTTTGCATAGTAGTTGTAAAGCATCTGCACCCCTTCAGCATCCAGATCGCTTTCCAGCAGTTCCTCATATATCTGGTCAGCTTTGTCTTGGACACTGGCCTGTGCATATATGTTTGCAAGAGATATTTTCCTTGTAAGTGAAGACAGAGGGTAAAGAGTAATCACTTCCCTGTGGAGACTGATTGCTCTGTCGATCATGCCATGCTCCAGGGGGTTGTCCCTGTGTAAAAAGATCCTCTTCTTGTAGCAGATTGCAGCACACCTCTTCAGGTAACGCTCATCTGGATGTCTTTCCAGAACCTCCTCTGCCAAATCAATGGCCTCATCCATGGACACATAGATTCTGTACAGCCTTAGTAATGGTTTGAGACCACTGTAGCTGCTGATGGGCTTTCTTAAAACCCTTCTGGCCAGCTCACGTGCTTCACTTTCAATTTTTTTTCCCTTTCTTGGCACATGCCTCAAGGTACAGAGCAGCAAGGTACAAGTTCTCTGGATCATGTTCCTTGGCGATTTTCATTTTCTCAAAGATGTCAGCCCCCAGCTTGTTGTCGCTGTGCCTGAGAGCATTCTCCAACCCTATGACGTAGCTGGTGTGCCACTCCACCATGTCTGACTGCATCCTGATGGCTCTCTGGAAGTAATCTGCAGCCAGCAGCATTTTCTCTGCACTGAACTTCATCAGGGTCCAGGCTTTTTTCAGCGCAGATCTCCGGATGGAGCTCGTCCTGTGATGGAGATGGGTATTCGTTCATTAGGGCATTGACCTTTGACAGGTAAGCCTGACTCTCTGCTTGTTCTCCCTTGTGGTAGTGCAGCCAAGCCAGGTTCCCGTGGTTCACCACCAACCAGGGACCCTCATCTGAGACAGTGTTTCTCATCTGGCGGAAGGCCTCTGCAGCCCTGCCGAAGAAACGACAGGCGTCATCAGTGAGCCCCAGCTGGTAGTGGATGAACCCCTGCAGGTTGTAAATGTGACCCAGCCAGCTGTATCCCTCCTTGGTGCCGATGTCCTCCAGCTTGTCCCTGAGACAGAAAAGTTTGGACCTGCTGGGGTCCAGATCCCAGGTGAAGTGGCACTGCAGGGCCTCCAGTTTGGACTCCATTATTGTTTCACTCTGAGCACCACTGATGGAGATGAAAAATGACAAATGTCAAATAGCATATGTAGTACAGCAGTAGGTCTCAGCAAGGACTGATCATGGACCCCTATTTGATGAGATTTTGCCTCAGGAATTTCCATTTTTCTGGACTTAGTAGATATTATTAAGACCACAATTCTATAGTCAACGATTATAACCATGGAGGAAGTGAAACTTATGATCAGGATAGTCACTCTTACGACGGAAATGAAAGGGATATGGGGAAAAATGAAGAAAGGGAAGGAATAAGGAAGAAATGAAAGGAGAAAGAAATGGAGCAAGAAACTAAGAAAACAAGGGAATAAATAAAAGAGAATAGAGCGAAGGAGGAAAATAAAAAGTACTGAAGGCAAAATCAAACCAGTGACTTTGGATCCATAACTTTAAGATTGTTAGCCTACTGATTACAGAAAATACATGCAGAAGCAGACGCTCACCTCATCATCCGGCTGTTAGTTTGAAAAGAGCAGAAGCCAGAGACGAATGAGTCTTCTGCTCTTTACACTATGTACTCTGCTGTTTTGGGTGCGGCACCATAAAACTAGTAATGTTCAACCTTTATGTTAGAAATGATGTAATGTTGAGCTGGATTTGGACTCAGTGGACTTTCTTTTCCCAACTACAGTCACGCCTGTCATACTGAGCAAGCACAAGTCAAGACTCATGACAGAGCTGCATGGAGCAGATTATCTTGTCTCTCTAGATTTTTCCTTGAAATTCAAGTCTATTAAATCCAGAGTCAAGACAGACAAATCCCAAGTCGAGTCTAAATGCCAAACAAGTTATTATATTCACTTATTATATACTCATTTATTTTGTCCAGAGAGACAATTGGTAGGCCTACAGTAAATTATTTTTTTTATTGAAATAATGTTTTTTTTTCTTTTTTTTAATTGTAGTTGTTACTCTCAGATATACTTTATTTTATTTATTCATTTGTTTATTTATTTTTACAAAATTTAGACATGGTGCCTTTAGCCCCGTAAACTGCCACATACTGTACATCACAAAAAAAAAAAAAAAAAAAAATTCATAAATAAATGTATTTATAATAATATAAATAAACAATCGGTCCCTGCTATTGTTGGCTTAAAATGTTAAGTTAGTTTCATTAAATTTGCACTTTTCTTAACAAATAAGTGTGCTGGGGCAGATGATAAAGTGTGAGAAAGGGAGTTACAAGTGGAAAAATTGTATTTCTTTCTTTCATTCTTTCTTTCTTTCTTTCTTTCTTTATTTGTTCATTTATTACCTCAATGCAGAAAATAAAGAAGGGCATTAATTAATGCATACATAATTTTTTAATTTATTTATTCATTTTTTTAAGAGGGTGACCAGTGTCCCCCAGAAGGTGCGGCCCCAGGCATTCGCCTTTATGACTAATTGTGTGTTATTCACAGCTATAATCATGATCCAGACAAGATGGTATCTGGAAATATGATACACCCTCGCTCGATAAGTAGCCTAAAGAGGGAACCAAACTTTTAGTGTCAATTATATGTCATTTAACATGACATTTACAGCAACACTTTTGAATAATTTCTTATATTGAAGGCTAAAAAAGAAGCAAAACAAGCCAGGAGATATGTCATTTCTGGCCAAATAAAAAAGTGTAACCTAAAAAATTAGTTACTTGATGAAACAGTAGCTTACTTTCCCACAATCCCCCTCCTGGATGGCATGCATCTATGAGGACATTGGAAACACCATTAAAACATTGATGACAACACAGAAACAACAATATTAACCCTTTAGCCTTTCAAAAATCAGATATTCACCTCTGTAACTTGAATATAATAATAATAGTCCTACATACGAATAACTGAAGCTATCCGAACAAAACGAATGGTGACTGTCTGAGGTCGTTTATTATTTATCCTGTTGAGGGCAGTAATGAGCTTGACAGCGTGTATACTGCAGAGAATCGCAGAAGAAGAACAAGGGTGCCCTTTTTAGAAAAGAGAAGAAGAAGTTTGATGATGTAGTTACACTGCGACACAAACACCGTCCATGTAGCTTGGTAGCATGTAGCAACACTTACAGGCGACTTTCTGGATGTTGCTGCTGGCTACGATACTAAAATAACAATGCGAGATTTACTGCCGACCCTGTGAGTAGTAACGTTAATATCACAGCAGAAAGGAGACGACTAAAGTCTGATAAACTGAGCTAGACGTAGCTTATCTAGTTGGTGTAGAGTCAGCTAGCTATCTTTAGCTAAACTTGGTGATGTAGCTGACTTTATTTCTGACCCATCGTGCTTTATTGGTGTTTTTCAGATGACGATGTGACAGCCAGCCGTGTCTCGGTGGTGTTGTGGAGCAGTGCATGTCCCTGCCGTAGGTGGAGGAGGGCAGGCGGAGGGTCTGAGCTCTGTTGGCGGCGGCTGTCGGTGTCCGGGATGGATAGCTGGACCCCCAATCCCCGAGCCAAACCTTTCATCCCCCGCCAACAAAGAAGCTTATACCTCACCTGGAAATACAAACTGACCAACAAGAGGACGATTCGTCGGGTCTGTCAGGTTAGTAAACAAAAAACCGACTTTCTGTGAAGATGGAGCTCTGAAAATGTTTCTTATCAGTTTCAAGTTGTATTTTGTCATGTGCACAACAATTACAGAGAAGCAGTAGTTGACATGGAATTGTTAGATCTAAGGTTCCCTCCATCTATGCTCGTTAAATATATATAAAAAGATAATCACTGAAGTAAAAAATAAGATTCTAAGACATAAAATAGCACATAAGTTAAATATAGGGATAAAGTATAACATATATAGAATTAAATCATATATTCTTGTGGTAGACAGGTGTACATCCATTGCAAAATTGATAAACTGAAAGTAAACATGGATGTAGTAAATGTATATGCATAATAAGTTATAAACTACAGAGATGTAAACAAGTTGTTAAATAATAAATAAAGGTATTTAATGGTAAAGTCACAATTTAAAGGTAAAGAAAAATGGAAACTCTCCTAAGGAAATGTTGCTTTGTATTTTCAAAGTAAAAGTTGCAAGAAACATTGCTGCTTCCAACCTTCTGTGAGTCAACATGTTTTTTCATGAATGTTTAGTTATTATAATTTGATTTCCTAAAGAACTTCACAACCTTCTGCTCTTCCATTTATATAGTGGCAGCTTTCCCTTTAATGTGGCAGTCCTTCAGAGTTCAGTCCTGGCTGATTTAGAATAACTATTTGAGTGAAAACAGTATACCTGTGTTTAGAGTTCAGCGGTCTTGAGTCATTTTGTTCATACATGAGCTTCAAGTTTTAAGAATTGTGTGTAAAGTTCCATTTTTGTTTGTGGACAATGGAGAAAAACTGCTATATATCATTTTTTTCCTGTGAATGTCGTCACCTATGTCGACACCTAGTTTGTAAGAAGAAGAAGAAGAAGAAGAAGATAGTCCTTTATTAGTCCCACAAGGGGAAATTCAATTTTTTCACTCTGTTGTTAACTTATACACGGTACATGCAGACCCGAACACACACATGCACAAACATGCAACAATGGAGAGATGTCAGAGTGATGGGGCTGCTCCTGACAAGCGCCCCGAGCAGTTAGGAGTTTGGTGCCTTGCTCAGGGGCACCTCGGCAGTGCCCAAGATGTAAACTGGCACCTCTCCAGCTACCAGTTCACACTCAGTTCTTGTCCATGGCGGGACTTGAACCGGTGACCCTCCGGTTCCCAAGCCAACTCCCTACAGACTGAGCTACTCCGCCCCCATAATACTGCAAATATGTAAATATTGCAATACTTTAATCAGCAGGCCATAGACTCAGTCACCATTGTGTTACCTCTGTCAGTGACAGAAACATAACAGATTGCCATTTTAACATCTATGGTTGTATTTGGCAATTTTTGGAAAATGTTACATGTAACAGGCAAGATAGTTGATATGGTAAAGAGATGAATGCTTTGTGTACAGGTAGTAGAGTTGAATGTTTAGAGCAGTGTGTGCAATTTCAGTATAGTCTGTCATTGTAGATATATAGAAACACTTTTTTTGACTCAACCGCCATGTATAACGGTAAATACCTGCTTTGAAACCTACATGTCAAACAGAGCAAAGAAAACCTTGACTAGAAATGAAATGATTTCAAAATTCAAAATGTATGTTTTTTCCTTTCACAGGCTGGTGCTGTGCTGTTTCTGCTGATAACTGTCATAGTCAACATTAAACTCATCTTGGACACAAGAAGAGTAGCTAATGAAGATGCGGCAGCTCAGGAATATGGTGAGAAACATGTCGAGTGCCATTTCTGTTTACATCATTTCTTTTAAGTTCAGACGTGCACACAGCGGCTCTGTGGTTCGATAATCAACCAGAGCCGCCTTTCCAGCACCCAAAATAAACATTGCTGGGGAGGCTTAGCAGTGTGATACCCCAATAATTGGAGCACACTCTCTGGTTCCCCTTTTTAAAAATGGGAACCACCAACCCGGCCTGCTATTCCACAGGCACTCACTGTCCCCGACCTCCACGTAACACTAAGAAGGGGAGCCAGCCAAGACAGTCAAACTACGTCCAGAGCTTTCAGCATCTCAGTGTGAATCTCATCCATCCCTGGCACCTTGCCACCGAGGAGCTTTTTGACTTTTTAGCAACCTCTGCCAAGGATAAGGACAAGTCCCCCCAAGTCTTTAAACTCTGCCTCTCCTATGGAGGAGGTGTTGATCGGGTTCAGGAGTTTTTCAAAGTGCTCTTTCCACCGTTCAACAGTACCTCCAATCCATGTCCGCCGTTCTCTTCTCTTTCTGAACACAGCCTGTACTGCCAGTATCACATATGTTTATTTTCCAATAGCTGGTTCTCCTCATTATTGAAGCTTTGTGATGTGTGCACAGAGTGAAAGAGTTTCCCCAACAGTCGGACATATTTGGTATCGTTGAAAACTTCAGGATGTCTGCTGAAATGAGTTTTGTCCAGTGATCTTAAACAATGATTTGTCTCAGTATGAGTGTAGGTGGACAGGTGGCTGGAGGCTTGTCCAAGTCTGTTACTGGGGGCAAAACTGTGAATTGTTCATGAATGTCTAACATGCCGTGTAGCTGTTTTGAAAATTAAGTGCATCTCAGCTTGGCCGTACAGAGGAGAACCTAATCATGCTCTTATGCTCCTTTTCAGAGGACACAATTCCCAACATGGAGACACCACGCAGGCCGGCTAATGGACGCAAGGTCCTGGACATTGAGGTGTACTCCAGCCGCTCCAAGGTCTATGTGGCAGTGGACGGCACCACTGTGAGTTCAACTTGTTGAATAACTGATGCAGAGTCAAAATCAGTAATTACAAATCAGTAATTCATGTTTAATACATGTTGGGTTTTATTTTTATATAATTTCAGTCAGTAATAATAACAGTTTATTAACCTAATTCATTTCTGATATCAGGGAACCCAACAACATTGATAAAAAGAAGCCTAATGAGGCAACAAAACACAAGCAGTCAGACAAGCAGACAGGTTGGAAGCAAACCTCTGCGATAAAGAGGCTTCCACCTGGATTGTAATTCCTGTTAATAATAATTAATATGTTTTATCGAGTTACTTGTGTTTGATAAAAATTCAATTTGCATAAATAAAATTTAAAAAATGTATTTGTTACAGTTTGTTTTACAATGTTAAGAAGATAATGTTTAAATTAAGTCTGATTTAGCTTTACACATAACAGAACAGTGACTTCTACACAGTGAGACATTGAGACAGCACAGTGAGACAGCACATTAATTCAGCATTGGTAGCGGACTGGTTTTGGTGCTCTGTATCTGCTGACACCCAAAGCCCAGGTTTCGGTACTGGGACTTAAAAACTCAGATCGGTGCATCTCTAGAGAAAATGAAGGCAAACAGTAAACGTAATGCCCAAACTGTTTGTCATAGATAGAAAGATAGATAGATAGATAGATAGCATTCATTGTCCCACAGCCTGTACATGTACATGCATTTCAACTGTAAAATACACAAAATTATATAACGTTAACAGAGCATAGAACTGAAAAAATGTCCGAAAGTGCATGTCTTTATTGTTCTCATCTCATGCAGGTGTTGGAGGACGATATGCGGGAGCAGGGTAGAGGCATCCATGTGATAGTTCTCAACCAGGCAACTGTAAGCCTTTACTGTATATTCTTTATGTATGATGTTAACACAATGCTTTTCTTTCATTTTAGTTTCATAGCTTTTATTTGTTTGTAATTGTAATCAATGTCTCTTTAACCACATCTGCCGATGTTTGATTGTGCTGCTGGTAATATTTCTGATTTTGGTGTGATAGCCAACAAACAGCAGGTACTGAATTAATGACAGCAAGTGTCTTGTAGTCTTATGCAGTCCTCCCAGTTCCTTCATTGAAGAAAATTAAAAACGCAGAGCCCAAATGTTTTTTTTTTTTTTTTTTTTTTTTGAAATGAGGTCAAATCACAAAGGTCAGATAAATTCATCCCCGTCTGTTTGTCCCAGGGTCATGTGATGGCCAAGAGGATATTTGACACTTACTCTCCCCACGAGGATGAAGCCATGATCCTCTTCCTCAACATGGTGACCCGGGGTCGAGTCCTCATCTTCACCATAAAGGTCAGTCGCTGCCAAAGTCTCAATGAGAAAACAAATATCAGTTCATGTGTCGTTCAGACTTGTGACAAACTAAAAGCCGCCATATTTTTGTCCTGCAGGACGAGGGCACGTTCCACCTGAAGGATGCTGCTAAGAACCTGCTTAAGAGTCTGGGCAGCCAGGTGTCCCTCAGCCTCAGCTGGAGGGACATGTGGACTCTGGTGGTGAAGAAAGGAGGTAGAGGAGCAAACTTTCACTTTACAGTTAGATGTATGCCCTCAGACAGACTGCACGCGTGAGGAGTGCATGGCTGCTGTTTTTCGTTTTGATGTCCATGTTAACAGGTTAGAACGTTCACACTGCCTGCGACGCGAGACGCGTGTCTGACGTGCGTCTCACACGCGTCTCAGCTGCACATCTTCAAGATTCAAGGTCTTGCCTATTTTTGACGCGAGCCGCACGCGTTTCACAGCAGTAACAGACTGTGCAAGTGACCATTTGACTATATTGACATCATACCAGCAACATTACTACAGTTTCAAAGTCTAGACATGATTTGCTGACTGTATATTGACATCATATCAGCCACATAACTACACTTTCAATGTCTATATTTGTAGAAAATGTCACAGGCAGAACTCCTTCATTTGTTAACACAAGGCTTTTATTCTGAAATATGTGCAGGACAGTGTTGTAGGACTTGCAGTGACTTACAGGGCTCCATGAATGAATATAGTACAGGATTTTAATTGTGGATTATTACTGTTATTTACGAATGAGCACACATTTCCTGACCTTTCTCTTTCTAAAATAAATATAAATGACATTTATAATGACATGATATGGTGATTATCAGGGTCAATTTCAGCATCAGCAGCAGCAGAAACACAGCAGGCACACAGCTGAAACACAGCCAGTGTGAACAGCAGACACGTGAATCACGCAGCCGTGAAGTCAGGCAGCCGCCACGTGCTCGTCAGGCCTGCTGTCTGTTCCAGGGCTAAATCTTTCAAATGGCTTATTGACACCCCAGTACAATGGAGGTGAAAAGATGTTTGTCGTCCCAATGTGTTGATCAATGACATTTGAAAAACTCATCAACATGTTTGTTCAGAAACTCCACAGATGTCACTGAACAGCCTTTTTTATTCACAGCTGATGTAAAACCAGGCTGAGTTGGTCTTTTTGGTGCTACAAGAGTAAATCAGGATTTGTTTTAAGAGCCCTGCATGTTTAGTTTTATCTAAATTATGTCATCCAGAAAAGCCTATAAACTGCAGGCAGTTGAGCTTCATTTCTTAAGTTAAGTTTCTATAATCATAGTGGAGCAATAGGAAGAATTGTGAGTGACTATATTCTGTCTTCTAATTTTATTTGTTCAGAAATGTCTTACTGCAGTTACTTCAGTCTTTCAGTAAAGCATTCATCTTGCATTACATTCAATAATTAATCAGTTATTTATAATTTACTTGTCCAGCAGTTGATTGACATTACAGAAAACACTAGGAAAGAACTGCTGCACCCTTCGTTTCTCGGCAACATCATCTGATAATCCAGTTCACTGAAAATTTGGAGCTTTTCAAAACGCACCACACGCCTGCACCAATGAAGGCCCTTTTTTTTTTTTTAATAAATGCTGTGTTGTTTTCAGTGTAAAAGCCCATAGAGACAGAATGCAATAAGGTCCAGTGTGTCGGATTTAGAGACCTCAAGCAATGAGGTTGGAGATTGCAACTAACTGAATAACAACTGAATAATATCAAAAGTAATTATCAAAGTAATTTTTAACTATTTAATAATATGACTAAATTCATATTTAATGACCTCATGGGGCACAACTATTCTGATATCCATTTAATGTAGTCTCATAAAGTATACTCATTAAGTATACAAGCAATCAATTTGTATCTCTGCTTAATGATTAAATTATTTAGTAAAAGTTGATGGATTGTGAAGTGTTTTACATAGCAGAGGTTGGCAGTTTTCACTCTGATGCAATATTAAACAGGCCAACATATATATATTATATTATATATATATATATTATATTATATTATATTTTATATATATATAAAAAAATATATATATATATATATATATATATATATATATATATATTCCACAAGCATTTATTTCCAAGATGATGATGATGGTTAAAAACACAATATTTATTTAACTAATTAACTTAACTAATCAAACCAAAAGAGCGTGACCCAACAGCTAACTACAGTAGCTTGCTAACTCATAGCTAACATTAGCTCGCTAGCAGCTAACATCATCATCATCTTCATCCATCATCATTTTAGTAACTGTACCCCTGGTAGACATAAGATGCTAGAATAATCTTTTGACATGCTGAAATCTGATGTCTTTAACTAGCTACCGGCATTCTGTTAGAATTTCAGCCCACGGTTGCATGTTGTAGTGGCCGTTGTTTTCAGAGTGGGACGCATTGCGCTCCGTCTCTATTCTGTCTTTATTACATGAGGCACTCTCCCTTCCAGGTTATCACAACACTTTCCATTGGTGTCTGTTTACATTTTTCACGCATATTCAACAAAAATAGAATAAAGAGCTCAGTGAAAGGGGCAGGTGAGGATTTAGTCAGAATTTATGATAAGTTTAATCAACTAGTCGAGCTTGTTTTGTGCCTGTCTTGACCCGCTGTCTGTTTGTTTAAATTCCAGGTCAGGTGTATGGAGAGAAGCACTCAAAGTCTCCAGCTCTGTCCACCTGGGGAGACCCGGTGCTGCTGAAGACCGAGGTGCAGCTCACCGCATCCGAAGGTAAGATACAGTTCTAGGAAAAGTGCTCGGGCAAGTGTAATCTGTGTCTAGTGGATCGTATTGTGATGCACCTCCATGGCCAAAACCTAGATATCTATTACACTGAATGTGATCCTCTGTCCTGCAGAGGCAGAGTGCCACTGGGCAGACACCGAGCTCAACAGGAGGAGAAAGCTCTTCTGCAGCAAAGTGGAAGGATATGGCAGCATCTGCAGCTGTAAAGACCCAGCACCCATTGAGTTCAACCCCGACCCTGTAAGACTCACAGCAGGACACTTAACTTCACTGTTAGATGTTTGTTTCATTGAGCTGCACGTAATAGAGAAGGACAGAAGAGCTTACAAAGTAAGTCGTAGTCATATTGGATTTTTAAGTCTGCTTTAAATTTTAATGCAATCCCAGGACCTCTCAAATGTGGTAGCCTTGATATTTTATAGTTGCACAATAAACTTGAATTTTAAAGGGTAAGTCCATCATTTTTTGAAACACACCTTTGCTTTCTGATGGAATGTTAGCCTGCAGTATTTTTGCACAGAATCAGGACTGGATTTTGTCCACCATCACTTACATTGTGATTATGAAGTGGTCTCCCTATGGCCAGTGTGAACAGGAGAAATGATTACAGCAAGCAAAACCTGTGTCAGTGCTCAGGTTTCAGTGGACACCTGACTAGTTTA
Organism: Pterois miles; assembly: GCA_947000775.1. Lineage (NCBI taxonomy): Eukaryota > Metazoa > Chordata > Actinopteri > Perciformes > Scorpaenidae > Pterois > Pterois miles. The sequence continues at coordinate 8,244,545 of CAMQGK010000005.1, read as the reverse complement.
AAGACAGGCTTGAATAACTGTAATAACTTACCCTTACCCTATATGTAAATTAATAGGCTTTAGAGGTGCTGAGAGGTGGATTTTGTTACTGTCTGACAGAGCCAGGCTTCCTGTTTCCATCCTGTCTGCTGTTTGTCTTCATATTTACCTAATCTAAATGTGGATCTCTTCATTGAAAGTACTGTGAATCACTATTAAATGGCAGCATATAAAAATAAATGTATATACGGTTTAAAACAAGGTGAACACAAGTATATGTAGAAAACGGAGAAGGTCTAACCATCTGCTGTTCTAAAATGTCAATCCTGACTTGTTAATGTCTGCAGAAATATCTGAGGAGTAGGGCTGGGCGATTTGAAATTCCAATTATTTTTATTGATATTGGAATTGCGATATTGGGGAATGCTAATTTTTGCATCACAATTCTCACTTTCATTGAAATTATGATTATGTGTGAAACAAATGTTTTCTGAAGCCTGTAGAGTACGATGTAAAGGCCAGGACATCTCTGTATATTGTAAAACTGTAAAAATATTGAATTTAATATGGTAATTTGATATACATCTCGACTTTAACAAATATTGTGATTAAGATAAATACTGCAATCTGAAAATTGATGTTGGCCATAGTGCAATTTTGATACTTGTATAAGTATACTTGTATAAAGACAGACATGTAGTGAGTCCAAGCAGCCAATATTAAAAGAAAAAAATGGAAGAAATGGTGTCATCTTTATATCTTCTCTCACAGGTTATAGGTTTTAACACAACTAGATCATGTCTCTGTTTCCAAAGTAAATTTCTCTCCACGCTTTCACGTCAAAATAAAACTCACCCTTAGGACTTAACAAGGTCAAACTAACCATGAATTTGTTTCACCCGCTGTATTGCCTCTCTCCAGCTGCCCAACAACAACGTCCTCAATGTCCCAGTAGCCGTCATAGCAGGGAACAGACCCAACTACCTGTACAGGTAAGATCTGAAAAGGATTGTTAAGCTTTTTTTGGTCTTTGTCTTTGAAAGGATGTAGAAACAGTGTCAACACATTTCAGAAATTACTCCAGAGATTCAAGATGTGTTTTGAGTGTGACTTTTGATTGACGTTTCACCTTAATATTTACTTCTCATCTATGAAAATATTTGTACTCATTTGTTTGTATTTCATAGATAAACTGCTTTTCTGCATTTTACCCTTAATGAAATGAAGATAAACGAGGTTTACAGACAGTAAATATTCTGAGCTGTAAATTACTTCCCGCTCTACTTGACATGTTCAATTTATTGTACAGAAAATAAACAGAGTAACTGCTGCAATAAGCTGTTATTGTGAAAGCAGGATGAAGAAAGATGACGGCTCCTACCTTAAAAATCCATTCGGTGTTAGTATTAAAGGAAATTACCATCTAGCTGTCCACCTTTTTGTTAAATTGGAATAAATCACACATCACAATCGTATGAAAAGTAAATTGCTCTCATTCCTCTTTTGTGCCTCAAACCAAATTGTGACCACTTGTCATCTGTTTTCAGGATGCTGAGGTCTCTTCTGTCAGCTCACGGCGTCAACCCACAGATGATCACTGTCTTCATCGACGGATATTACGAGGTACCAGGTTTTTGTTTCCTCTATCTTTTTACTCACATCATATCCATCCATGTAATCAGTGAACTGTGTGACTCTGTGGCACCACGGGTGTAAATCCTCAGTTTTTATGAAAGATACAATGCATGAAGTGTTTAAACCTACTTTTATTTTATTACTTTGAATTTTTTGTTAAATATTGTGATGTGGATGTTACAATAATTAGTATTTGGATAATCATTTTGTTACTCACTGTACTGTAGACAATATTAAACACCAGTACCTGAAATATGATCAAAAGTATGTGGATGCTTTGGTCCAAATATTGAGTGTACCTAAGTTCAGGTCTATTTTCAAAAATCTAGTGATAGGCAGGACAAGGTTTCCACTAAATATATGACTCACAAAGGTCAGTCAGTCAATAAGAATAATGAGTCATAATGAGTTTGCCTGTAAATAACAGTGCTGATACAATATCTGAGTTCTGGTACTGATACAAAAATTATGCTTTATTTCGTCCTTTTCCCACTGGACAAAAACCTGACTAATGATCACTATCACTTTTGGACCTTTGTCTTTACAATTAGCATTCATTCCTAGAGCAAATGACACTGCAGTAGTCACAGGTAGATATCAGCAGTGATGGAAACATGAGAGCCAGGTGGACGCGCTAATTTTCGCCCCTTTTCCGTCCATCCGTCTCCGTCCAAGCAGGAACTGAACATTGTTCCAGATGAGTCGGCACCGAGTTAGAAGAGAGACTGAATAAGTGACCACTAAAAAATAAGTAACCACCACTGTAACACAGAAGTAACCACTGTTCACCGGCCTCCATGCTGCTTTCTAATGTTTACCAACCCTGTTTTCCAACATTTGTGATGTTGAACATGTCACACCGGCACACTGGCAATGGGAAAGAAGTTTGTCAGTTATATTTATTGAGTTTTCCCACGTTTAAAAAAATCTGCATATACTGTATACGTTATTTTAGTGGAAAAGGGAATCTGACTCCTTACTTTTAGAAATAAATAGCTGTTTCTTTTTTTATTTAACAAAAAATGAGTCTCAGATGTTAAAAGATCAAGAGCAGAATTTAATTATCTAGTATTAATTTGTAGTTTTCCTGACTGCTGTATGTATATTTATGTGTGTTTTCGACCCAGGAGCCCATGGATGTCGTAGAGCTGTTTGGACTGAAGGGAGTCCAGCACACACCAATCAGCATCAAGAATGCCAGAGTGTCCCAGGTAAACAACAGTGAGCTCCTCATTTAAGGGTTAACAAAGAAGTCATATCACATATTTTCACTGAAAAAAGTAGAGCGGTCACGCCATTTTCACCGGGATTTTATGTTTCCATTGTGTGCATTGCTCAGAGCAGTCATATCCATGAAGATGTTTTGAGTTTCAGCCCTATTTTGAGTCATCCAGCTGTGCTTTTTAAAATCTGTGCTCTCTGTTGCAGCACTACAAGGCGAGTCTGACTGCAACCTTCAACCTTCACCCAGTAAGTGCTTTGGTTTCCTTTTGTCAAGACGAACAACAAAACGGTACTCCTTCATGTACTTGATGAATGAGCAACGAGATGTGTTGAGTTTGAATTAAGAATAACAGATATTTTACTTTATTCATTGTATTATTTATCAGTTTATTCATTGATTACGACTGTCAGTTATCACTTGGCTTGTGAGCTGCACTGAATATAGTAGACATCTATCAACAGCACTGACCCAGTGTATGTTATTTATTTTTTTGTTTTGTTTTCATCAGGAGGCCAACTTTGCCATCGTCTTAGAAGAAGACCTGGACATCTCCATCGACTTCTTCAGGTACTTCCTACAGTAGAGAGAGAGAGAGAGAGATTTACTGATAGAGAGACTTAATTAATACGCAAGAGTTCTCTTATTACAATGCAATGTCACTATGAAAATTATTTACATATTATTATATATATATATATCAGCAGATGTGTAATTTTACTATCCATTAGTCTTCAATTTAACCTCTATAATTGCACTTATAATAAAGACCTAAGATAAATGTTCCTTTTTATGAGGCTGTTTGCGGCTATTAATTTATGGAGTCTGTTTTACTTGTATAAGGGCTGTCAGTCTCTTTTTGTTTTATATTCTAAAAATAAAAACACACTAAATTACTAGTGACTAATAAGACAATCAAAATGAACTGAATTTACAGAACATAGCAGCTGTTCACTGCAGCTATTCTCATTAATGCCATTAGAAAGCAGAAGCAGAGGAGGTGTCCGCACTTTTATGATTATTTATATGGACGTAAACTGTGATAAACGGTTTTCTGTGATATGGAGTCCACTGTATGTTAAAATAATGAGCTGAGCTCAGGATGACCACTAGGTGGCAGTAGATCCACAGTGATAGCGCTGCCACCAGCTCTGTTGGAAACCTTAGCATTCCTTTGTTGGAGACACTCTGCTTTGAACTGTGCGTTTTGCGGCTGTAAAAGCTCCAGCTCCCCTTCTGGGCTGACCGGCCTGTTTTTTAAGCATCGGCTTCAAATAATTGAGAAGCACTTGCAGCCGTCATCTCACTCCACTGTAGTGCCAGCAGTTTGCTCTCTGAGAGGAGCTTTAGGCTCCGAGTTAGAGAGCGGTGAGAACCAAAACGTGACGTCCTGTCAACAGAGACAAGCTTGTTGTTATTGTGTTTGCTGCTATAAACATGGCTCCTCCAGGGTCCTGAATTCAAAGTCCTGAACTCAATTTTGCAAATATCAAACTATACGAATATGACATTATCTTACATTTGAAATCATGATTTATTCGCGATTTCTTCAATTTTCTTTTGTCAGAATTAGTAGATTTTTTGCAGCTAATTTAATGCTTCCATCTATTGCAAAACAAATTTACTGACGTCCCACTGACCTGCTACACATGTTGTACCTGCAGGGTCCAGGTAAACCTGACTATTAAAGAGGACCTGTTATGCTTTATGCTGCTTCCCTTTCCTTTAGTGTGCTCTATAGTTATTTTTGTTCATGTAAAAGTTTACAGAGCTCAAAGTCCATGCCAAAGAGAGTTACACTCCCCAACAGAAACACTGCTCCTAACAGCCTTAGAAAGTCTCGCCTTTTCCTCTGTAACATGGTGATGTCACCAAGTGCATATTACCTGCCTAGTGGCTAGTTTGACATGACCTCAAGTAAAGCTAGTTAGAGCATAGCTGGAGCGCAGTCCGAAGAGTTTGGTTCAGTTGACCAATCACAACAGTGGGCCAGCTGACCAATCACAGCAGACTGGGCTTTTCAAGAGGGTGGGGCAGGAGCTCAAACAAAGTGTTTAAGACAGGGTGAAAAGAGGTGCTGCAGCATAGCCAGTATGAGAAAAGTAAAACATTTTTTGATCATTAAAGTATGTAAACATGTTCAAGTAGAAACCCAGAATGCAAGTATGAATCTGAAAATGAGCACAATAGGTCTTCGTAAATAAGAACAGAGGAAACTAGTAAAAGTAAATCTTAATGCTGCACCAGCTAGACAGTGCTGTTGTGAAAACCGGTTAATTTCTTGATATTTTTTCTTAAAATATATTAAATATTTCATCAGAGTTTACAGTTACTCTCTGTTTACTGTTGCCCAGTGCAACAAGGCAGTTTTAATAATATTGCTGTTATTAATACTGTTATAGCTGCTTTTGTCTGTACTAATGTTGCTGTTTTCTGTTTTTCCTGCAGCTTTCTGAGTCAGACCCTCCACCTGCTGGATGAGGATGACAGCCTGTACTGTATCTCAGCCTGGAACGACCAGGTATGTGCCGACTGCTGCTCCTGCTCACACTGTACCCAACCCTTCATCCTAAAGCCTCCACTATCCTCCTGTACATCCCTTTATCCATCTCTTTTCTGTTTCTGTCTACTGTTTCCATGTTGATACTCCTTTTATTTTCATCCCACTCATGCTCTTTGACATGTATAGCCTGGTTCAGACAGCAGCAAACACGACGACCTATAAGAAATTATCGTCCTGTTGTAGTTTAGATGCAGGTGTGTGTGTGTCTTTAGCTGTTAACGGTTGCGTAACTGACGTCTAGATGTCTGAATATGTCTGGTGTTTTTGTGATGAGATGATCTATCAGTTTTCTTTTAACCTGAGGGTGTAACTTAACATCATCCACAGTCTCATGCTTTTTTTTTTTTTTTTTTTTTTTTTTTGCTTTAACTTTAACCTACCCCGAAGTATCCTCATTCATTTTCTTCCCCACTTATTGACCTGCAAGAAGACTTGATGCCCATAGAAATGTTGCATGTGTCAGTGACAGATGTTGTTGTTGTTCAGGGTTATGAGCACACAGCGGAGGACCCAGCCCTGTTGTACAGAGTGGAGAGTATGCCCGGCCTGGGCTGGGTGCTGAAGAAGAGCCTCTACAAGGACGAACTGGAGCCAAAGTGGCCGACACCTGAGAAGGTGCATGTTGTGGAATATCTAAAAGTCAAAGAGCCGCTTGTTTTTATTAGCATTTGGTAAAGACCAAACCAAGCTAAAAGGAGGGTAAACAAACCATGCAAATATTATATGATGAGAATTGTTGATAATGTTTGATGACTTGATGCACTGCCTTCAGCTGGCCAACAAAATAATGAATGCATATCAAAGACAGGGTAGGTAATCTTGAGAAGCTAGCAAGAGTACCAGCCCAGTTTTGCCAACTCTTTTCCAAAGAAAGCAGCTAGCAACATAAGCTGCTGACTAGCTCCAAAAGTCTCTAAATCTAGAGAGAAAGTCACAAAGTCTGCAACACTGACAGTCTGTCTCTTCAGGCCTCCCCGAAAGCCTCTCCCCCACTATAATCATTATGAACATAAACATATAAAGAACGCAAACAGCGAACATGGCTATTTTTAGTGCTCGCAGCTGTCAATCTAGCAGCTTGTGGAAGACTGATGACACACAGTGAGTGCATTGGAGCCAAGTAGTGTACTAAACCTGTAATGTAATAAACCCATCCAAACATTTCAATCGGCCTGAATTAAACGATTGGACGGTTTATTGTATCATATTACAGAGGATAAGCATATTTCCCCGTTTTTTTGTTGTTTTTCTGTTTTCAACCCTGCCTTTAAGTATTTGTGCTACCGCTGTTGTGTGCAGGGACCAACACTAACACTAACATCCAAGAGCTGATAGCTTGTCTATAAAAAGAACATGGCCTCATGTGAGATATTGTTAGAAGAACAGCAAACACAGATGTGAAATGTCTAATAACTGTCGACTGTGATGGATTATATATCTGCAGGAAGTTTATAACATCTGCAAGTTGACTTTCATAGAATGAATAAGGTGTGGATGAACTGTGTGTTTGTCTTCTAGCTGTGGGACTGGGACATGTGGATGCGAATGCCGGAGCAGAGGAAAGGCAGAGAGTGCATCATCCCCGACGTTTCCCGCTCGTATCATTTTGGCATCATCGGCCTCAACATGAACGGCTATTTCCATGTAAGTTCTGAGAGAGATTTTAAGGTCCTAATCACTAAAACCGGACATAGTTTAACATCAAAATCAATCCTGTCACACCATTTTTGAAATATCTAAAACAAAACACTTACTGTGAAGCCTTAATAATAAAAGGCAATATGCATTAAAACTACAGGCAACAGCTAGACATGATCATAATTTTGTCTATCAGCCCTGTAGCAGACAAAATGTCGTGATGTGTGTCATGATATGTGTAACTCAACACTTTTTCGGTCTCATAGGAAGTTTATTTCAAGAAACACAAGTTCAACACAGTTCCCAATGTGCAGCTGAAGAACACTGATAGGTGTGTACACGTGATATCTGTTCATTGATGTGCTGCTCTTCATATCATGAGTTCTTGAACTGTTGGTGGAAAATAATTTGGCAGCACACTGACAGTCTTGGTGTTCTTGCTCTTCACAGCTTAAAGAAAGATGCTTACGAAGTGGAGATCCAAAATCTGCTGAAGTGAGTGAGATACAGGAGAGGCGCTGAGCCTGTAGATGATCTAGAAAATTTAGATAGATGTTACACAATGCATGGTGTGTGTGTGTGTGTGTGTGTGTGTGTGTGTGTGTGTGTGTGTGTGTGTGTGTGTGTGTGTGTGTGTGTGTGTGTGTGTGTGTGTGTGTGTGTGTGTGTGTGTGTGTGTGTGTCTATCTATCTCAGGGAAGCTGAGGTGCTGGACCACACCAAGAACCCATGTGAAGACTCGTTCCTGCCAGACTCCGAGGGGAAGACCTACGTCATGTTCATTAAGATGGAGACAGAGATAGACACATCCACCTGGACAGAGCTCGCCAAGGTACCCAGTCAGAGTAGGCACACTGGATGGTGGACACTTTAGCGGTCTATGTCAGTGGTTGTGCATATATTAACCCATAAACATACACATGCATATACTAGCCCAATCCTGTCCAATGGAAAGGATCATTTTCCAAATTATACCATCAGTTCATTGATTGATATCCAACCTTTTCTTGCTGTTGATATTGACGTCTCAAAAAAAAAAAAAAAAAAAAAATCCTTGACAAGTATGTGTTATATTTCTGGCTAATGAGATGAACCCTGCAATAAGGAGCAGAATAAAAATTTTGTCTTTCTCTGTCTTCTGCTCAGTGCCTCCATGTTTGGGACCTGGATGTTCGGGGATACCACAGAGGCCTGTGGCGGCTCTTCAGAAAAAGGAATCATGTCCTGGTCGTGGCCGTTCCAATCTCCCCATACTCGTGAGTAAACTCAAATTATACTCTGTGCTTTCACATTTTGTGTGCAGCCCAAAATTTGACACAAAAACTGCATATTTATGAATAAGTCCAGCTACGTAGGTACCAAATATGTTACAAACAAAAAGGTGTTCGTGTCTGCTGTAAGAAGTATATCATTGCCTTCATACCTCCATGCCTCCATGTTTATAGACACACATGCAGTACCTTTGTGGCCTCCTTTAAGACTATAGGTCTGCTAACATGATAACATGTCAACCTTGCTTGCTGGGAGCTAGTTAACTGTGCAGCACTGAACTTGTATCATGATAAGGGTAGGCCTGTAGCAGTGTGGCTATCATCAGCTTTATACTGTAGGTTGATCTGCAGCATTGCATTGTGTGGCTTCAGCCAGTACAGCCTCTGGTCTCCCAGGGCAGTTTCGTCCAGGCGAGGGACCAAGCTAAGACCCTGTTTACACCATCTGTGTAGTGAAAGCAGCCTTGAGGCTAAAGTCTCCCAAAAATTGGAGTAATTAATATTTGGGAAGAGGTGGGATTTATTTCATGTAGTGCCCAGGTTTCTTTGCAGCTCATAACGCACAACAGATAGCTATACTGCTTACATTTGAAGTGTATTTGCTCAGTCAGACCCTTGTTTTCACAAGGAAGACTGAAAAATACATCTGAAGTAGAGACGGCTTGCATGAATGATAACTCTGTGAATCTGCATTTTTGGGAAAGCACATCACCGCTTATGGAATAAGGAAACTGTGGTTGCGCCAGCGTGGAAACCGGCTGTGTGGGGTGTAGCTTACAGATGCCTGCAGAATGACACTAAGCAATTGAAAGCCTAAGGTCAAACATGAATTTAATAATTTTTTTATTTATTGAGGACTCGCACAATTGCAACGACCCGTCATTAAACATAACTCGAACGTGAAATCCTCCTCTCTCCTTTGTTCAGCTTGTCTTACATACTTGACAGTATATGACTGTTATGAAATATACATACATATATAATGTATAAGCTATTGTACAAAAAGAAGAAATCACCTGAAGTCCTAATGCTGCTCTTTTTCACACCACACATCTCCATTTCATGATAAACTGACCCTGTTAACTCCACATAGTTATTGCCAAGTTTAGACCCACTGTTTGTCTAGTTTAGAGATGTTACGATACCATTTTTTCCTTCCTGATACAGATTCCAATACCTGAACTTGCACTGATTTGGGTAGGCCCAATCTATAGTTATTATTTATTTATTATATTTAACAGCTGTTTACTACTGACCATTCATGGATATGATATGATTACAATCCTTGTTGTATGGCATGGCTCTGGTTAAGCTCTTACTAAAACGTGAACCGATAACAAAGAAGAAGAACTGGACAAATTTTGGTATCGGATCGGTGCATAGAGTGGTGTACTTGGCGTTACCCAATCCTGAATTTTGGGCGGTATTGGAGACATTTCCAACACTGGTATCTGTATCGGAACAACTGGACCGCAGCCTAAAACTCTCAAAGTTATTTACTGTATCTTTTGCATGAGCTTCCATGTGACTTTTACCTCTTCTGTAGTTTTATTTAAGGTTTGTTTATTTGTAGTAAAGCAGCAGAAACAGACATTCATTTTTTTTCTGGCATGCTGTAGGGAAGACATAAAATGTTGCAAAACTTTTGAGGAGACTGGAAAAGATAATCCCCATCACCAGCAGCAAACACAACAAATAAATCACTCTCCTTCCTTTTCTTATCTTCCACCACTGGCTGTCCACTCTGTGTGTCTGTCCTCCTGTCTGTCCATCTTTGTCTACGACCAGTGTGAAGAAACCAGCCAGTGTCACTCCCATTCACTTAGAGCCTCCACCCAAAGAAGAGGGAGCACCGGTGGAGCAGATGTAGACGTGATGTTACACACACACACACACACACACACACACACACACACACACACACACACACACACACACACACACACACACACACACACACACACATTCAACCAGCCCAGGCCTTAACTCTTCTTCTCTCTTCACAAACAACCACTATTAATCCAGCCTGGGACCCACAACCACAAATCTTTTCTGACTTTTCCTGGGATGATGAAACCTGGGAAATGGAGTCCTACTTTTTTTTTTTTTTCCTTTCTTATTTTTAAACAAAAGAGGGATTAATACTACAAACTGCACTACTATATCCATCCAACAGCTTGGGGAGGAATGATGATGCTGAAACCAGTTTTGGTTAAACGTGACTGAACGGTATATGACTGTCGACTGTCTTTTTCTGTTTCTGCGGGCTGATCCGCGGCCTCGTATATTTCAATTCAAGCTGTGACTTTTCAACAAGAACGGTACAAGTGACACAAAGACACATTCATCACAATTTAGTCGGTTTTCCTCATAGTTGTGTTTGTTAACTACTGAGTGCTTTGTTCATTTTGTACATACGTTTTAACTTATCTCTATTTATTTTACATCTATCAATCAAAAAGCTTTTAGTTTATTGATTTGTTTTTCGTAAAGATCCACTTATATCAAGGTCAGTGTGTTTTTTAAGAGCCTAACGTTTACAGATAATGAAATAATAATGTATATACAGTACATGCCTATATATTTTTTGATGAAAACTTTAAAGGGTCAGCATATTTTTCAGCATTAGATATTGAGTTTGAGTGAAAGAGTTGACGAAAAGCCCTGTGGGCTTTTACTATTATTGACTGCTTGGGTCAGATTACTCTGATCAGGTTTCACGAGGGAAACTCTATGGTGGCTGAAAGAGACACTACTTGCATTTAGACAGCATACACAAAACTAGGAATTTGTCTACTTTGTTAAATGAGGAAAAAAAATGTTTCCATTAAAGTTAAGTATCGCCTGGATTGAAAGCCCTAACATTTACACTACAAAAAATATGGAATATTATAAAAAGTGTTATTATATTCAGTTTATAGTTTTAGCTTTCAGGCAAAACTTGAGTCACATTTTCTTACTTCATTATTTGCTTTTTGTTTTAGAAATGCTGCTGTTGTTCATAAAAAAAGGAAACATCAGTCTTGAAAGAGAGAAGAGAGTTCGCTACAGTATTATATTTGCTGTATGCACCTAAATGAAGTGTATGTTTCAAATCAGGTGAAAATTAAGCTTTTTCTCTCTTTGTGTAGAGTTTTTAGCCCCTCTCAGCCACCATAGGAGCTCGAACACTTGAACACAACGTAGCGACTTTAGCCAGTTCATACACACTTCATGTAGATGGAATACAGAAACGGGTAACTGACTGCTTACATTACTGAAATATTAAGGAGCAACGTCACAGAAGAGACGGACAAACAAATATTTAAAGGGTCTTTGTCTATTTTACAACATAACAAAATGAAATATAAATGTCAACGATCAAATGGACACTCCAAAGTGTGACTATGAAACGGTTAAGCTAAGAGGAATCATGGCTGAAGATCACAACTTAAATATCTTTCAAAGTAACAAGCAGTTTTTCCTCATTATTTAGACTTAACATCATATTTGCAAATTATGAATCTGTGGTTCTCAGGTTGAATTTTAAAACATTTTTTCCAAGATAACTTATGAATAATTATCTTGTTATCTGGAGGTGAGTGATCCCGATCTCCTAATTTTGAGATATTAAAGGGGAACTACGGCCATTTTCAATATTCATATATTTTTTCTATGGTCTAAAGTAGTACAAAAAACATTAGTGAACATCAACAACTCTCTCTCAAATCCAAAAACCAGAGTGCTGAAACTCAAACTTATGTCATAGGGTATAAAGTGTGGAGCTGCTCCATAGACAATGAATGGGGAAAGATGTTCTAGATGATACTGAGAGCACCCAGGGGAATTATCTCTGGGCACATTTTCTATTTCACAATTGAGAAAACTACAATAGGAAAAAAGATCATTTGGGAATAAAAAAAACAAAAACAAACTCTGTCTCCATTCAGTGCCTTTATACCTTATCCCATCACAAGTTTTAGATTTACAGTACTTCAGGCTTCTGGTTTGAGAGGGAGGAGCTCGTGTTCACATATTGATTGAGCTTTTCTAGGCCATGGAAATAACATACTATAATTGTTAATTTAGGTGGTGTTTCCCTTTAAGTCAGAGTTACAATATCTCTAATGTTTGGTGAATGCAATCTGTTCTGTACAACTGAGATGAAGCAACAACACTGAAATCATACTGTACAACTTGGACTGATTATTGCCTTCTTTAACATACAGTAGCTATAAGCTAGCAGACATTTATAAGTGTTCATAAATGTATGTCAACAATTGTAACCCCTCTTATGAAGCATCTGTAACTGGTGTAAAACGTTGAGGGTAACATAGTGGGAACCAGTGCTAACTGGGCTAACTAGCTTCCATTTTCTGAGTGGACACAAGTTAGCTTAGCTTGCTAGCTTCCACTTTACAAGTGGAAAACAAAATCGTCAGCATGGCGGTCGTCCTGACTGATGAATGTTGTGAGGGGAAAGACGGAAACGCAGGACAGTTTCAGCCTGTAGCAGCTCGTCTCCATGTTGGCTCTCAGACTTCAGTTAACACTGCCGTGGAAAACGCCCACCAATAGATTTGTAACTTCCACAATAGAGTGCTACAGGAATGAGTCCTAAAACCCGAAAATGAGTTAGTAAATTGGTACTTAAGGTTCACTTGTCAGTGGGTTTTCACTTCAATGCCTGAAATAAGGTCTGTGGTTAATACAAACGGTTTGTTCTACCATATAACATACATCAATAAACCCCCCACTCATGAATTTTGAAGCTTTTCTGTTCAAAGGCAGTTGCACCTTTACAGCCTCCTTGTGTATACTTGCGTTTATGCGACCGTTTTGTAGTTCCTTTATAGCTTAATGTTAGCTTTTCACTTCTGCCGATTGTGTTCACTCTACAGAAGTCATAAAAGCGGTGTTCATTTGTGAAGATTATCTTGCTGAACCAAACCTATAAGCATCATAACCGGTTGTCTGCCATAGAGCTTATTTTCTGCACTAATCCAAAACCCAATGGAAAAATCCAAATGGCTTTTTGTTAAGGGAGCGTAGGGCGACGTTAACTTCTTGGTTGGCCTAAAAGTGCACAGTACCTGTAGTATCATTGATATTTTTCCTCCAATGAAAAGAGAGAAATCAGATGCTTCACTCAGAATTTACAGTTATTGACATTATTAAACACTTAATGACACACTTATTTCTGCTTATAACTACATTATAGTGCATTTCAAGTGTTTCATCACCTACTTCAGTGATTTTGTGTCTCACATTTCAATGCATTGATCACTATTTGCAGAGTGGTTTGATTTTGTGTGTATTTGTGTGTTTGGAAAACGACATATTTACTACCTGCAGTCATAATCCTGTCATACAGAACCACTTATTCAGCAGTATTACAGCTTGTGTCATGACTGAATTAATGTCTGTTTGTGGCCTGGAAATTTCAGTTTGGTTTCATGAAACTGAAAAAGTACAACCTGCCCAAGTTTTAAGCCACTTTTTCAGTTTTGTCTTCTTGTTTTACTTTGTTCTTTTTTTTTTTAGTGGTACGTGTGCTTCTCTTTGTTGAATCAAGAGGGTCAAACTAAATCATTGTCTCCTCAGCAAGACCATTGATTTTGTGTAATGCTGTGAGATAATTTGGAAAATACTGGAAGGTTCTTTGTATGTGTGACGAATGAGGATTCATGGACGTGCTGTAAGTTTCTGGTACAGTCTGACATATGTATGAGTTCCTTGATCTTTTATCATTGAAATGAATAAAGATGCTTTTTTTACTGAGATTTCATGGCGATGCTCCTTTTTTTTTTTTCGTTTCGAGGTCATACCGTACTGTATGTTGTTCAAATAATTAATACAGAAAGATGTATTATTAGTGCGTATTATTCATGGAATAAACTTGGAGCTATTGTTATTCTTAGCTCAGATTGTTGTACTTGTATGGCATCGCGCTGCCTGCAGATTTCCCCAGAGAGCTCCAGGCAGAGCAACGGTGAGAGGAAACCCGTGCGGCAAGGGAAATGTATGCAAATCCTCGGGGCTCGGTGGATTTCTGCCGCCGCTGCGGTCTACCAAGGACAAATGTGGTTTCCTGCCCTCTGAGCTTTGACTTTCATAATTTGTGATGCAATAAAACAGGAACGATTTCGCTGTGATTGAGGGCTACTGTACGTCGTCAAAGTCCACTTATTGGATTTTGGTTCGATTGCATCTTGAATGTTTTTAAAGCCTGAAATTTGAGTTTTACATTTTGAAATGTGATTTTCCAACCTTCAGAACAGCCTTTCTTTTCCCTTTGTCTCACTATTGTTTAACATTCTGTAGAGACTTGACTTAGCTTAGTAATCCATCACAGGCAACATCACGTCGGCTTTTTCTACTGTTAGTAGAGAGTAATTTGGATCCTATTTTGTAGTTTATTAATCTCTTCCATTAGTCATGATGACACTGTACTCATCAAATTAATTACTGAGGCCATGGTGACATTACTACAATATATAATACATTGCTATGCATCAAGAAATGAGCAGATCATAGACTGTATGTGAGAAGTGGATGTAGTCATCGTGATGTCAACCTCTGCTTTAAGGTTTTGAAGCCTCAAGTTTGGCGTTTTGTCGCCATCTTGGTTTTGAGCACTGAAAAAGTAGGCCACCGAAATTTAACAATTAACTTTCATGAACTGAAAACACTGAATGGGTTGAAGTTGTAGGACAAAACAACTCCCAGACCGGACAACACCGTGGTAACGACCTGTCAATCACAAGGTAGCCACGCCCTAAAGCATACCCTGCTTTCTGGTCTATTTGTCTCTAGATGGGACCATAATTTAATGAATGAACATCATGCTGTATTGAAGAAGACGTGAAACTAGCGATTGAGACCATAAACTCATGTTTACAATGTTTACTGAGGTAATAAATCAAGTGAGAAGTAGGCTCATTTTCTCATAGACTTCTATACAATCTGACTTCTTTTTGCAACCAGAGGGTTTTCACTTTTCATTGACAAAGGTCCTGGTCCTGACAAAGTGTCAGGTTGTGAGCAGTTGGACTGAGATTGTGTTGGATCAATACCTCTCCAACACTAGTGTGTGTTCCTCCTCTCTCATCCTCAAACTGTTGTTAACATGTGTCACAATTTACAGTCTCACTTCCTGGATTATATTTTCTGACTAGTTGTGTTTCTTCACCTGTTGGACTTAGTTGTCGCGATTATTCCCAGATCTCTACAATTAATTAGGATAATAGGATATTGATTTTTATATAATATGTTATTTCTGGGAGAAACTATGAGAAGCAAGTTGTAATAAACCAGAATGATAAATTGAGCACATTTTTACTGGATATAGTTCATTGTGATTGAAAACAGCTGCAGGTGCATGAACGCTGGGTATCCATCCTCTGTCTGTCTCATTAACAGGGACCTCAGTGGTAATGAAGTCTGTCATGTGTGTTTGTGAGCTCATGTCATTGTTTGTATTTATGAACCTGTCTGCTGGAAAACATTTGCATCAGGTCTAATTAAGATGGATTTTCTGACTAAATGTAATGTAAATGTGTGTGCGTGTGTGTGTGTGTGTGTGTTATTGTACAGCTATCTTTATGAGGACCAATTTGACTTTTAGACCTTCAGAGTGAGGACGTTTTGGCTGGTCCTCACCTTCCGACAGACCTTCAAAGGCCTTTTTTGAGGGTTCAAACTTGGTTTTAAGGGCCAGGTTAGAACTAGGTTTAGGTTAGGGTTAGGATTAGGGGGGAATCATGCATTTAGTTGTGATGGTTGTTAGTGTAAGGGGTAGGGAATGCATTGTGTCAGTGTCCTCACAAAGATAGAAGTACATGTGTGTGTGTTGTGCACTAACTGACGGGGCCGACAGTGTCATTGTCTACACACACACACACACACACACACACACACATCTGTCATCACCAACTCCAGCGCCAAACCTGGCTATTTGTGCCTGTCAGTCAGAAGTTGCTGGTTCGTGTCGGATTGTGTGTGTGTGTGTGTGTGTGTGCGTGTAGTGTGTGTGCGCGCGCGTGTGCGGTGCGTGCGTGCGTGTGTGTGTGTGTGTGTGTGTGTGTGTGTGTGTGTGTGTGTGTGTGTGTGGGGTGTATTCGCCGCCTTTTAAATGTCATTTTTGACCTATTGAGCATTCTGATGAGCCGAGCTCAGAGGCTGATGGCTGAGATGTAGATGGAATATTGATTTTGTGTGTGTGAGGGAGAGAGCCGGGGGGTTATTGTTAAACATGGAGCTCAGCAGCACTGAGATGATGACTGATTTAACTCTAAATACCTCGCAGGTGTATAATTGGATGGAAGCATGAACATGGTTTGTCTTCTTGCTCCTTTTCTCTCCCCGTCTCTCCATTTCAACAAGCTTTATTGCCATGACGTGCATTAATATGTGGCCACAGCAGAATTTATAATACAACAAAGGTTATTTTCAATTAAGACAACAGAAGAAAGAGAACAATAATTAAAAAAACAGAGGTCAGATAGAGTTTCAGAGGAGCTCATTTTGCCTTTATCTCCCATTATTAATGATTTTTGTTTATTTTTAATGATTATTATCAATTACATTACTTCTCTGTAACTTATTTATTCCATATCTATAACCTCTCACATACACATTTACACATGCATACCCCCTCCCCCAACATATGACATATACCTCCACATACATATACAGTACATACAAGCCACCACAAGTTAACATTTCACTTTATGAACTTCCCCTCGTGGCCTCCGTTAGCCTTACTATAGCTATATAAACACATGAGCCATATTGTGTCTCATTAGAAAGAAAGAAAGATGATGCCCTTTAAGTCGCATTTAATGTGAATCATCTTCAGTGCTGAATTGAAATTAAAGTAATATAATGAAATGAGTAGCTTGAATTAAATGCAAATTGTGAATGAAAAAGGATTCCCGTTTAAAAGAAAAACTCAGGAACACAGTCATGGTAACTGTAAAACAGGACAGTTAAAAACACTTGAGGGGTTTTATTTTGAAATGAATGCTGGAAATGTGGCAGCTCTAAGGCGTTAACATAGACGCCGAAATGAAAAACAACTGGTAACAGCCGCCATGCGCTCCTCATGCGTGCGGTCTGGTTGAACCGTAAGAGAGAAACCGTTTTTTTAAGGGCAGCCGAACATAGATGCAATATTAACATATTGGTCTAACATGTTAACGAACAATTGCTTGTTTCACACATTAATCACACACACAGCAACATTATTATTAATTTGTACTGTTTGTATCCCCCTAATGAATGTCCTTTTAGCTCAGTTTTCCTCTCCACTACTTCCTGAGAAACATATCTGGCTGTTTAACTCTGCCGTCTGGAGCCAGGCAGGTAGTGTACCAGCAGAGTTTATTTGCTGGTAAGAGAAACAATACTGATGACGATGTGCACGATAAATCCAAAACAATGAGCTGAAAGATGCTAAAAAGCTCTGTAGAGCTGAGGGGAACTGCAGGGAACAGCGGGTTTGTCACCTTTCACATTATGCATTGACATTTCATCCATTGTTAATATAAAACTATTGATCAGTGCAGCTTTAAGACTGACATTTGCTGAGAATTTGGAGATCTCCTCTCTGAAACCTATACTTGAATTATGGCTACCAAAATCACATCTTTGCACACACGACTGAAAAGAAATGATTTTCAAAGAAATTCAAACAATTTTTCCGATTCAGCCTTTTGTGTTTTCTCTCTCTCTCTCTGAACGAAGTTGAACAAAGCCTGTGGGTTTATGATGAGAGCACTAATTTAGGAGAGATAACCTGCTACATGGCTGAACAATGCTCCACCTCCTCTCTATTGTCAGGCGTTTTATTGGTCAATATTTACTCAGCCTTGTGTCGCAATGAATGTAAGCTTCAAGGACAGGAGATGGAACATTGACGATTTGCAAGACAAAAGATGTACCTAGCTCTGCTGCTTCCATTCACATGCATGACCCGTCATATAAAGGATACAGACTTGAAAGGTGCTCTACACGATATCCAGAGCATTAATATAGCAGCAAACAAGTATTTGACATAGAGGACTAGTGTAGTACTGTCTGCCTGAGCAAAGAATGAATCACTTTCCCTCCGTTTGTGTTGCAATCAAAGCTTTTCTGTTGCCTGTGTGTGGTTGTAGTGCATGCGAGTGTGCCCCACTGATGGAGTTTTAATCTTTGTAGTCATTTTGCGTCAGTTTGTGATCATTTTGTGTCTCGTTCATGTGGCTTGGCATTGCTTTGTGGTCTTTTTGCGTCTATTTGATGTTGCTTGGCATCACTTTTTGGACTTTTTGGTCATGATGGTGGTTTTGCGGTTGCTTGTCATTGCTTTGTTGTTTTGAGTTGCTCTGTGGTCTCGTTGCATCTCTTTGTAGTAATTTTGCATCTCTGACGTTGCTTGGCATTGCTTTGTGGGCATTTTGGTCTATGTGGTCATTTTGTGTCGCTTGGCATCACTTTGTGGTTGTTTTGCATTTCTTTGTGATCGGTTTGCATCTCTTTGTGGCTGTTTTGGTGTTTGTAGTTGTTTTGCATCTTTCTGATGTTGCTTGGCATCACTTTGTGGTCATTTTGAGTCACTTTGTGGATGTTTTGAGTCTCTTTGTGGTTGTTTTGAATCTCGTTGATGTTGCTTGGCATCACTTTGTGGTCATTTTGATTCGCCTTGTGGACGTTTTTAGTCTTTTTGTGGTCATTTTGAGTCTCTTTGTGGTCCTTTTGCATTGGTCTTTGATGGTTCTTGGCATTGCTTTTTGGTGGCTTTGCATCACTTAATGGTGGTCTTGGTCTTTGTGGTAGGTTTGTGTTTATTTATGGTCATTTCGTATCTCTTTGTGCTAGTCAGCTACTCTCTAACTTTGTCTATCTGCTGTTTGGTGCTGGGCGGCTAGTGTACATTGGGTTTATCAGAGCTCTTTTGATGAAAACAGCTGCCTGTTGCTTCTGTAAACACTAAGATTGAACCAGACAGGACCAGAAGACGCAGCTGAAAGAGGCTAAAAAGCTCTGTGGCTGCAGAGTTGAGGATCTTTTTCAGGGATAATATAAAAATACTGATAATATAAAAAATGTGATTAATTTTGGCAGCCTTTACTGTTGTTTAAAAGACTGTATTGTTTCAAGAGCCATAAAGGAAATGCACAGGGATCAAATCAGGTGAATGCAGTCACCAATTGGTGAATTTTGTTTCATATGTTTTATTGGCAAATGAAATATTTACACTCTGCAGATGCTTATGAAACATTTCTCTATATATAAGACATGGATTCTTGTCATAAACATGACTTTACAGTAAAGCTAATCATCTTTTTGAAAAGAACGGGGAATCCCAAAGGAAAAGAGACTATCCTATTGTTAAATAATGCAGATTGCAATCCATCTGTGTCGTTCCTGTGGTGTTTTTCCTGCAGGAGTCTCAGCTGATTCTCTTGTCCAGGTGACAGTACAGGTACATTGAGACTATCATTGCAGTAATCTGAGGTCACAGAATAACACAAATGTTAATCTCTTTTTGCATCATAGATCATAAAACCAAGCACATTATCTGTTAATCAGACAGAGGCCCTTAGTAAAAAAAAAAAAAAAATACAAAGACAAAAAAAGTTTATAAAACTAATTTAAAACTGCTCACATTCCCACAGTGTCTTCACACATGTATTGTACCATTATCAAAAGGTTGTGTACACATATTGTATATCATACACATCTTGTACTTTTTGGGCAACTATTGTCTGAATAAGGACTTTCATTTTTCAGTGTTCCCCTCATAATTGCTTTCACAAATCGATCCAGCACACATGGTATGTAGAGCTAATGAGACTCATTCTCAGGAAAGCCAAATCCATGCCAACATATCTGGACTTTCAATAAAATTTCTCCCTCCACTCACTTTAACACCAACAGCAATGGCCTTACAGTTGGAGTTTTACGCTATTTACAAAGCAGAAAATTTTGCCTTTTCTTTCTATGTGATTTTACCTCTAAGACTCCAATTCCTGCTGCGATGCCTCCCACGATGTTGGCGTGCTCTTTGAGGGTCTCCAGGATATATCTGAAACAGCCCTGAGGAGGAACATGTTTGTCTTAATATCATTTGTATCATTTATCATTTGTAAATTTCCCCACTGTGGGACTAATAAAGGCAGTTCTTAATAAAGGAATATCTTATTAGTAGGCAGTTTGAGGGAGGATGCCCCCCACCCTCCACCCCCTTATTTAGCTAATTGACAAAAATGAATCTCCCTTGTTAACCTGCCATCCCCCTCTCCATCCCGTAGTAGCAGAGAGTGCAGGTCCAATGAGGTTGTTCAGCTGAATATGTTAGTCTAGTCCATCTCACTGATTTACCCTTTATCTGTGTCTGATTGTGGCCACCCTAGACTGCTTTTGACCATCATGGCCAGCTACGAGGTCACAAGGTCTGGACCTCTGTATGCCTGACAGCACAGTTCACTGCAGCAACTTTACGCTCAAAAAATATATGAAAACTAAAATCTTGTATTGTATTTGTTGATATAAGCATAGATTAGCTGATAATTTCATCAGTGGTAGAGGGTGGTGCAGGAATGTGTCCTAAAACCTGGAAACAAGTTTGCATTTTAGCACCTCTGGTTCCCTTGTCTATAAGTCAAGTAAGTGTTTTTTGTTGGGTTTTTAGTCAGATGCCTGAAACAAAGTGTAAGAGGTTTTAACGTTTTATTCTACAATATCAGATATGTCAATAAATATCCCATTTGTGAATTTTGAAGCTCTTACATGTCTTAAAAAAGGCAGTTGCCAACAAGTGCCTAAATGAGACTACAATCCATCATCACGCCAATACAATACATGTCTATACTTGCCGTCATGCAACCGTGGTGTAGTTCATTTATAGCCTGTTAGCTTTTTAAGTCGGGCGATTGCATTCACACAAAAATCATAAAAGTGGTGTTCATTTGTGGAGATTATCTTACAGAACAAAACATATAAATACACAGTATATGTTTGTTTGCCACAGACCTTATTTTCTGCAATAATCCAAAATCCAATTTAAAAAATGCCACTGGCTTTTTGTTGAGGGATCGATGTGATTCTAACTTCCTGGTTTGACTACAAAAATACATCATCCCTGCACCACTATTGTGCCTCTCGCGCTCTCAAGTGTGGCTATTCCAAACGAACACCCTAATTGTGATATATATATAAATTATATTATATACCCGCATAAACTGCATGTTAGCATGCTGACATTAGCATTTAACTAAGCTCTACTGTGCCAGTACAGTCCGTCAAAGCCTCTTGCATGGCGGCCTCTTTGTTGTTACTGAATAAATTACTTAAAACAGCACTTTACACTCAGTTGCCAGTTTATTAGGTACAATGAGTAAAGTGAATACAGTCTAATACAACAGCCCTGCAGTGAATGCTACACTCAGAAAGGTAACCGTGTTTGGTTTCTGTTGAAACTATTTTAAAGAGATGCTGAATCAACTTTGTGGTCTGTGGGACTGTGTCACATTATATTTAGAGATGTTTCTAATATCTTGTCCATCCCATTCAGAACAATGGGAGTACACTAAACAGACTTTACTTTTCTGCCTACACCTTGTATATGGTTTGAATGTTTAATGAATTGTAGTGGTGTTTTCCATGTCACCTGGACACCGCTGCGCCCTGCCTCGTCCGGGATGCAGGGGGCGCTGTTGTTCCAGCAGCAGCTGGTCGGCAGACGGCCTCCGTTCTCCTTTTCAAACTTAGAGCCCACAAAGTCAGTGTAGTTGGAGAAACCGCAGCACTTCAGCTAGGAGAGGGATAAAAAATGACTTAATCCATGAGCATCATCCATCTCCATTGTGCAACTGTCTAAGTAAACTTTTGTCCAAAGTTTAGTAAGAGTCTTGCTGTGTGAGTCGATGTCATTAGTTCACAGTTTATCTGTTGTTCTGTCTTGTGTGTTTATATTGCGATCAGTATTTACTGTGTTGTATTTACAGGCTGTGCCAACAAAAGGTAGTTAACCATTGAAAACTGTGAGTGAAGTATGTGGGTTATACCAAGTAGCCTTGACAGTGTTGCTTTGAGTTTTATAGATTTCACTTTCAGACACTTTGAGTGTCAGTAACTAAAATCCATAAACTAAAATAAAAAGCAAATAAAGACAAAACTTCTGCTTCACTCGATAAGTAAGAATTTTTTTTTTTTTGTCAAGGTTTGACATTCCTTCAATGTTTCCAATATATTGTTAAGCTTTCACACCGCAAAATGATAAATAAGTTATTTTTCAGTGAGTTAAGATATGAGCTGGAAGCTTCCTGACTTACCTTGACTAAGACTATTGTGTGCAGGTGAGCTGAGGTAAAAAATGATGGACAAAAGAAGCAGACAGATGTTATACGCAGTTCTGCCATTGATTTTGTTTGCTTTCAATTCAAAAATTGTAACATTGCGCTTTAGCCATAGTTTGTTTATGCGGTTTTATTAGTTCAGCTCAGTGAAGGACACAACGGTTCAGTGCAGAGGGGACATTGAATTGGTCCATTAAATCAAGGCAGTTACAAGCCTGCATGTTCCATTATGTACTACACGTTTAAAGTGTTTACTTTGTCCACAACAGCTATAAAATGACATGTCAGCATACAGACTAAAATGCAATGCTTGACAACTGGGCAATGGCACTACAGCCCAAGACCCCCGAATCCCCAGGTTTACTCTGTTTTTAGTTTGTGTCTTTTATTAACTGCAACTTTTTAAAATATGCATTTCTGAATTACAATGCTGTATCAACTGTGTCAAGAACAGTCTTAATTATTTCAGTTTATATTGAGCACACACGATGCATATTCTTAAATAAATGTAATTGTAAAGGTGAATATGTATACACACAACAGTCAGCAAACACGAATATTTTGGTTACTGTTTGTACATTTTAAAATGTATAGCAGCAGTTTTCTTTGGTGCATATATTGTGTAATTTCCTCTTAGTATAAAATGGTGAAATATATTTATTGTGTACTACCTGACAAAACACTGCCCTGACAGTGTTATACTGTGGTGTATACTTTATGGTGTGGTGCTTGGCTTTTGTTGGAGAGTCTTTCCATGCACCACAGATGAGTCCTGAAAATGCTTCCTACATGCAACTGTATGAGAAAATGTCAATACTGTAGCCTGCACATGAATAATATAAAATTAAATAGGTTTGACTGTGATAGATTATGCTGCAGGTTTCAAGATTTAGAAAGTTGTAGTTGCAGTTTGTAGTTTAGAGCAAAGACACGCAAAACCAGTATGTTTCTCTGAGTGAATATGTACATGTTGAAAAGAAACTTAGAGATGCTGTACCTCTGTCATGGTGGTGTTCCAGATCTTGGTGACCACAGGATCACTGCCGTAATCTTCTTTTAAAGCCAGGGTCGCCCACGCTCTGAGGATCCCCTCAGCCTGAGGAAAACACGCATACACACAACAATTACTGACAAAAACTGGCCTGACAAAAATGTCCTCTTTCTGAAATTTCCCATCCAAAAATGTCCTAGTTTTCCAGAAATATCTTAATTTTTCAATATATCCATTTTCGAAAATATTCACTTTCCAAAAAGGTCTTACTTACCAAAATATGTGCTCATTTGCCAAAGATGTCACCATCTTCACTTTTCAAAAATCTCCTTGTTTTACAAAAACATCCTTACTTTCCAAAAATGTCCCCAATTTCCAAAATATCCCATTTGTCCAAAAATGTCCCAGTTTTCCCAAACTATCTTCACTTTCCAAAACGCCCCAACTTTTGTAAATTATCCTCTCTTCCTAAAATGTCCTCATTTTCCAAACTGTCCCAATTGTCCAAAAATGCCCCAATTTTCTCACGCTATCCTCACGTCCTCTTTCCAAAATGTCCCCACCATGGACTGTATAAAATATCTGTCGTAGGTGTCTGAAGAGCGGTTGTGAAGTTCAAATAGGTGACTATGGCCATCATGATCGTGGCAGTGTTTATTATGTTTTATACTGCTGTAAAGTTGAGCATTTTAAGATGGGGATCTGTGGGGATTGACTCGCTTTTGGAGACCACATCAAGTGGCCATTCAGTGAACTGCAGTTTTTGGCACTTGGCTTTGGCTTCATTTCTCAGTACCGGAGGTTGCTGCTTGGTCCTCATTTTTCAAAATTTCCAAACTTTTGCAGCAATGTCTTGACTTTCCTGAACTGACTTTTAAAATGTCAGTCCATACTCAAAATGGTTTTATTCTTTGAAAATGCCCTCCCTTTCATAAACACACACTTCAAAATAACTCTTTTCTACAGCCCCAGCACTTCATACTGTCTCATTTAGGGTCCGTATGCAGATGAGAGGCCTGTACATGCAAATAAGCTCCTGTGGCTGGCTGTAAAAGCAAATCACTGCACTGCAGAGTGCTTTCCATCAAAGTCCAAGAGTGTCACACACATACAAACACTTAAGTATGCACACACCACACGCTACGGAAGCCCCTGAAATAAAATACAGCTGATGCTGATTTCACAGGGAGGAAAGGTAATTCTCTGGGAGTCACCTATTCATCAGAAATTAAATAAATCTTCTTTCACACAAAGCACTTGGGAAATAAACAGCCCCGGCCTAGCACCTGGAAAAAATGAAAATAAATCAAAAAATGGCCGAGCCATTATTCTCCATTCTTCTCCTTTTTATGGCCGTAAAATGGGGGGGTGAGGGGGGGGCATTTACATATATATTGATGCTCCTGATTGCTTCGGTCAGGACACATTTTGTCTTCTATTTGTGTTTATCCAAGTATAAAAAAGACAGGTTATGTTTCAGGCCGGAGGAGAGTCTTTTGTTGTAAAAGAATTCCTTCACAAACACACAGGTTAGCTTTCTTTCACACCCTCCCCTCCTCCTCCTCCTCCTCCTCCTCTTCCTCAGTCTGTTATTTTTTTCCATTTTGATTAATAATCCTGTCGCGTACAGTCACACAAAGACCCATTTGATGAGGAGGGAGAGTGTGTGCTTTACTGTATGCACATGTGGCTATGTGCAACCGTGTGTCTATCAGGTGTATATCTCTGACAGTGTATTTTTTCCCTTCAGTGTGTGAGTGTGTGTGTATACAGCGAAGAGGGCAGGCGTACGAGATGCCCGAGGGGATGCTGGGATACATGCCACAATTAAAAGTGCCCCCCAAGAAGCTGCGAGAGCGGCTGAGATCAGAGAGGGTTATTACCAGCCGGCTAATTCATCACTGTCACTCTGCCCTGCACCTCACCACATCTCGCTAAACACATACACTTCCCCGCATGCATACACACTGATATGGGCCCCTACATGCACACGCACACACGCACACACACGCACACATATGGTGGACAGGCAGGACAAAGCCCATATTAACACACAGCACATGGAGGTGGCAGGTGATTAAACATCTATCAATACCGTAGAGTGAACACCTTCTACACACACGATAAAAAATCTTCAGCTTTGTGTCATCGATCGCTTGTTGCTTTACTGTGTGTTACTGCTTCTGAAATAATTATCTATCTTTTCCTGCAGTGACTCGCCAGCTGCTAATTGGTTATTGTTCTAAAGTGGAAAAGCAATAAATGAAAACCATATTTCATTCAGCTGAGTGTTGCTTTGTTATGAGGAAAGGTGATGCTTGGTGGCATAAGATATACAGTATTTCTATCCACCTGTTTGTTTGCTTATACCATTCGAAATTTCCATAATCTTTAAAGACTCATTGCAACCAGTGAGCAACATCTGGGTCAGAAAACTGAAGCCAATGCTGAAGTGCCTTAAACTTTCATTCTTTCTAACAGCCAGCAGGAGGCGACTCCTCTGGTTGTAAAATGAAGTCAGACTGTATAGACGTCTATGAGGAAATGAGCCCACTACTCACTTGATTTATTACCTCAGTAAACAATGTAAACATGAGTTTATGGTCTCAATCACTAGTTTCAAGTCTTCTTCAACACAGTATGATGTTCATTTAGTAAATTATGATCCATATAGACCATAAAGCAGGGTATGCTTTAGGGCGTGGCTACCTTTTGGCTATTGTTGTCTGATCTGGAAGTTGTCTGTGTTTTTGTCTTAGAACTTTAACCCTTTGACAGTTTTTTTTTTTTTTTTTTTTTCAGTTTATGAAAGTTAATTAGAAGCTTTTCAATCGCTAAAAATATCTTATTCAGCATTTGATATTACTTAGCTCCACCTTCTCACAGCACTTCTGGTTGAAAAGATGAAACCAAGATGGCTACAGCCAAAATGGCAAACTTGAGGCACTTCTCTCCACTTCTTTATACAGTCTATGATTGCGACTAATCCAGACAAAGACAATATAATGTTTTTGTGTTTGGAAAATGCAAATAATGCCACAACTTTTCATCCCAACTCGTCACAAACTGATGCTTTGTCAGACCCCGTGGCGTCACTTTTCGGTTGCAGTAAACGTGCTTAATGTGAATTAAATAAAAACACTTGCATAGGTTTAGGCAACAAACAACATGGTTGGGTATAAAATTGCTACCTTTGTGGTAATCCCCTAAACTGGTATTATGCAGATATGTTACTTTGTGACATCACCATGTTATGGACCACGAGCAGTGTTTCGGTGGGGGAGACGTGGACTTTTGGTTTTGTAGTTTTGTTTTGTTTTCTTGTGTTTATTGGACCCATCCACCAACCCTCACGCCCGCCCTGTGTGTGTCTTTTTCGCTCTTTAAACTACGTCACCACACTCGCAGAGCTTTTTCTCTGAGTGTTTATTTTTGCTGCGGATGGGTTTACATTGCAGTTAACTGAAAGACTGCAAACAGGAGCCAAAGGCTGCCCACGCTATGGGTGCGACCAAGCATCCGTAATTTACGCCCTGGGAATGAAAGCGGTCTGAAAAATCACAATGCTGAAATGCTCCGTAGAAATGAGGGAAACTAGTTGGTGATGGTCCATCATGAATGACACCTTCCATACACACAGTCATTTCTTCCATTGTTAATACAAAGATATTGATTGGTGCAGGCTTAAATCTGAAGTAATTGGAGTTAATCATCTTACATCACTTATCTTTCCTCTTACTGACGAGATATTAAAGCAAACAGCAATCAGTATTGGATTACATTTTGAGAGAACATTCCTTTACTGTACAATACATGGACGTCAGTGTGATCGCATCTATTTCATTCATCCAGTGTGGAGTCCATATCGGCCCATGTAATAAATCTCCACCCTGGTCACTTCCGAATCACTTGGCGGAGAAAGAACAACCGTGACCACGGACGGCCTCTCATAATGCCTGCTGGAATTGCTTATTAAATCTCAGTTATTCTGACCACCTGAAGGTTATTGGCTCTTTGGGTAGATGAGCTGCGGAGGCCCAGCGGCCAAAAGGCAGATTTATGCCACAGATAAGTAGGACAGAATAGATCAACGCTTTATTTATTGTCTCCTTTCATTGTCTACGCCTCTGTCTCTTACTTATTGACACAGGTGGCTATATATATGCATATTAGATGTATATTGCCCATATTCATTATTCTGATGCTATTGTGTTTACTGTGTCTTATCAAAAGCAGGATGGACAGCTGCTCTCGCACACTCATATCCGTGATGGAACTGACGATGTCCTTTGTGTTTGTAATGAACAGATGATGCTAAAGCTAACAAACAGCGCGTTAAATTGACTCTAAACCTTATCTGTGATCTCCTTAGGAAGACAAATCTATGAGTTATGTCTTGCATTTCATTGAGCTTTAGACAATAGCTCACACCTCTCTCTCTCTCTCTCCCTCCCTCTGCTGTCGATTCACTTCTCACCAGATGCCGTGTAGCCGACATCGCTCGCCTCACTTGGCTCAGAATTTGTAAATGAAAAGCGTGAGATGGAGCAGATTTATTTCAACAAAAGTGCCACAGCAGCACTCCCAACTCAACCTCCAAGGACACCTGCACACAGAGAAAAACACTCTCTCTTAGCTTCCTCATGTGAGAGCAGGCACACCAGGATAGATAGAGAGAAAGAGAGAGAGAGAGAGAGAGACATGAAACAGAGAGAAAGAGGGAGAAGTTAAAGGCCGACTTATTCACTGCAAAAAACAAATCATCCATTAACATTTCTGTCTAAAATTGAGTCTTAAAAACCAGTGCAGTGATAATATTTTAACTGGTCTCCAATAGAAATCAACATTTCTATTTCTAAGAGTTTTCTAGAAAGGAGTTTCTGTGTCTTGAAAAATTGAGCTGAACACTGAATCAATACTCCCTGACTTTATATCTTCATCAGGTATGTGATCAAGATAGTTTATATGTAGAATTCCATCAGTCACATAAATGCAGCATATCATTTGGTGAATGTACACAATAATAAATCTTATAAATCCATCCGTCTGGCAATCCCAGCTGGCATTGGGCGAAGGCGGGGTTCACCCTGGACAGGTCGCCAGTCCATCGCAGGGCACATAGAGACAGACAACCATTCTACAGGCAATTTAGAGTCAACAATTAGCCTTTGGACTGTGGGAGGAAGCCGGAGCACCCGGAGAAAACCCACACTAACATGGGGGAACATGCAAACTCTATTTCTGAGACTATAAATGTGCTAAATTCAAAATTTAGAGCAT
Source organism: Pterois miles (assembly GCA_947000775.1). NCBI lineage: Eukaryota > Metazoa > Chordata > Actinopteri > Perciformes > Scorpaenidae > Pterois > Pterois miles. The sequence continues at coordinate 8,215,642 of CAMQGK010000005.1, read as the reverse complement.
TAGTATTGCATCAAACAGTTATTATATATGTAAAGACATAGAGGAGTGATCTAGTCTACCTGAGCAGAGAATGAAGTCCCTTTCCCTGTGTGTGTTGTAATCAGAGCTTCTCCTCGCTTTGTCGACATAGCCAGTCTGGCTGTGCTTGCATGTGAGTGAATGTTAGTGCATGTGAGTGTGCCCCACTGGCTAGGTAATCATTGCTAATTTGATGGTTTTCACTGTTAACTCCTCGACCCACAGAGTCCACGCAAACGCCGACCCTCTGGTTCCTTCTCGGGTCAACACTGTTAACTCTGTCAGCACTGTTGTCATTGTTTGCAGCTCAGCTGCGGCCATGTTGAGAACTATGTGGAGGCAATCCCTCCCTGAGTCCTTTGCCACTTGGTAGTCACATGACTTTAGTCTGTGACGTTAACGCCAACCACAAACATTTCTTGCCCCCCCCACACACTGAGAAAACAACATGTGCAACACAAGAGCCTCATTTGTCCAGGATAATATTAAATGAAATTATGCTGATTTCAATGATTTTGAAATCTTCTTTGCTTGTCTTGAAAAAAAAAAAAAAAGACTTAAAGACTTAATTACAAGCTTTTAAAGAAGTGCTCCAAACTAACCGGCAAAACAATATCAGTATTTACTGATGTGGTTCCACTGGGCAACATTCTTAGTGTTTTCTAAAATGCATAACTTTCTTTGCAGTGTGCTGCCGTTGCTTAAACTGGGTTACCAATAATACCAATACAAATTCCCAGTCGGTCCAGAGTCTGCTCTCCTCCGTTCATCATCTCCTGCCTGCAGATGGTTGTTTGTCCGATTACCTCTCTCGCTCCTGGGGACTTCGATACATCCTCTGATTGGATATTTTCTTTATTAGCATCCCAATCTTCAGTAACCTCCTTTTTACGTAGCCCATTTGAAACCCTTGTAATTATTATATGTGGCACTAAATGTAAAAGTGTGTGTGTGTGTGGTTGTGTGTGTGTGTGTGTGTGTGTGAGATTGTGTGTGTGTGTGCGCGCGACACATATGTAAATAGGCTGTTTTGCATATAAAATGCTTTAGCTTCGATATCCCAGAGTAATAAATTGCTCAAAGTTAGAGACGGCGCACACAGCCCTGGGCTATCCCGGAGTCATTAAGTAGCCGAATGTAGTGAGGCGGACATAAAGCCAGTAATTCAATGATGGCTGCGGCTATGATGGAGAATTTACATGGAGATAAAATCCAGAGAGTGGGACGAGGAGGTGAGAGGGTGAAAGAGAGGCACGAGATGAATTAAGAGACAAAGGAAGGGGAGTGAAGAGGAGGAGAAAGAGGGGCGATAGAAGGGAGGGGTTGTGATGATGCAGTGAATGGAAAGAAAGAGGAAGAGGTGAAGAGGGGGACTTACGAATGAAGAGTAGGCCAGAGCCACGACTCCAGCTGCCACTTCAGCGATGAATATAATGAGGATGATGGAGAAGAACTGCAGGGAGGGAAGAAGAGGAGCATTTTATTATATAAGAAAATTTTTCTTTTGTTTCTTTTTGTTCAAAACTAGTTTAGAGCTGCAATGATCTTTATTTATATTTGCAAGAAAAGGAACAGATTCATTTTTGGTAAAATTTGCTCTGCTGAATCTTGGCTTTTTAAAGGATAACGTCTGTATATTTCAACCTGGATCCTATTTTCCATGTTTGTGTGTCTAAAAAACTAATGGGGACAACACTTTTTGAAACTGATCTAGTATTTTACTCAGCGTATATAGAATAATTTGCCTCTTTGGCATAAGCTTGTGTGAATTTCTGGCAAACCTAATATTCATCTGTTTTTAGTCATTCTTTTTTTATGCCTGCTTGAGTATTTCTGTCCTTTCGTACTCTCCATCTCTCATTCACTGAAGGCTCTTTCAGACAAAACCCAACAATAGCACCACTGCACTCTGAAACCCATTATTTCCAACGGCTTGCACAACACCACGGCGACTTTCACCGTGCTGTGTTGGTTGTGAACAGTTCTCTTCTGCAACTAAACAACATAGGTGTAGCTGTAATGCTGTCCGGGTGGAAACGCGTAGGGCTTATACAGGCTTTACAGAGCCAGAAAATGTTGTGATAACAAAAAGGAATGAAAATGTGAATATTGTCATAAATTTGACCAAATATGGGAGAACTGTGACCCTGGGAGGAAACCGTGAGAGGGCGACGAAAAAGGCGATTCTTCTGGGGAAATCGTGAGGGTTGGCAAATATTTTAAGATACGCTTTCTGTAATCCAACACAACAAACTCTGACAACAAGTGTCCCGTGGTGCTCCTCTCTCTAACCCTCACTCACATTTCCACTGTTGTCTTCTGGCAACAAGTCACTTGACACAATGACAGCAGTTTTAGTGAGCGTAACCTGACAGTACCAAGTCGACCCGAATGTCTACATTACAGTTCATGTGGCTGCTAGCGGCTGCAGCATTCTCCCCCAATATTGGACCAGTTTCAAAAAAATCTTGTCCCCATTAGCGACTTTAACACAAAAACTTGTGAAAATAGGGTCTAGGTTGGAAAACAGTTAGAAATTATCTGTTACTGCATTTCATTAAAGAGCATGGAAAGTTAAAAAAACTAAATCTGGTGAAATAATTAAAATAATAATAATAATAATTTACACGTCACACTTAAAAAAGGTGATTGTGAGTTTTTTCACCACCAACACATCTGAATGTCCAGGGTCCTGTTAAACAGCTATTGCTGCGCATAACAATCAAAGTGTCAATAAAGCTTGGCTGATTACACAGAGGGACAATAAGGACACACAAAGCCTCAGTGATCCCCTCTTATCAGCTCATCCATTCTTTTTATTCAGTCCATTACAGCTGTTTCTCACGAGAGCCAGATATGCACCACGTCCTGCGCTGTCAGTAGCAGGATCTGCTGCACCGTCATCATTCAACTCAATGGGAGTTGTGGACATGATGGGGCCTCTACGGGAGAAAATGTGCTGCCTGTGCTCCTCATTAGACTCACTGCAGTGGACTAAGAGGTAGTTAGCCTTGTCGTTAATGAGCGTAATAATGTGCGCTGCACTGTTCTGGGGTTGGTGGTGTTGCTCGTATGGATGAGGCAGGAGGGGCGGCTGTGGATATTATCCAAGCTGTTGATGAGCTGGGTGCAAATGCAAAGATGGGTGAAGCACCGAATGTGGAGCAACTGGATGTAAAAGCACCTCATTAAACCATACATGATCATTTACAGTGTTTTACAGCACAATGTCGATGGGTGAACCACTTTTAAGGGGAATGGAAGACCTCACGAGGAGATGACTGAAATGTCTCATTACTGGCTATATGACTGGTTGTCCTGTTTACTTTTACAGGCTGATCTCATACACCATCCATAGCTACACCTACAAAAAGTGTGCCGATTTGATGACACGTTGTGTGGCGGTGTGGAGAATCACTTTAATGGCCCATTAACTTTGACAATTAATGTCTTTTGTTCCCTCATGGCTGGGTTGTACAGCTCTGGATCGCCGGTTATGTGATTGGTCTTCGCAGCATAACATTGGGTTTTGTTTCTCCAGACGTGGATTCTGTTTCTGCTATAGAAACAGGCCACAGCCCAAATGCGCCCCATTCATCTTGAATGGTTTGAATTTGTATATATCCCGCAAAAGCAATTTATGTAATCCATATAATCGTGAACCAAGAAGTACCAAGAGTGACAAATGCTGCGTAGGCGAGAAGTCGGGGTGTATCAAAATACACCAGACTTTTACCAAGGAGACCAGTGTGTATTCCATCTGTTCCTCACATAAGGTCAGTGCTTAAGTTATGTCACTTCTGTATTTTAACTCAGACATTTACGTATTTGTCACATAACTTTCGTACTTCAGTAATGCCACTTCTATCTTTTCTTAAACCTAAGTAGTTTTATTGCCTAAACTAAACCAAGGAGTTTAGTTGCCCACACCTCACCAAGGATATTAAGCATAGTTATTTTAATCCAAACCACAACCTTTTCCTAAACCTACTTAAGTAGATTTGTTGCCTAAACCTAAAAAAAAAAAAAAAGTTGTGTCCTGTGAAGATGGAAGTTTATTTTGAAAAGACTCTGTGCATGTAACGAGTAGATATCGACACATGTTGCTGGACATTTGTAGGAAAATGCATGAAAACTGAGGGCTAACTTAACTTAACTGAGGGCAATAGATATATGATATATTTCACTCTCCTAGTAGCTCTGCTTTGGTCTCCTCCAACTCCTGAGAAAAATATCTGTGTCTTTTGCTGCTAGATGTTCCACTTTGCTAGTCTCTGTTTTCTTGTTTTGATGAAAACAGCTACTGATTGAAACCCTGAGACTGAACCAGATGGTTGGTGATCATATGGTCATTGGATTCATTGTTGAGGAACACGGACTAGTGAAGATTTTTAGATGGCCTCAATCGGGTTTTAGGATATTTTCAGTATGTTGTTTGTTATGTTGTTTCCAATGTGGTGTGGCTGTTTATTAAAGGTCTGCTGCTCTAATTAACACAGCTAAGTAGTACACTTTGCTGGAGTTTGTCTGTTTGACAACTCAAACACATATACAAACACATCTATTATTTTATATATACAGTTATTCCTGTTGTTTCCCTTCACTTTTTCCTTTATATGCATGCTTTGTAGATTGCTCGATTGTTACATCTCATTGCTGCACTCAAACTTCGATCAGTTTCAACTTTGACCTTGTTTGTTGTTACCTTTGTGCAGCCACTGAGATGACAGCTAGGCTGCTACCTGAAAGCGACTGGACAAAAAGATCATTTGCTTTGTTTCAGAGTTTCCAGAACTATACAACACAACCTTTCAAAGACTGGCAGGAAGACTAATAGAATGACATAAATTTTAACATCCACACGTGGCTACTAGGTTTGTGAATTGGTAGGACGTAAATTATCGTGCTTTCCTGCTAACTTTGCTGCATTGATGAAGTAAACTTCCTCTACACCTTCAACCTGATGCTTTCGATACTATGGTTTTTTACACCTACTGTGAGTAGCAGACACTTGCTCTCCTTGTGAGCCCCACAGCAGCCGAGGAGCCCCAGCAGCACCAGAACGGCCCCGATGGCGATGCAGAAAAAGCCCACGTTGACGAACTGCATGCCATGGCCAGAAAATGGCCCCAGCACCCGGAGAAAGGAACCCCCGTCCACGCTCACCCAGATTCCCATGCCCAGCAGGGTCAGGCCACCCAGCTGCAGGAGGACCCAGGAAAACATCATCATCATACTGTATGTTCATGCAAAAACAAAAAAGCAATGCAAGTGCATGTACACGCAAATCCCTGTCATTTATCAAAGTCTTACTGAGCAGTTAGCTTTCCAGAGGATGTAATCCACACTTAACAACAGCGGAGTAAACCATCTTTTATTTGGCTGGGTTCAACAGCTCTTGAGGTAGTAATAGGTTTCTGGAAATGAGAGGCCATCTTCCATCACTAACCCTCTCTTACTATTACCTCCTACTGACACCATGACACCTCAATATCGTCCTCTCCATTCAGAGAGGATGATTCCTTTTGTGAGACGGAGAGGTGCTGCCCCAGGCCTCCTATTATGTATCAAGACCCGAGCAACAACTTGGCCTCTTTTTACCTTCCTGAATGAAATGACTGCCCTTTTCCATGACTGCCTTTATCTCCAGAGTCATGTCACACAGGCATAATGAATAGGAATCCATTTAGTGATCATCTTGTGCTGAAGCCAGCCTTGGGGTGTACAGAGGTAGACTACAGGATTATAGCAAGGGCAGTCAAGGGGGGAGACTGTGAAGACACAGTTGTACAACTAGATTCAGCAATTTGGAAAAGTAATAACAAAGACTTGGCTACCCAGTACTTCTACTGTTGTACACTGAGTGTTTTGGTCTTGGCATTGAGAAAGGACCTCATGTAATAATAAAATTAAACTAAATACTGATAACAACAACACTGGACAGGACCTTTGATCAGTTTCGTCCATGGCATTCCAGTAAAGTTTAAACCAAGAGTTATCCACAGCATGTGAAATCAAAAAACAACTCCATTGTTCATCCTTTTTTACAACAGCCATGTGGGAAATGAAATCATGGAAATGCTCAAACTTCAGGGCAGCCGTAAAAAATTATAGTCATGACAGAAAACCATCAGATTTTCCAAAAGCTAGATTTTTGATCACTGGGGCAACAATCATTTAAAGTCCTCCAAGAGATGGACTGATTGTGCCGTTTGAGCCCCCGAATGGCTTTTAATGTGAAATATTATTTTGGGCAGGAGTTGAGTGACGACTCATGTGACTCAGGGAACTGACAATACCAACGAGTCACGTGACTAAAGACTGACATGAAGAAAATATCAACATCACTTTTAGTATCACACGGGCCACAAACATCGGTCTCCTGGTTGAAAGTCTTGTGTTTGTTTGACCCATCCGCCCTTGGCAGACTCTCAGGCAAACAACACAGAAGGGTTTACACTGAAGTTAGCTGAAAGCCCAGTTTGTCACATACTGTTTCAAGAGGTTGCCTCTGTGCATCGGTTTCTGAATCCAAGGGGTGCCGCCCAGTCGGGGGTGTTGGAAGTGAGAATGGGTTGGTGAAAGTGTTGACAGAGCTAACGGTGTACCTGAACCAGAGAATGGATGCTACGCTTCAGCGACGACACCGTCAGTCGGGATGGCGTTATCAACTGTAACTGCTGCATGACTGCAGTGCAAAGTGGTGACCATGAGTTAGCCAGGGGGCGCGCCCACATGCACTGAAAGCATGCACAGCCGGCCCAGCTACTCTGCTCAGGTAGACATTACTCGACTATATCTTTACGGAGCAATAAGTTGTTTGCTGCTATATTAATGCTCTGATTATTGCACCTTCAAATATGAAACAGTATTTCAAATATAGGAATAATGTTGATCAAAACCTTACAGAGAATTTACAGTAATTAAACTTCCTTAATCTGCAATAGGCAGTCATTTTATTTTACGGTGCAGTCCTAGAAATCCATTGACTCGAAACAGGTAAAACCTGCTCATACAAACCTATCAGAACTATGTCGCATGTTTCATATTACAGTCTGGAAATCACCTGATCCCACTGTCATTATCTCTCTCTGCCTGCCTTTCCCTCCTCATCTCACCACCTCTGACCTCCACCCTTATATCCTCCTCTGTGTGTTTCACCCTGCACTCCTCATACTGAGTGATTTCTCCTTCTTTCCTCGTCCTCTGCGGAAAACCATGTTTGAAACCTTATATTGTCTGCCAGTTTCCATCAGGCTCGCTGCAGTCAGGAGGCCCCCTCTGTTCCCCTTTAGGCCCTGACACTCCACATCTCCTGTCAGACACTGACGTCTCCCACGTGGGGATCACGATCCCCCCTTCTTTTCTTTGTCTCCCTACCTTGGCCTCGCTCTCTCTACTTTCTACTCTCCTTCATTCCCTCTGCCTCTTCCCACCTTTCACTCCAGGATTTCTTTTCTCGTCCCTTGAACCTGTTCATGCCATCATGGTACCGTTGGCTAAATGCGATATGACAGGCATATTCCCTCTCTAACTCCATGTGTGCCACCGTCATCCCTCACCAGGTATAATTATAGCTGGCACAATGTGTTTTTTTTCCTTTTTTTGAAGGTGTCTAATCCCTGTCATGGTGTGCCATATGCAGGTGGATGACCTGTCAGTTGAACACCCACATGGCAAAAGGACTGAAAGTAAATCATTTTTTGAAAGAGTAAAGGGGAAAAGAAGAAGCTGTGTCATATCTATGGAGATGGGAAATATAACCTATTAAGTTTAGAGGAAAGGGAATGAATAACAGGCTGCAGAATAGGAGGCCATGGCCTCCAGAGAGGGGGAGGTGAATAGAGAGATAGAAAGATACAGGGGGAGCAGAAAAGAGAAACGGGCCTGTCCCGCCCAGTTGAAATGGAATTGGTTCTCTTTGAAAAGGCTGGAATGAGAAAGATGTCAGTCTAGTTTAAAAACCCATTTTCATGGGTCACATTACCGGGAGCAGACGATCTGATTAACTTCCAACGCTCGGCCGTGGATCCCAACATACATGGAGACACTTCTAATTTTCAATGCATTTAGATCGGTTCAAGGCAATGGACGTAGACTTGGAACTAAAAGCACAGGGTATCTTTGTGCAAACTTGTATATCACCATTACTGTTCAGTCTCTAATGGGTTGGTTGAGCTATATTTTATTTTCAGATGTTTAAAAGATAATTCATAAGTGGAGTTGACAACCAGGTACTCGATTTTTAATAATAGAAACAGTACATGCTTCAAATGAACACAACTTCTTCAGATAAAGTCTGCATGCTTCAGGGGTCTTTTTATTGCTTTTTAGTGTTTCAATCAGACAATGACATTTTTTTTAATTGGTTTTCAGTCAGATGCCAAATGACATCTGTGGTGAACACAAGATTTTAACATTTTATTCTACAATATAAAAATGATTAGTAAATACCCCACTTGAATAAAGGCGGCTGCTAACAAATGGCTAAATGAGACATTCACAATCATTGTGCTGACTCGTCCGTCTTTGCAGCCTCATTCATACTCACGCGATTACATCTGACAATTGCATTCACACTTCAAATATCATAAAAGTGGTGTTTATTTGTGATGATTATACTGCTGAACAAAACATGTAAGTATCATGAGCATTTGTTTGCACAGAGCGTATTTTCTATAATCCAAAATCAAATGGAAAAATCCCATTGGCTTTTTGTCAAAAAATTGCAAAAAAATACATCATCCCTGCAGCACTCTGTTTATATTGCATCAAACTTGATCAACTTTTTGACTTTTTGATTGACAACCACAGATTCCGATGTCTCTTCTGTCTCTATTGTCAACTTTTGTCTGGGACGGTCCAAGATCACACAGTGTAAAGGGACTTTCAACAGGATTCGGCCTGACGCTGGGGTCTGACTGTTATACTACAAACCTGATGCAGTCAGCCAATCTTTCTCCCTCCCCTGGCTTCCACCCATCAGTTTTAGTGTATTCTCCTTTAATTAAAGGACCAGTGTGTAACATTTTGGGGATCTTTTAGCAGAAAGAGAGAGCCTCTCTTTCCATCTATGAGCTGAGTTGTGACAGAAATAAATTCTCTGGTTTCTTGTGGTTATGTTTCATTGTCAAATAGGTTTTGCCACTGTGGTTGGAGGCTTGGTCTTGCCTCCTGCAAACACTGGCTGGAAGTTAAAGGACAGGTTCAGATATTTGTTAAGTATATTTTACGACGCTGTCATGTCGCCGACATTTTGTGGCCTGAGGCTTAATGTTTTTGGGTTGTCCGTCCCTACCATTCTCCCGAATACAATATTTAATGAGTGCCTGGAATGAATTTTGTTAAATTTGGCAGAAATGTCCACCTGGAGTCAAGGATGAACTGATTTAATTTTGCTGATCTGTGGTCAGAGGTAACTGTTACCTCACGTCCTTCCCATTCTTGTAATTGCGATAACTCAGGAACACCTTTAAGGATTTTTTTTCAGACTTCGCACAAATGTCCACTTGGACATGACAATATGATTATGACAATTTCACACAGAAGTTTAATACATAAAACAATGAAGTCATGACATTTTGGACAGACATGGATGTAAACTGCAACTTGACTGGCTGGCAGAGGCACTGATGATTGCACTGTTTTAAGGAATATTTCCTGCACTCTGCTTTTTCTGATATGTTGGCTCAACATATTTAGTGAAGATAAACTATAACATCATCAATGCTCAAGAGTCAAGTTTATGAGCTGACTCTGATTCACAGAAGTATATTGATTCTTGTAAATCCTGCCCCTTATTTCCTTGAAAGATAAAATCTGTGAATGCAGATCTCCATTGGAGGTGACTCATCTGATGAAGATGAGCTGATAAAGTTGCTGCACCAAACTTGAAACGCAGCTGAAGACGTGTTTTAACGGTCGCATTAGAGTATCGTCTTTTTATAAGCAGAAGACAATCATTTCATCATTCTGCTCTGCTGGCTAACATTTCAAAGAGACATCATAATCAGTGTGCTGCTGTGACTTCTAGAGCTGCCGCACTGCATTCATCGAGCAGCATAACTCAGGCAGAAATGGGGAATGTGAGGGGAAAAATGATGACTTGAGCTGGGAGCTTCATCTGTGACAGCAGGGCCTCCAGGTGGGCCCGACTCGCTGGGCAAATTCAGCTTACCCTCGCCAAAGTTTCTCTCCATTTCACAAGCCACATTGGTTATCGACATTAAGCCGAAGATTTAGGTGGCAAAAATTAGAGCCTTTGAAATTAATGAGATGAAAATTGCTTCAGTGTGGAGAAAGGAGCATCATTTAGGCCTTCTGGCTCAGTGATCTGAAATGTTTATGTTAACGTCTGTTTGCATTAAAGGGCGGCATTAAATGATTCTCTATGCATGGTGTTGAAAGCCATTGTTTGTGTTTTTTTTTTTTCCTTCACACATGACTTTTCATGTTCAGACTTAACACAATCAATGAATGCGCCCCCCACCTCCCCAACCATATATGAGTAAATTGGAAACATACTCACAAAGATAAGCAAGTTGAACAAGACCATCATCAATTTGATGAATGTGAAGCACCCCATTTTAATCTGTAATAAAAGGAACAGATAAATTATTGCATTTCTTCTCTCATCAGCCAAGATGAGATACACACACACACACACACACACACACACACACACACACACACACACACACACACACACACACACACACACACACACACACACACACACACAATCGACGTGGCCAATCTTCACATGCATGCTGTGCTATTACATCCAGCCCACATCCCAGTAAAATTACTGTGAAAATGACTTTGCTCACAATGAGTCTTAATGAGAACGCACACAGCTGTGAGAAATGGTAAAGATATCTGTTAATGGAAGATCTATAAGAGAGGGAAAGCCATATAAGAAAGGAAATTTAATGTGTTTACATGTAGAAATATGCTACAAATCAGCAGAAATACAAATCTTACCCTTTAGTGTGGTAATATTTCTTTAAATCCAAAGTAGCACAGACTTGAACCTGGTTTAGGGAAGCAAAACTGGCCTAAAAATTCAACTGAACACTTAAAAATAAGCAGGAATTTTCTGTTCCTCCGGCTCCGGTGTTTCCAGGTGAGTCTACGTGAGAGCGAAGATGACTCTGTCTAAATATAGCCATATAGTGATGATGTCCACGCAGGTACAGTACAAACCTGCGGCGGGGATCAGAAATCTGATGAGTCCCTCTCCTCAGGCTTGCTGGTGGAGCGAGCCGAGGCTGGGTGTGGTCGGAGGACACAGGTGACAGCAGGTGGATGTTGTTCAGGTACAGGTACTGTGGTGGGGAGCGGCTCGAGTGGCAGCTCTGACCCCTGCAGGTACACGGTGACACAGATTCACAGCTTCTCAGGGATTTGAGGTTTTCTCTGCTGTAGACCTGTCAAGACTCTGAAAAGACAAAAATAATCCTCCAAACTTGAGACGGGAGAGTCGTATGAAAAGTGGAAGGTGAAGTGATATGTCGCACGGCATTGGTAAAGATATAGTCTTATGTTGAGAACAAGACAATAGTGTGTGTTGCTGTTTGACTTGTTCTCTCATAAGCTTTTGTTATGTCACACTCAGTGGGGGATACGAGGGGGATACCATCCCCCTTGTTAGCAAAATAACCAAAATATATGCCCTTTGTTAACCTGCCATCCCTCCTCTCCATCCCCCAGTAGCAGAGAGAGCTGCGGCAGAGGGGTTGTTTAGGTGAATATGTTCGTGTAGTCTGATTCATTGATCCTTTATCTGACTGAGGGTTGTGTCAGTTAGAATCTATGGCCCCGACCATGACTCTGAAATATCAGCAGCCTAACTGTGTATTGATAAATCCATGACGCTGTCCGTGGTGCTGAAGTAGCAGACGGGTTGGTAATTGCAACTTTTTCTCTTGAGTCCCACCTTTCAGTCAGTTTTATCTTGGATCTATAATATCTGCTAAATTACATAGTTGGGTGTGTGGGTGTGTGGGGGGGATATTAATGGTCCCTCATTGTGCAAAGTTTTAGGTACATACTTTTCTTTTGTGTTTCTAGTTGACATTAATGTTAACATGCTATAATGTTCAAAAAATCCTTTATTTTTCCCATATGATTTGAATATGCCCTTATTCACCCTCTGTCTGAAATGCTCCATTTTAGCACATTTCAAAGGAATTGCATTGGGCTTGGGTCCATGTTTACTTCCTGTCAGCTGCCATCACAAGTGTACAGAAATCCTGACGGATCGTTTCAAGGTACAGCTTCTGAATACAGGCTGTGTGCCTTTTGATATTTTCACAGTATTTATATACCACTTAAACCTGCTTTATAATAAAAAAAAACAGGAAAATCTCACTTTTTACAATATGGGACCTTTAAAGACCCAAAGGAGCAGTTCACGAGGCAGGTTGATAGTTGTGTGTGAACAAAACGAACTAAGTCCGTCTGACCTATTAAAGAGTAATAAATCAGCTACTGGTCAGACTGGCTTATATTTCGCTATGGAAATCAATGTTAAGAGAATCATTGTTTTAAACCCACACCCTTTAAATGTGTCTTGAATTCAAACCTGTCTCATACAAAAGTTAGCTTAAGCATGGCACACCTGTTCAAGGCTACCACACGCACTGTGTTGTATTTCCCCATTGTATGGAAGCTGGTCCTGGACAAGTTTCGTAAAAAGTCAGCACCTCTGTCAGGCTTTGTAATGAATTTGGGGAATTTTATACTTCTAGCCTCCCAATCCCAGCTAACCATTACCTGAGATAGCACAGTCTGTTTGCAAGAAAAGGCATACGAATGGCACTTTAATGTGTAAGGCATTGAGCATGCAATGAGAATGCCTTTTTTGCTTTTGGTATTTCATTTGAATGCAGTGTAGTCTGTACTGACTGCAAAGTAAATGTAACCATGTAAATATGCTGCTGTCAGAGCTAGTGACAGAATAAAAAGCGAGATAGACACAGGACTTTTAACCAAGAGGTGTTTTGTTTTATAAGTTACGTTAGTGTCGTTTGTGACGTGTTTTCTGTACTTATTTTACATTGTTTCCGTACGTATTTTATTTAGTTTACTTACCTATTTTAAGCCCAACTATGATGTTTTACCTAAACCTAAGTAGTTTTGTTGCGTAAAACTAAATGAGTTGATTTTGTTGCCTAATTTTAACTGCGGACATCACCATAGTTTTTTTTTACATGGAGGACAAATGACAAAAAGTGAAAAGCCTTAAAATGTTGTGCTATTGATGCATTTTCCAGCAAGATTAAGTTGGATAGCAATATATTTGCAAATAGTCTGCAACCTAAAAGCCTTTTCTCTTGTTAACTTTCTTTGCCTGGGACATGCAGCATTAGCTTTTTAGCCCAATATGAAGCCATTAAGTGAATATTTCATGACCCCTTTTACAGGGTTTTCATTTAAAACAGTTTGGCCACAAAAAAGGCAGCATTTGCAACCAACTCATGGAGCTGACATTTGCTTGATCAGGTGGCTTGGATGTGCAAGCTTGGAGTTTGATCACTATTGTTATGCAACCAGGGTCTATTGTTTTATGATAACTTATGATGCAATAAGTAGAGTGAAAGTCTATGAATTGAATTCAGTCTGGCTCTATTGCTGCTTCCTGCTGTTGACTCCATTGTTCATCTCCCCTTCCTTTGTTCCTTTGGCCCCTGAACGCAGCAGTGGCCCCTGCTGACCACTAGAGGGAAGTAGTGAACTGCTGAGCCTCCTCTCCTCATTGTTGTCCTGCAGCTTCAACTGGTGATGAGTGTTTCTCTGAGTGGAGGAATGTGCTCTTCTTTGTCCAGGAGGAAGGGAAAGAAATGAAGTGTAAAATGGCACATTTTTCTTTATGTTTATTTGTCATCAAAACCTCCTGATGCGTAAATTCAGTCGTACATTTATAGTCACATTTTAAAGCCAATCAGCAATGGACATATAATAGCAATCTAAAGCTCTGACTACATATTAGATTATAGATGTTGCATGCATTGTCTCCATGATTTTATGGGTGAATGCTGCAGCAGGAGCTTACAGCGTCTTCCTTTGTTTCATCGCTTGTTTCTTCCTAAGACTCTTCTTGAGTCAAAGTCCATTTATACTGAGCTGCAGGCGAGAAAGAAAAAAAAAAAACTCTTCTGAAAAATGGCAGAAGCCCTCCACCCAATGCCACCTTGTTGGAGAGTTGAGCCCATATCAGCTCAAGTCTTTCTCAGTAATATCACTTTAATGGCCTTATTGTGAGTTATGACAATTTCACCCACACCATCATTAACCCACCAGTCCTTAATCTCAGCCAGAGGACCACCTGTCAGGCTTCGTTATCCATTAAACCGTTAATAATATCTTGCCAGCGTCCACGCACGCACACATTCTGCAGCTGCGGCGTGTGTGGAAAAAGAAATGATTAGACTTGTGCTTTTTCATCACCCCTGATGAAAGCAGTGACGGGCCAGGCCGTGGAGATCTCTGCTGAGATGGAGAAGGTAAAAAACAAGGGTCCCTTAATGAGGTCGGTTAGATGGAGTATTATCAGCGGCCCTCCAGGGCAGCTGCCACAGTTCTGCACCTACTGCTGCTGGGCTGCTGCTGCCATTACATGTATACCTTGTAAATCCCATGTGGGCACTGATTCATCCTTTAACTTGATTTTAAGGTTGATATAATACCATCCAGTGTGTGCTCAGCAGCTTTAATGGTCCTAATGCTCATTAAAAGCTCTTAGAAACCATTCTGTGACTCGTGGTAATCAGCCTGGAAATGAGGATTCATTTGAGTTTATCACACAGCAGCTATAATTTGTTGTTGACATGTGAGAATGCGGATTTGTTCGCTGCACTCCATTTACTTGGAAACCTTCCTTGACACTGGAGGTGTAGTCAAAAGTAATCTTTTAGATTATTATTCAAATTAATAATAATAGATATAAATAATAATACATATATATAATAAATACATACATTTAAAAAAACATATAATAAATAATCAATACACCTCATTCAGTTTCACTGTTCAGAATTAGTGCCATTGAATTTGTCATTAATTGTTATTTTTGTTGTATTTTTCCTGCCTTTATTAGAACTGACAGTAAAGAGAGAACAGGAAATGAGGGACGAGAGTTGGGTAATGACATGCAACACGAGTCCCCAGATGGACCTGTAACTGAGGACTTTACGGTTCAGGGTTGGCACCTGACATCCCTTAACTAACAGGGTGATACATGCCTTTAATTTTTTAAAGGGCATCATTCACCCCAACCCATTTTTATGTATGTAAACCTAAACATCCAACTCTCACTCAAATGCCACCTATTGAGCAGCGCCCCTTCGGCACTGGCAACCGACGCACAGAGGCACCTATAGCAACCGAATGTGACGAACTGGGCTCCACTTTAATCTCTGAACACTAAATGTTATTCGACAGGCAGAGCAAATGATGTAGTATTAATAGCATGAGGGTCTCTAGGGCAGAAGGGAAGGGAGGAGGGGTCAAACAGACACAAGACTTTCAACCAGGTGATCGCTGCTCATGTCCTGTGTGAAGCTAAAGTAAGTTAGCGTTAGTGAAGGTAACGTCAGCCTTGCCTGTTTGCTTGTGTTGTTTAAACTTAACTTCCTGTGACAACAAAAGTCTATTTTGAAAGGACTCTATGCATGTAATGAGCATATATTGACACGCTGTTCCTGACATGTCCAAAAATAAGACAAGTGGGGTATCCTGTGCGCCGGTCTCCAATACCGAGAGGCACTGACCAAACACCAGCATGTTAGTCAGCTCGACTATTTCCCTGCATGTACATGTTTCATATCTCCTGTAAAACATCAATTTTATCACATTCTGTCTACTTTAAACCAACTATCACTTCTGTCTGGTAGGACACAACAAAATGTGACTTGGTCAATGTTTTTTTACTCTTTACACTTATACTCTTATATTGTGTAATCCCTGTCTCGTAAACATTACGTTTATATTCTACTCAGTGGTTTTTATTAATGTATTCTCATGCAACAGTTTGTTTGATATCTTCATATCGTTGTTTTTCCCACGAATGTCCAGCAGCATGTGTCAATTTCCGCGATTTCACTACATGCATACAGTCTTTTCAAAATAAACTTGCTGTCTTCACAGGAAACAAATTCCTTAGGTTTAGGCAACAAAACTACTTATTTAGGTTTAGGAAAAGATTGTGGTTCGGCTTAAATTATGTCCAGAAGTGGCATTACTTAGTACGTAAGTTACATGACAAATACGTCAACATTCATTTCTGGTTTCATGGGTCAACGCTGGTCTCCGGGGCCAAAGCCCAGTCTTTATACTTCCTTGTTCACGGTGACATGAAATACACACAAATTGAGTTTGTCGGATATTCAGTATACTAATTACAGTGCATTATATTAGACCAGCCTCTTTTGATTAATATGGTTTGAAGGAAGCATAATTGCTGCATAGATTATGTTCACTAGCAACGTTTTGTTTTTATTTTCCCATTCACAGAACGCTAAGGTGCTGTGTCACACATAGGTTGGATGGAGTTGTTTAGGCTGGATATACGTACCTGGTAACACACTTGTAACACATAGCTACAGGTTTAAGCCAGTGTTTTCCAACCGTGTGTGTGTGTGTGTGTGTGTGTGTGTGTGTGTGTGTGTGTGTGTGTGTGTGTGGGAGATAATTACCCAGGTAGGGAATACAAAAAAAAAAAAATCACACACACATACACACACACATATATACACCAAATTATGTTTAGCTGTCTGACAATCCTTCTGAGAGGAGAAAATCACTCTGCTGATACCACAGACATGACCTCCATCATGAGGGGTCATAAGGGTCTTATTAAGGGGTCACAAGGAAAAAAAAAGACCTTTAGAGCCACTAGGTTCATGGTACAAAAACACTTATTATTTTTATTGTTAGGGAGGGTTGTGGTTTGGTTAAGTTTTTATTACCAAGTCATGATGATGATCTTTGTCTAACCTTAAAGCTGAAGTCGTTCATTTTGAGCAAATGATTAAAAAAATATTTTTACAAAACAGTCACTACATCCCAACAGAAGTGCACGAGACATAATCAATAAAAAAACCCTCATATTCCTCTGTGCCCTCCCAAGCTCCTGACTTCATTTAGAAGATTTCACCGTGCCGAAGGAAAACAGCCAATCAGAGCTGTCAATCACTCTCGAAACCCTGCGCTCGAAACTCACAGACTCGGATCAAACTATCAAACTAGGCAGCTCTGATCAAATACGAATCAAGACTCTTTACTGTAATGCCTATTTCTTGTTTTCAGAAACATATCTGAGTGTACTTTTCCACCTGGTGCCCTATGTTTGGTTTTGGCTTGACTGTTTTCAACATGGCGGCCAAGTCAAAACTTTCTCATTTCACAGTTAAACAGCAACTTCAAGGTGTTTCTGAAAACCTTTGAGGAGATAAAATTAATATTAATATTTAATATTTGATCAGCGTTGCCTACTTTGACAGTTTGATTGGAGTTCACAAGTTTCGCAAGCAGTGATTGACAGCTGCCCAGAGCCAAGCTCGGTTCTGATTGGTTATTTTTGTTCGGCTGTGGTAATACCATTAGGAGCACTAAGAGGAAGCAGCGGAACGATTTTCAATCACGCTGTAGTTCCCACAGGTGGATATTGCAGGAAATCCAAATTTCCTTATCATATTGATTAAAAAACAGTTAATGAGAACAATTTACAGGAGACAGGTTTGACCTAAAATCTGATTTCTTATGAAATTTAAGAGAACAAATTCAGGAATTGACAGGAAGGGAAAGAAATAAGTGGACTGAGAGGTCAAATCCACTATTTGGTTGAATGATTTGTTCTTTGAAAGCAGAAATTACAAACTTAATGGCACAATTCGTCAGAGGTTTTCCACTCTCACATCCTCGATATGGGTTTGTGCTGAAAGTAAAAAACATGGTTGTTTTTCTTGGTTAGTTCCTGAAATGTTGACATCATGGAGATAAAAGTCTTTCAGCTGACCATGATGATACGCTGAGTGTGTGTGTGTGTGTGTGTGTGTGTGTGTGTGTGTATGTGTGTGTGTGTGTGGTATGGCGCTGACAGGCTCTCTGTCAGACGTTTTCTGATATAGACCGCAGAGTTCATGACCCTGTGAACTATAAACCACCAGTACGAGGCCTCTTGACTTTGGATTGGCGTAAATAGCCTCTGGTCATAGAGTGTGTGTGTTACAAAAGTCTGATGATGATGATGATGATGATGATGAGGGTGATGATGGTGATGTATACTTGCACCTATCCTGACCTCTCCTCCCTGCAACCCCCCTTGAGGCACGATGAGCCTCTAATCTCTGTGTTGTTGTCCTCGGCCAACAAAGGGGGAAAAAAATACGAGGTGATGAATCTCCTCCGAAGGCGCCGCTCTGACATCCAATAACGCCTTTTGTTCAGACAATAACAGTCGCTGGTCCCGATCTTTATGAACTGCCTAATTATTTCCACATGGCAAATGATATTGAGAGGCTTCATCTAAACGAGCAAAGCAGCCACTTTGTTATTGTTCGTCATCCATTACGTCGACATTACAAATTGATAATTTCTTTTGAGTGAGGGATGGAAACTGGGTGCCGGAGTAGCGCCGATTTGGTAGAGAGAGTGGTACCTCTGTGACCTCTATTGTGTCTCCTGCACTTTAATTTATCACACACACACACATATAAGCATTGCATATTAATTCACAGCAATCCATTAGGCCATAGGAGGTCCGCGGTCCATAAATCAAAACTAAAGGGCTGGCTAATTGACTCACACACAAAGGAACAGGACGGCTATGAGGAAGATGGGACGAGATAGGAGGAGGGGGAGAAGAGATGAAGAAAAGGGGCTGAGGAAGAAGGGGTTAATGGGGAAATTAAGTGAAGGACAGAAAAAGAGGAGGAAGAGGAGAAGAGCAGCAGTGTGCAGTGGTGTATCACTGCCTTTGACCCGCGTGCCTCCTTTGTTCTATGACTGATGGTATTCGGCGATGACACACATTGCTTATGAGCCCCCGTGGCCACAGGCTTGATCTCACCACCTATAGGGCCACTGTGCAGCAGCAGTGGCAGCATATAGGGGCCAATTCTCGCAGGGCTCTTACGCCGCTGCTAATTAGCTAAAAGGGGTCATTTGTATGCAGCCTCTCCATCTCTTTATCTCCCACTCTTTCTCTGTCTCTTTCTCAGTCTCAGCCTCTTTTTCTCTCTTGGTAATCAATCCATTTCCCCCCTCGTCTTTATCTCAATTTATCTCTGCGACTGTAATTGTGTCTGGTCTAATAATTAGCACAACTCAAGTCTAATAAGTTGGCAGTTAGCGCTAACAGATTAGAGTTCAGAAACTTTCATTTCCTCCTCCTCACTGCTTCTAATGTACTTACAGAAACACCTTGTAATATGTTACATGTCTCTTACAGTTCTATATAGGAGGAAAATGTGGTTCATCTTTATTTGATTTTCTTCCTAGTAACCGAGACCGGACCTAGAGCCAGGGTCAGGCCAGGTCTAAATGATGAGCAATCTAATCTGGTCTCAGCAGGGACACGTTCTGTTGCTAAGAGTCTGTGTCAGTATTTTCAGTACCAAAGTGAAACCAAGTGGACTTGTGACCAGCTCTGGAAATCAGCAACACACAACAAACTAAACAAACTACAGTAATAATATCTGAGCTTTGTCTATATTTCCCTTTAATTAGCATCAAATTTGTAGTTTTTTTTTCCAGTTTGTTAGGAAGTAATGAACTTTGACAATAAATTTCACTACTTTTTTACTACAAATACTATAAAAAAAAAAAAGTGTATATAGCTATTTTAAGGACAATCTGCAATTCATGATAATGCATTTTAAGCTTTTCACTTTTTTATTTTACACTATGTCATTACTGTAAAATTAATGTGATTATGTGTAGGCAAAAAAAAACATTTAGTCAGCTTTAGGAAAAGCATCGTGGTTGGGCTTAAAATATGTACGTAAATTAAGAAAATATGTGCATAAACTAATTAAAATACATATGTAAATTAAGTAAAATATGTACGTAAACAACATAAAATACCTACATTAATTAAAATACCTACATTAATTAAAATACCTATGTAAACGAAGCAAAAAAAAAAACTATAATAACTAAGTAAAATGCCTACGTAAACTAAGTAAAATTCCTACGTTAACTAAGTAAAATACCTCCGTAAACTAAGACTACACTATGCTCTTCCTCACTTTCACTGAGCGTTGATCATTATTCTACATCACAGCTCTGAGCGTAGCATATTCATGCAGACACATTTACATTGGAGTCAGTACAAAATACATGGTACGAAATGACAAAAACAATAAAGGCGTTGTGATCGCATGCAAAACGACTTACAGATTGTTGAATCATTCATACACCACTTGGTGAGATGGGCTGTTATGTGACTGTATTTTTCCAGCAGAATTTTCTTTCAGGTCTTTTCAGGTCTTCTTTGAAAAAGTATTACGACTTCCATGTTGGAGTAAAAAATCTAAATACTAAATAAAATAAAAAGACTAAATAATAAAAAAGATTGAAATGAAGGGGTAGGGGACTCAGTGTTGCCCTTATTACTCACATAGTGATTATTGATTATTATAAGTGATCTAATACAGAGAGTGTGAACTGTGAAATGCAGGAAACGTGATGTTTGCTGATGTTTTTGACCATAGCTGCGCGTTAATCGGTGGAACATCACGCCGCCGTCAATGTTGGTGTCCTCTTGGGTCTGTTTGTTTCTGATTTAATTATCTTTGGGTCTATTTTGAATCGGAGTGGGTCTTTTATTAAAAACAGACTTCTTCATGTCAAGTTTGAGCAGATTTTCAGACAGTTTTGAGGGTCTATAAACTGGACTTGCTGTATGAAGACCTCCTTTCTTTCCTTCTTTCTTTGATGTTGCATCTTTCTCCTACTTCTTTGTTTGCTTCCGCTCGTTTCCTACTTCCTTTCCTTCCTCATTTCCTTCTCCCTTTTTGACACACACCAACACACACTTTGTCCCTCTCGGCCGTTCAGCCCCCCTTTCTGTTTCTTCGTGTAGGGGATTGATGGAGATATGGGAGGCTGTCATGCAGTAAATAGCATGGGCATTGGCTCCCTGCCACGAGATGGGAATCAAGCCTGCTTCTTGTGCTCTTAACGCTTCCCCTCCTCTCCCCTCTCTCACTGTAACTCTGGACTTCCTCCCACCTCCTCCCCCTCCTCCTCCTCCTCACCTGAAAAAAAAAAAAAAAAAAAACGTTAAATACGGACCGTGGAGGGCAGCAAAGCCGCCGCGAAGCCTCCCCGCCATCCCTCACCCTGATGCACGAGCCAATCTGCCTTCCCTAACAAAAGGCTCTCCAAAACATCACTCCTTGTCTTCCTTCAAACACGTCTCTCCTTCTCCTCCTCAGCTAATCCACCCCTCTCCCTTTCCTTCTCTTCCTTTCCTTTTCTTTGTTTTGCCCGCTGGATGAGTTATTTCCCTGTGACGTTTCATCAGGCATGCAAAGCGCCTCATCGTGGCATCATGGACAATGAGTCCCTCTGGCTCGTGAAAGGTTAATGCTTTGGATGATTGTAAATTGTTTGGCTATTTCAAGGGGCTGTGAAAGGGATAAGTCAACCATAAAATTTGATCGGCTGCCTCCCTCCCTTACTCCTCCGCCTCTCTCATCTGCAGCATCCCTTGTCACTTCCCTCAATCATTCTAATTTTCCTTCTTCTTTCTATCTTTGCCGTCCTCATTTTCTCTCTCTCCCCCCTTCACCTTGGCGGTTCGCTTCATCTTCATTTTGCCATTTTCCTTTTTGATACCCAAACACAAGTTCAAAGGTGATGAGACTGAAATCTCATCCCTGTGTCATCTGCCGTGGCTTTGTCCCACATTAGAGGAGTATATCATGGAAATTGCTCCTCTCTTTATACCTTCGACCACAATTTACAGCGTGGGACTACAGTGGGGAATCATTTCGGCTGGTCAAAGAGGAGCAGAATGACTTTCATGTGCTCACATGGATATCATTAGGCCCAGCTGGAGTAGACAGCGTCCCCATGTCGCCCTCCATAAAGCAATGACCCCTCAACTCTTTGAACAATAAAGGCTGGCGTCTGGGTGGCTCAGTGGGCCGAGACATGTTTCTGTTACCCTTCGCTGTTTAGAGTGATCTGAAGTGAAGGTATACTAAGTTTGTTCTCCAACGTGATTATTACAAGTCCTCCAATGACAAAACATGTTGTTTATCATTGCCTTCAAACATAAAATGCTTATAATGAAATGGCTACGACATTAAAGGCTGCAATTCTTATATATTGTCCTTTTATTGTTATCAAAATATGCATGAAAAACCAACAATAGATCATCAAACTAAGAAATTACTAGCTGGACAAAGCAGGCAATCGCCCCGGGGCCCCAGACCAAGAGGGGCCGCAAAAGTTACTGTATGTTAATCAGTTTGGTAATTTAAGTAATTGCTTTTTTTTTTTTTTAATTTATACCCATACTCTCAACATGATCTCATGGGAAGGCATATAAATAAAACATTTCCATGCGTCTCGATAATGCATTTTAGGCTTTTTGCATGCCGTTTATACACCATGTTGTCACCATGGAACACTCGTGGTTATGTTTAGGCAACAAAGGTTTGATAATAGGTTTAATAATGAATATCACGTAAGTAAAATATGCATTTAAACAACGTAACATAAGTACAGAAAACTCACACTCATCACTAACTTCACTAATGTCACCAACGTAACTTCAGAATAGCTCAATGTGTTCGCATTGCAGTCAATGCGTCATGTTCCTATGTTAAGGTACACTACATCAGGTAATGATTTTTGAGCATAGGCATGCAGCATAATGTTTTCCTGATTCTTTCAATATGGCAAATTGGCCTGCAATTCATCAGAGCCTGGCATTAGTGAATGTAACCTCATAATCTGTAGATTTACATATTCAACCTTCAAGACTTCACTGCACAAGTATCAGTAGGGCTGCACTTGTAGAAAAACAAGCTCTATTAGAAACAAGCAAAATGTTTTTTACTGGGAGGTTGTTTCACTGGCTTAAAGAAAATAGGACTCGGTGATAAACTGGTTAAGGTGGATATTACAGTTGCAGTGTGTGTCTGTGTTTTTCACATGGATCAAATGGTGGCTGGCTGTCACATGGGATACTCTGTATAAACTGCCTCGGGGCAGATAATCACCAACCTACAGTACAGTACTGCTGCTCACTACAGTACCAGTTCAGAGGGGTAGGATGCTGCAACACATCTCAGCTCCAGTGAACACACTATCAACACGCATGAACAGCATGTGAACACACAAAGGAACCGCAATCAAGCAGCAATGTTTTTATGACTGTGTGTAATAGAGCAGCATAGTGATCCTGAGTAGCTAGTGAAAATAAGATTAAAAGCGGCAGTAGGCGGAATGTTTTTGGCATCATTAGGCAAAAATGTCACAATAACCTTTCAGCTTATTGTGATTCAAGTTTTCTGAAAGAAAATGAGACTTCTGCACCTCCTCATGGCTCTGTTTTCAGGCTTTAAAAAAATCTAGCCTGTGACAGGAGACTTTGAATGAGGTCATTTCAGAGAGAGTTCCTATTGGCTGTTCATTCAACAGAGGCAGCTGTCAGTCACTCTTCAAACGACAAAGTTTGCTCTGGCTGGTGGGCAGTGTTTAGTATTTCCCCAAGTAATCTCAACATGGTTGCTT
The DNA here is from genome assembly GCA_947000775.1 of Pterois miles. NCBI lineage: Eukaryota > Metazoa > Chordata > Actinopteri > Perciformes > Scorpaenidae > Pterois > Pterois miles. The sequence goes on along the minus strand of CAMQGK010000005.1, from coordinate 8,191,870 downwards.
TCTCATTTTACAACCAAACAGCATGTATTTTATGTGAGAAACAAGCATTACAGTAACAGAATATTGATTCATATTTGATAGTTTGACTGTTTGATCAGGGTTGGCGAGTGACTGACAGCTGCTTAGAGACGACAGGCTCCAGATCACCTCTGATTGATTGTTTTCCTCCGGTCTGTGAAATTTAGCAGATGCCATTAGGAGCATTGGAGGACACCGGAGGACAAAGAGGCACATGATTTTTTTTTTTCAGATTACCTGCCTCATGCACTGCTGCAGGATATAGTGACCATTTTATAAAAATAACTCCAATTCTACCTACTGCTGCTTTAAGTGAAAGAGTCACAAATAGTGACTATAGTGACCCATTGCATTGCCTGTGTCCAGAACCATTTTTAAAATTAGGAACTGAAATTATGTCATTCAAGACCGAGAAAACAGCCACAATAGTAAAATAGAAATGGCCCTTTAATGCGTCCATTTTATTTTCAACCCCACAGGCGAGTGAAAAACAGTCCCACCGACATAAAGGCTGAATGGGAGCTAGTGGAGCATGCTTTAAAATAACAGATTATTCAAGTGTTAAACCTACTGAGCTTTATTACCAGTACACCTTCTATATACAGTATATATATATATATATATGTTATATTATATATATATATATATATAATATATATATATATATATATATATATATATATATATATGTATATATATATATGTTATATTATATATATATATATATATATATATATATATATATATATATATATATATATATATATATATGTTATATTATATATTTATATTATATTAGATATTAGTATTTAACATGCGCATAAGCTCCTGTAGCAGCTCCTATTCATGTCTTTTAGGCACCTAGCGAGGATTGATATTAGCCTCTTTGGAAAGGAAATTTACTTGCCGAGGCCATTAGCTCCTAACATTTTCCCTGCGGGGATTATTTAGTAAATTCATGGAGCCCAAACTGACTGTGGTGCCAGTCTACTGTAGATATAATAATTACACAGCAGGGAGCTTGAATTGACGTGACAAAGTAGCTTGCACTGTCGCACCAAATTTCACTCCAAATCCTTCAACTTTTTGACCTAGGGACTTGGACAAGATTGGATCCAAATGCTTGGGGGAAAAAAATAAAATTGCTTCAGGCAATAATTTATAACCACTGCACGCGTTCTCAGCCCAGATGTTTTATCTTTTTTTTTGGCTGTTAGATAGAGAGGACGACAAAAAGGTAGCGGCTACATTCGGCTGGTAGATAAATGTGACAAAATTGATAATCGGTGGCAACACACCTGTCATGCACATTTTCATATCCGTGCACCTGACACCTGCGCCTGGGATTAATAACACTATCTAAATAGTGTAGTGGCTCCTGCAGGCAGCAGTTTGCACACACCAATAAACTTCTTACTCTGAGGAGCGAGGGCTCTGTTTATTGAAACGCATGCATGTGGCAAATATACAAATAAATACACACAAATGCAGTTTGATTTGTACCCTCCGGAGTCACGGAAGCCTTTGAAAAGCCACAAGAGGATGAAGCCACAACAAAGGGAGTTAAGAGGAGCCCCAACACTCTGCCACCGGGCCTGAGAGTCAAAGTAATATATACACCGGCCAGCAGCAGAAATGCTTTCTGAAATTAAAATTTCATCTCCAGCTCCAAGAAGTATATAAGTCTGTAAAATATATATGTTTGTGATTTATTGGACATACAGAGCTGGTTGTGGGCCGTTAATCATATGCCATATATATACCCGCCATATAGAGAGCCATATAGTTGAAATATGAACACCATAAAAAGGATGCAAGACGTATGGGAGAGTGGAAAAAACACGGAGTGATGTGAGAGCTCGTCTTTGATTGCAGGGAGGGAGGAGGGAGGGAGGGAGGAAGGAAGGGAGGAAAGGAGATGGCAGTGAATTTCTTTGTCTCCCCTCAGTTTTTTTTTTTTTTTTTTTTTCGTCATGGCGTCTTCTGCCCTCGCCGTTGTCATCCCCTGCCATGCCTCGGCTGCTCAACAGATGGCCAGTTGGCTCATTAACTTTAATAAATCTAACATCAATTAGACCGGAGGTAATTGGGATGCGGCGGAGGTGATTGCGAGGTAGCAATGCTGCATACGAAAGCCTTCGCCCCTTAATGAATGGCTCTCATCGTGCCCCAAAATATGTGTGTGTGGGTGCCAAAAGGATGGCGTTAATGCATGGCAGTGGAGGGATGGACAGATGATTGAAGGACAGGAGGGACTATCCTTTCCTGATGTGCTACGTCGCATCAGGTAACCTTGGTGGGTTCATGCTCTCCATCTGTGCTTCTCTTTGTCCTCTTCTTTGTTCAGCTTTTTCCCACCTTCTCCTGTCACTCGCTCTTGAAATCCTTCATGTCTCCTTCCTTGCAGCTCTTCTCCTACTTTTTTGCTACGTATCTGTCTGTCTCCGGTAACAAGCTCCCCTCTCTTAGCTCTTCATATAACAATACATCTCTCTCGCTGCCTGTTTTCCACCTCTCGCTGTCTTTCACCTTGAACTTCTTACTTCATTACTCCTTTGTGACCTTTGATACAGCGTTGAGAGATGAGCATCCCTTAACTTCCTGTGTTTCTGTGTGTGTGTGTGTGTGTGTGTGTGTGTGTGTGTGTGTGTGTGTGTGTGTGTGTGTGTGTGTGTGTGTGTGTGTGTGTGTGTGTGTGTAGTGTGCTGTGATGGATCCACACTCTGTACATGTGTATACTCTGTGCATGCATAATCAAAAATGTGTGTTTATTCAGTGCAGGTACACATATCATTGCTTCATTTTACTGTACATGGCTTTGTCTACATATACAATATACTGTGTGTGTCTGTATATTAGCTGGCGGACAGCTATCCATGTATCTGTCAGAAGGTAGTGCTGACTCAGCCAATCAGTGTCGTGCTCCACGAGAAGCAGATGCACCTGCCAGCCTGCCTGTCCCGGCCGTAAATGTAGAAAAATTGTGTGTTTGTCAAAATGCATACACAACATATGCCTCATTACGAACGCTTGAGTGCGGAGCATAACTTGTCTGAAAGAAAAGGGACCGTACTCGCACACGCGATGCTCCCTGTCTTTAATCTGAACAGATTGTTTTGTGTCAAGCAGCTCTCGGCGCTCTGCAGGCTTCAGCCCGGACTGGAGAGACCGAGTCGTCTCTTCGTGTCCATGAGAATTAGTCTGTCTGCTGAACAAAGCACATCTGCTGAGCCGCTATTGTGAGGGAAAGTCTCACAGGTGTCTATACCCACGCTGAGAGAAATAAACCTGCAGCACTGTAAATAGACTGATACGGGTTGTAGAACCAACTGTGTCAATTTGAGCATTAGCTATGGTGGCCCTGAGTGCAAATTACGAAATGCATCATAGTAGACATAAGCATAAGCAAATTAAGAAGACGTCTTCACAAATTTGACACCACATGCACAACATTAAAAAAAATGGTGCAAATACACAACCAAATACAGAAATATGCTGCAAGTAGCAAAGACAACAATGAAAACAATTTCCAGGGGAAGCTAAAATAGCAGAAACAGTTTTTACTTTTTATAATTTTTTTTTTTTTTTTTTTTTTTTTTTTTTATATTTGATAATTTTTTTTTTTTCCTTTTTTCCTTTATTTTTTTTTTTTATATAATTAATAAAATTTTTTAGTATCCTTAAATAAAATTAAAAAAAAAAAAAAAAATAAAAAAATATATATAAAATAAAAAAAATTATTTTTTTTTTTTTAAAAAAAAAATATTTTTTTTTTTTTTTGAAAAAAATTTTAAATTTTTTATTAAAAAATTTTTTTTTTAAAATAAATAAAAAGTGAATTATAATTCCTTTCCTCCCCCCCCTTAAACTTTTTAAAAAAATGGTTGGTAACCCCCCCGAGGGGGCCAATTATTAAAAAGGGGGGGGGAGAGGTAAAAAATAATTTTTATTTTTTCCCTTCCCCCGGGGGGGGGGCTTGAAATATTTTAATCAAACAACAAAAGGGGGCCCTGCAGAAAAGTTTGAGAAACCACTGCTTTAAAGGACCAGTATGTAATATAATTACTGTAACAAATCATAAAATGACCATGATATGTCATCAAATATTAAAGAAAGCTGCTAAATTGAAAAGCCAGTATGTTCTTGGCTGAAATTTCCATGATCCAATTCACTGCCCATTTCAACACACTGTTGCCAGATATGAAACAAATTGGCATACAAACAGCCTTCTGCAGCCATGGAAGTAAATGGCTGAATAATCTGACAAAATGCACACAGTTAATTGTGGCTGGAGCTTTGACCCATTTATATATGACTAATTTGTAATGTCGCCCAGTTTGTGCTCTGTTTTATCAACATAAAGGGAGACTGTTTTTTCGTGTCTTGCTAAATCAGTTTAGTTTTACATCTGTGAAGCTTTTTTCAGTTTTTGAAAGAACCAAAACAAATCAAATCATGTGGGAAGAATCTAGAAATTCATGATTGGCGATGAATCTTCATTCAAAGACCTGAAACTCATTTGGGTTAAACCATTACACTTTTATCTTTTGCAGACTGTTATCCTTTGATCAAAGTCCCTTTGAAAAAGGCCCATCCTGTTCTCAGTGAAGCCTGAGTATTGCCCACTCGGGGGTGATTTGCTCAAATCTAAGACAGAGGATGGTGTGCAGGGAGATAGTCATTTTCCGTAAGCCTTCCTCTGTGTCCCATAACCTGCTCTAAATATGAGAGCGTGGTAACCTCCCATCCGTCTTTAAAGTCTCGCCACTGGTGTGCCGTTTTTTCCTGAGAGTGCAGCTGGCGCAGCAGGCGAGCAGCGTTCTTTTCTTTGTGTAAATATCAGGGCAAGTCCCTTTGGATAGCTGTATATGAGGATGATGGGGTGGGGGGTTATGTGTGTTGAGCGTGGGGGTGGGGATGGAAGGGTGATGGGTAAAGGAAAGGCAGGAGTGGAGATGATAACCATTAACAAGGGACTAGCCGGGGTCATCCCTGATTTTATTAGACAACAGGAAATGGAATCAAGGTGGCAGGGGTCGCTTTCTTTGTTCGAGAAACTTATATGGATCCTATGGAGAGCTGAGACCCCGCCCCCTCTCATAGCCAGCTCCTCTAACTCCAAGGGTTTTCTCTCTCATCTGTCCCTCTAAAAAGAAAAATATTGTGAGAAATATGAGAGTCCAGTTCTATACCAGACACTAAAAATGTGAACAAAATGTGCTAACTTTGTTGGAATCAAACAATATATCTTACAAGTCCACGCTGCAAAAGCATCACAGAGCAGTGGGTGAAAACCCAGGATGAATCGTGGCCCACAGCTTGGATTCATCTAGCGATTCAAAAGTCCTGTTGCTATGCTCATTGACTCATTGGCTGATTCATTGGCAAACCAATCAGAGCAAAGAGCATTTTATGGTTTGTGAGAAAGCAACGGTCTCCTGGGGTCTGTGTGAAGTAAATTTTGTCGTCAGAGGATGTAGGCTTAGGCTCTCTGTGTTGTGACCGTGCACTATGCTACAAGTGGTGGTGTAGTGATAAACTGCACAAGTGGACAGTATAAACCAGACCTGGGCCTGTGAGCCAAACCAAACAATTTTACCTACAAAGCAAAAAAAAAAGCTTTTATTTTGAAATGCTGGTGTATTGTTAGTGTGCTTCTTTCTGTCACACTTGACACTGATGTAAACTGACATGAGTGATGTTCGAAGTAGCATCACCTGCTGAGGTGGCAGTGTTGCCAACTTAGGGACGTTGTTGCTTTTAAATTTTTAGCGGATTTTTGTCCAAAAAACAACTAGAGACAAATTTTTCTGATTTCTGCTTCTGCTTTTTTGCAACTAGAAGTGACACAAGAGGGTGGAGCTCAAGTCAATTTATTTAAAAAATCACAGCTCAACCAAACGCTGAATAAGATATTTTTAGACAACCAAAATCTTTAAATTAACTTTCATTAGCTGAAAACACGCCTTGAAAGGTTTAAAGTTCGCAGTGATAGCGACGTGTCACTTCTCATGTTTACAATGTTTACTGAGGTAATAAATCAAGTGAGAAGTAGGCTCATTTTCTCATAGACTTCTATACAATCAGACTTGTTTTTGCGACCAGAGGAGTCGCCCCCTGCTGGCTATTAGAAAGAATGCAGGTTTAAGGCACTCTTATTCATATTGGCTTCACTTCTCAGACCTGGAGGTTGCCCATTGGCTCCTGTAACTGTAATCACATATTGTATTTCAACTGAAAACTATATTTGTGGAACGAATATATCACTCACCACTGATTGGTTAGGAAACACTATCTCATAACAGAAAAAAAAAAAAAAAAAAACAACACAACATCATTTTTTACCATTTCAGCCATTCTCAATCTGATTTTCAGGCTAAGAATTACATTTTTAATTCTAGTCCGAGAAAATAAGAATAATAAGAATAATTTTTCAAACTGGCTTTTCATCACTTTTACCTGATTTACCGTCCCGCTGTGTTGGTTATTGTTTGTTTCACCGATTTACTTTTTTATCTTCCCCAACTCTCAAACAAACATACAAAAAAAAAAAAAAGGATTACCACTACAAGCATGCAGTCATATTTTAATAATGTTTGAAATACACTGTGTGGACACTTAAACAAAGTATCCCCAAAGGACCTGCAAACAGCGTATGATATCTTTATTATTTCATCACAACACCGAGACAATCAAAGGGCAGCTGTAAGAAGAGATTCACATTTCATTCTACCTCTAAATACAATGAAAAGCTGCATGAACCACTTCTCTATTAATGATCGTCTGTTGTTATAATGTGTGGTATAAAATGTGTCCTGCATATATTTCTTTATTTAGCCCTGTGCAGAACGGTATACATGTGTGCATGTTTTGTATAGATAAAGACATCCACTTGTGAAATAATGCAACAATAGAGATGCTGTAAAGAGCCCATATTACATTAGCCACTGTAACAATGAGCGTTGTGCAACAAGGACAAAGACCTGCAGAAACACAAGGATGAACACTAGACTAAGACACCAAGCTATTAAGGTTGTCCTGCTGAAACTAAACCAAACTACATTTTTTATTGAAGAGGTTTTTTCAGTCTGGACCAAGGAAAAGGAGGACATCGTCAAAGCCATCCGGACGCATTGTCTGGGTACCGTGAATGTCTGGCCAAAGTTTTGTACAAATCCATTGAGTAGATGCAGGAATATTTCACTGAATAAGTGAAAACTTTCACCTGGAAGTGGCGACACGAGGAAAGTCAGAGGATCACGAAAGTCATTTGAATGAATAATCTGGGGGGCTGTGAATGTCTCTAAAAAAAATCATCCATCCAGTTGCTGTTGAGTTATAGAGTGCTGCTGGAATGAGCTGTAATGAGTTAGCATTTTAGCACTTCCAGTTCCCTGCCAGTGTTTAGTTATATGCCTGAAATAAGGTCTGTGGTTAACACAAACTTGAGTAAGGGATATGGTACAGCGAGCCGGGCATTGTTGTAAATACACTCTGACAGGGCAATGCAAAGCAAAGGGGTATTGCATCACCCTGAGGGGTTTGTTTCACAATGACCTGCTAGCTGTACATTATCCCGCTTATTATATGGCTTCTTAAGAAATCAATAATACGACACAAAAACGGTCCACCAGAGTCCAACATCAGAGCTACACCCATAGCAACGTCCTGTTATACATAGCAAGAGCCTGCCATAAAGAAATGAAAGACAGTAGAAGACCGTAATGACCAATCAGAATCGATTATGCAACAAAACTGTATAATAAAGACCATATTGAGCTGACTTGTCCGCCATTACAGTCTTGTTGTGTATATTCGAGTTCATGCGACTGCGGTATAGTTTGTTTATAACATTAGCTCTTTACTTCTGGCGATTGCATTCACACTTCAAAAATCATAAAAGCAGTGTTCGTATGTGAAGACTGTCTTGCTGAACAAAATATGTAAGTATCATAAACGTTTATAGAGCTTATTTTCTGCAATAGTCCATAATCCAATGGAAAAATGCCATTGGTGTTTTGTGGAGGGAATATGTGCAACTTCCTGGTTGGCCTACAAAAATACGTCAGCCCAGCAGCACTGTATTTCAGCCTGAACCAAAGGGGTGGAATGACTGATGACAGAATGATATTGCAATCCACAGAGCCACTAGATGGCATAGCTAAACAGTTTAATGAATAACAATTTAATGAGTAATCAGTTGTAGCCCACTAGTGATTGGTAACACTGATATTTGGTCCTGAGAGAAATTACACCAATATAACCATGCTGAGCCTGCGGGATTTATTATGCTGTTTTCTATCAAATTTTAGGAATAAGAGTGAACACACACATCCAGCCAGGTATTAGACTCCACCATCTGCATCTTCTCCCAGCTGACCGATCCACATGATGAGTCTCAAATTCTCCTGCTCAGAAACACACAGACACAAAGTTCAGCGTTGATTTGCAAATTATCTTTGTTTGTTTTGGTCGTGATGCTGCAGCGGCGGTTGTTTCCGCCTCCTCGGAGATGTGGACTCTGGAGGGCTGTTAGTCCAGTTTTCTGTCATTTTCTTGTGAAGACATCCAAGTTTTACAGCTCGGTGTTGGTGTGTGTATCCCTGTGGATGCAGTACAGCCGGATTAGATGAGGTTTTGATTCAATGTGGAAACCTCAGTGGGGATAGAAAGGGCCACTAAAGTGGTAAAGGAGCAAATCAGGAGGAGAGAGATGAAAAGAGAGGAGGGGAGATGAAAGACAACGTCTGTTAGGCTGGTGGATCCTAGTTCGTCTCCTGAGAGAGAGATTCCCTGACACTGTTGATCCTGCCTCTGTGTGTGTGTGTGTGTGTGTGTGTGTGTGTGTGTGTCTGTGGAGCATGGAAAATGAGTGTCAACCTTCACATTGTTCTTTATGTTACTGGATATCACCACATACACAACACTAAATGGACCATACAGACCGTTGCTATGGACACAGTTCTGATCTCGGACTCTGAAGGACCATTTCTGTGTCAAGTTATTGATTTCTTAAGTAAGTAGTCGTGCATCGCCCTGTCGAGATTTATTTCACAGCAATGATTGGCTCGCTGTACATTATCCCTTACATAGTAGGGTATTCTTTCAAAAATATACTGAAAAAATACTTGCGAGACCGAGGGATTTTTAAGGATGGTAACCCAAAACTCGAAACTCTCGCGAGATGGTTAAGGTTAGGCAATGACCTTGAATGGTTAAGGTTAGGAAAGATCGTCAAGCAGCGAGTCTTGCAAGACTTTGTGCAAGTTTATTCAAGTTTATCACATTTTCTGGCTTCTAGACAACCTGTACGTACTGAGGACTGTTGCATGTACTGAAACAGAGTTGCCTTTCCAGATGTTTTTAGGCTAATGTTCAACTGTTAGCTAAATACAAATGGCTGACATTAAAATGCTGGATTCTGTTCCACAAGTGAGAAAACCTCACTCAATACATACCGTCAGATCCTACACACTGCTCCTTTAAGTGCTCTTTGATTAACGCCATTTCCTGTGAAGGCCTTTACACACCCGCTGCATTTTTTTTTGTAATTAATTTACATGTCAGTATATTTTTTGTCTTAACTGTTGTTTTTTGTGATGAATACTTTCACATAGAAGATTAAGTTTGCATGAAGATTCCAGAATGAGGTTCATTTTCTGAGCTTTTTGCACCACAAATAAAGGCATCAACTAGTCACCTCATGTGGAAAAGGTTGAGTTGTGTCGATTCATGGAGGCTCCATAGTCCAAACCAGGACAGACAAAAGCAGCAAATGCTTTTGTCATGCTCCAAAAAATGCCCTCACTTGTCCACCCCAAAATATCCACACTTTCCCAAAATGTTGTTACTATTCAAAAATTCCCCCATTTTTCCAAAAATGTGCCCATTTTAAAAATGTCCTCAGTTTCCAAAAAGGTCCACCCATTCTAAAGCCAGGCGGTTCTCATACACCATTCATAGCTATACCTACATAAAGTAATGCTCTGTAATTCATATTTATGCCACAAAATTAATTAGTATGTAATCCACAAACTGCAATTGTGAACCAGGAAGTGTAAAACACAACAAACGCCACGTAAGGAAGAGGTCGGGGTGGATGGGTGGATGACTTTTTCCCGGAAGACTGTTGTTCATAACCTATTTAAAACCAGATGATTTATTTGTCACATACTAAGTTACGCCAACTCAGGAGTTATTATTACTCAATCATGATCTAGCCAAGTACTTTTATTGCCTAAACCTACCAAGCTGTTTACTGCAAAGATGGAAGTTTATTTTGAAAAGACTGTATGCATGTAACAAGCGTAAATTTACACATGTCAATTGTTGCTGGACATTTTTTTATAGAACGCACGAAACACAAGGAATATTCAAAATAAAATTTTCATAAGTTATCATACGAACCTTTGCATGAGGCTTTGTTGTCTAAAACATCTTAAGATAAGATAAGATAAGATGAACCTTTATTAATCCCCGGAGGGAAATTCGGGATCTTGAATTGATTGAAAATAATTTTGTTTTTACAAAAAGTCTCTACTTTCCCAAAATCTTGTTTTCTCACTTTCAGTGTCTTCAATGTCCAAAAATATCCCAATTTTTCAACAATGTCGTAAATGTCCTGATTCTTCACACACACACACACACACACACACACACACACACACACACACACACACACACACACACACACACACACACACACACACACACATGCTGCCTCCTCTTATCTCAGTGCTGGTGAAATAATCAGTATGTTGCACAGCAGTGTGATTAACATGGATAGATTACGAGAATAAACTATCTGAATGTGATTGTGAGACGTGAGGAGACCCAGGATGTGTGTGTGTGCGTGTGTGTGTGTGTGTGTGTGAGGGAGAAACATTTTCACTTTGCATCTTTTATTTCCGTGGGGCAATAATAACAACAATCAATGGGGTCAAACAGACCCCACAGTTTTTTTATAGGCCTTGACCTGGCTGAGATGTTGCTTCATGGTAAAAGAAAAATACAAACTGTGTACTGGTATTATGCTAGTAATAGGTTAGTTTACTAACATGAGTCAGTTTGTTTCAGTAGAATTAGTAGTATTACCAGTACTAAAGTTATTTTTCCGTGTATTTATTCTAGATATGTCCCATATTCATGCAAGGCTACTTGAAAATATTGCAGAAATGGTGAAAAAGTATTATAAAATTATTATTTTTTGATCAAATATCTAATGGAATAACATAACATTAAATATATTAACATTAAACATATATATATATATATATATATATATATATATATATATATATATATATATATATATATATATGTGATTTATGATGATTTAAGTTACTTCTTGCCACAAAAATATTTTTCAGTGGACACAAAAATAGTTATTGTTGTTTATAAATATTAAAAAAATCCACACATTTCTGATGCACACTCAAATATGTCTTGTTTTAAATAAATGTAATAGAAATCCACAAATATACAGTACGCATTAAATATAAGTATGTGCAAGCTTCATCAAAAACACATCTGGATGTTACATTTACAGTGTATGCAATCTGTTGAACCTGCATTTAGAAACTGCTTGTCACATGTAGAGTAAACTTCACAGCATTTGTGTGTGGGTTTTATGAGACCCCCCTGTCGTGCACCGACACACAAATGCATCACATGAGCGTGTCCCCGCAAGGATAAGGATGAAGTGCCGCCCTGTGAGGCGGTCAACCCGAGCAATGAAACCTTGAGAAACGCTCATGCAGGAACGTCACCTAGGACAACTTCCATATCAGCCCTGGAGGCCAGGAGCAAAGCCGGTGACCCTGGTACTACCCAACACCAGTATGGACATGCTAGACCTGCGGCAATGCACACAGTGACTTAATAGACATTCAGTTGTAAAAATACAATATACTGTACACTGACAATCAGACTCTTAGCAGCTACACAAACACATTATATTTTACGGTGAGGACTTGGTTTAGGGTTAGGGTAAGGTTAGATTTAGGTTGAGGTTTGGTAAAAGTCAGAAACATCTGTGTGTGTGCGTGTGTGTGTGTGTGTGTGCGTGTGCGTGTGTGTGTGTGTGTGTGTGTGTGTGTGTGTGTGCGTGCGTGCTGATTTGGTTCTGTATGGTTGACCGACGAAGAGGGTGTACCAGTTGTACTGCTGTGTGTGTGTGTGCTTATGCATGCATGTGTGTTTGTCAGTGTTAATGCACACCAACAGAGACCCCTCCTGCCTCTCTGTCCAATCACAGAAACACAACCTGCCTATTTACATGCTCACTGACTGTAAAATTGCGAACTCCCACTGAATCAACTCTTAACTAAACACGTCTAATGATTTCACATTCGAATCTGATTATTGGTGTTTTTTTCTCTTCTGTGGAGTTAAGTTTGGGCTGATGGGGGTTTCCATTACAGAAATTGAATTAAAACCTGAGACGTGGAGAGAGAAAAAGCTTGAATAGGCGACAGATGGAGGTTTTGTGTGGATGTGCATGTCTTTGTTGCATAGCGTTTCATGCACAGACATTTGGGATTATGCAAGTACCTGTAGGAGGAAAGAAAATTATGCGAACCCCCCCTCAGAAGCCTTTGCCTCTGTCGCTTCTATTGTCCTTGTTGTGCTGGAAACTATTTGAATTTGTTATCCGATGCTTAACGGAAAGTCTCTCAATCCAACAGCTGGAACAAAGAAACTGGTTCACACCAGCAGTCTTCAATTGGGTCGTAAATTTCCAGTCCGCCTCTAGGGGGCACTGTAGGACATTTTTTTCTGCAGAGCACAAAGGATAAGAGCCTCAGAGAAGTATACTATAGAGCCTATACGATGCAGAGCGAGAGAGAACAAAAGAAAGGCAGAGGCGTTCAAACTCTTTTTCCTTTCTCTGCCTCCACAGCACACATTACCTCTCTTTGCTGAAAAACATCCTCTCGAGAGTTGAGACAAACTTCAAAGTTCAATATCGTCTCTCAGATTGCAAGGACTGTCAGACAAAAGGCCAGCCTTGTCCCTGAGCTGCGTATATGGGAATTGCACAAATAACTGCGAAAAAATAAATAAGCTACTGTGCTTTTTCTCCTTTCGTCTTTTTCTCTGTCCTCTTTGTGCACGGGCTGCCAGAATGTGCACCTCAGTGGTCGGTAATAAGTATGAGCATCATCTGTGAGGAATCTCGAACAGAGTTTACCTTGGAAATCAAAAGAAAAATGATGGATGATGGTTCTTTATTGATCAAACATACACATACAGTAAATGCATGTTCTATAAGTCGATGAAACTAATGCAAAGATCAACAAAGAGCCTCTGCATGTTACTGCTGTGATTGAAAATGTGAACTTAGAGTTTGAAGGACGTCTTCAGTATATCAGGTTGTGCTCTGCTGTGTAACTCTGAGCCGTGTGTGTGTGTGGCTGTGTTTGTGTGTGTGTGTGTGTGTGGCAGCAGGGCTAACTGCAGCATTTTTACAGCTGAGCAGGTTCATTGTTAAAGACAGCTGCAGTGTTATGAGACACTCCAAATCTGTAGACTGAATCAGGCCAATTACAAAATATCACATGTAAATGCCAGGTATTTGTGCTCAGGTGGTCACCTGTCACTAGTAAATTCACAAACTTAACTAATGAAAAGCCACTGATATAAATTATGGAGACACAATTCTTGTACTTATTTATTGTAGTTGTGTTCACACATTTACCCGGTGCAAAGATGGCAGTTTGGGTGCATTTATTTGCACACAGTTCAGGCTGTTCTCATATGCCGTTCATAGCTCTACCTACAAAAAGTAATGCATTGTAATTTTGTATTTATTCACGTAATCGTGAACCAGGAAGTATAAAAAGCAACAAACACCATATAGGGAGGAGGTTGGGGTGGAGGGTGGATTAAAAAAACCCTGGATTTTGCCCAGGGGGCCGGTGTTCGTACCCCGTTTGAAACCAGAAGTCAGTGTTGATTTAATTGTCATGTAACTTCTGTACTTAAAAGAACTGTGTAACAGTTCGCGGGATGTACTGGCAGAATTGGAATATAAAATGTAAGTATGTGTTCTTTAGTGTATAATCACCTAATAATAACGATCATGTTTTCGTTACCTTAGAATGAGCCGTTGAAATCTACATAGGAAGCAGATCCTCTTCGTGGAGTCCGCCATGTTGCATCGCCATGTTTCTAAAGTAGCCCAGAACGGAAAAAATAAACGTTTCCTGCTTGGACCGAAGTTCATCATGCTGACCTACTCTTACAACAATTGGCTCAAGAGAGGGCCATTTGCACTTTCGCGTCAGCCATCATAGCTCTCCAACAAGCTTGGCACGCGGGAGAGGCGTCACTTGGTTGCAATCTCCTCATTTTTTTACATTTTGTGTGTATGGACCACTCAAAATTGACATGTGTTGCTGGACATTTGTAGTAGAATGCATGGAAAATGATGAAAATGTTTGAGACTATGTTGCACAGTTTGATCTCCAAAAAAAGCGTTTCCCAATCTGAGACTGCTGGATATGAGGTAGTAGGGAGTAGCTGATTGCAGCACTGCAGCAATAAACTCACCTGAGGCCAAAAACCCATATTTCTAACAGACCGCTGTTATAAAAGATATATCTGCAACACTTTGACAGGAAACCTCAAACTGCATACAAGGCCAGTCTCTAAATCATGGAGATCTACCATTAGTGAAACTTTGCCAGAGACCAGAACATGTAATGTGTCTGTGGAACAAGCCAGTGGGTTGAGGTACAGAGACACTAATGAACATACTCAGTGGGTTATAACAAGGAAGTTAATGGCCCGGATGTCACAGCTGAACATGTGATTCCAACGCCACGATTAGTAATGTGCTGTTCTAACAGCCTCACCTCTTCTGGGTTCAGTCTTTCCATGTTGAACACAAGAACAATAGTGAGGTCCAGCAATGACGTTAACCAGGTGATCAGGTCTGCTGACTCTCTGAGGGCTCTGTGCAGGCCAGTCAAGTTATTCCACACCGAACTGGGAAAACCATCTCTTCATGGATTATGGCTTTGTACACGAAACAGGAAAGGGACAAACAAGAAATGATGATACAAAGTTAGAAACACACTATTGTCTAAAATATCATTATATGGGGGCGGCAGTAGCTCAGTCTGTAGGGACTTGGCTTGGGAACCGGAGGGTCACCGGTTCAAGTCCCGACATGACCAAGAACTGAGTGTGAACTGGTAGCTGGAGAGGTGCCAGTTTACCTCTTGGGCACTGCCGAGGTGCCCCTGAGCAAGGCACCAAACCCCCAACTGCTCGGGGCGCTTGTCAGGAGCAGCCCCCTCACTCTGACATCTCTCCATTGTTGCATGTTTGTGCATGTGTGTGTCTCAGGTCTGCATGTACCGTGTATAAGTAAAACAACAGAGTGTAAAAATTGAATTTCCCCTAGTGGGACTAATAAAGGACTATCTTCTTCTTCTTCTTCTTATATGATGTGTCATTAAGACTTTCCTTCACTGGAATTTAGGGGCCCAAACCAGGAAGAACAGCCCAAGACCAGTTGTAGACGAAAGAGTGTGACCGTCCATGGATGAGACTTCATGGATATAAACTTGGGAATTGTGACTTTAGTTTTGGCAGTAGTTTTGTTTCAGTGAACTCAGACCATTGCATTTAAGGAGGAAGAGCAGATTCAGGCCTCCCCATACAAATCATACCATCATGCCACATCATAGCACAGCTCAGGCTGTTCTCACACACCGTTCAGAGCTATGGTGTACCTACAGTAAGTGATGCACTGTAATTTATATATACAGTATCACTCAAAAATCATATCATATTTAATCCTAATCATGAACCAGGAAGTATAAAGAGCGACAAACACAACACTGGAGTTTGACCCAGGAGACTGTTTTTTAATATCCATAATTTCTATATTACCTAAACCAATTAAAGTTGTTTTCTGGGATAATGGAAGTTTATTTTGAACGTATGCATGTTATGAGTGTTGCTTAACATTCGTGGGAAAATGCATAAAAAATTAGGAGTAACTTTTCATTAGATATCATACGAAGGATATGTTGCACAGCTGATGGTGTGGTCACACCTGAACCGTTTTTGAATATTCCCTCTCTCTCATCCACTTCAGTGGAAGCCTGTGTGACTAATGATCCCTGGTTATCCCTGCTCATCCGAGCGAAATCTTATCAGTCTGTCTACATGACGTCCCTCCTCGTGTTTCCTTCACATAATAGGCCTAATCAGTGCATTGTGTTATTTCCATTCTATTACTGATGGGTGACTACTGTTATAGTCATCCCACTATAACAGGGGAGAGGTTATATGTGTTTGTGATTATTATGGCTGATAGAAACTAGAAAAGACTGTGTGTGTGTGTGTGTGTGTGTGTGTGTGTGTGTGTGTGTGTGTGTGTGTGTGTGTGTGTGATAGCATTATTAAGCCAACATATCAGCCTTGATTTTGTTGTCAAATGCAGATGAAGATAACACCACGCATGAAGAAAATATGCATCAATGCAAACTCTTTGAAATGCATATATACAGTCACCGCATGCAGAGATATGAGCTGTACTGAATGTCTGTATATATGTATCTGTGCGTGCATATTTATGAGTCTCATTTTGAATAATACATTTAATATAAAGCAGCCAATTGTTGCTGGTAATTTAGCTGTAGCTGTTAAATATTTGTGTGATCTCACTGACACATATCAAAGAGATCTGTCAAAACTCCCCTCTGGGGCTGACACACAGCCATGCACAACACTGTGTGTGTGCGTAAATGTGTGTATGTGTGAATGTGTGTGATGATGCATGTGTTCATTTGTCAGTGAGATCATGCAAGTGCACTCACACCGTCCCTGGGATCCCTGCCCCATCTCTCCCTGACTAAAGTACTTCTGACAGTGCATTTACTACCATACAACCTTCAGTTCTGCTGATTCACTTGTGGTTCTTCCTTTTTTTCTTGTGACTTTTGACTTTTACTATGTACACATCTCCATAGTTATGCAGTTACACAGAAAATTACGGTGTGTGTCGAGTACATCTGTAGTTGGGCTCTCACCAGAGAAACAATAGCATAAATGTCCAACCACAACACACAGACTGATACTGTATAATCATTTAAGTTACTGCTGCTGTCCAGTGCATAAACATCCAACACTCCACAAGGACTTCCATCGAGGCGTTTCAGGCAGTTCAGGAGCAGCGTTTCTGTGGAGAGTAAGTCCCTTTGGCGTGGACTTTGGGCTTTGTAACTTTGTAGACCATTTACATGCACAAAAATAACTATATGACAAACTAAAGGAAAGGGAAAAAGCACAAAAGCATTAAAGATCCACTAAAATACATATTTGAAATTGGCTTTCTTTTACAGACAACTCGTATCCTCAGCTGTCCAAGGAAAAGGGATTTCTTTTTCAGTTTCCATTCACCTTCTTCCATTTTGCTCTACGGATGGCAATGTTAGTCGTTCCACCACTTTGGTCTGGACTGAAATATTTCAGAAACTATGCTAGCATTGCTGCAGACTCTTCTTTCATTTTTCATATCCACATTTTTGACTTCTGAGAGACCTCGAGCTGCTCAGGATCTATATATGTTGACTGTTTAATACCTTTATATAAATTAATCGGTATTGTCTTTAGGATAATGTAATCAACTTCAACTCCTCATGAAGCATGAATGTCAAAATCAAAATTGCATCCGCAAATTTCATGAAAATGTGCCTGTTGAGGTTGAATTATCAGGCTGTAGCTGGTCAAACAGACAAACTGACTTACCTGCAGGCAAATGGGTGCTTTTATCCTAAAATGTAGTTTCTGCAGAACCAAAGCCATATTTTCCACTAGTTAGAAAAAGCTCAAACTAATGAAGCATCAATATGAATAATGCAGCAGGATTTATAGCGAGATATTTTCAGTTTAAAGATCCTTGTTGGCTGCGGTAAACCCTCTGTGATGTTCATGCATGTGCCAAGTGCCCGCAAGAACTTGTAAAACCCTCCTACCTACAGTTAGACTATTAATAAAAGAACACACTCCTTGGGCGAGTTTTTAATTGGCTGTGAAGCAACTCCCCAAATTTACATGCAAATGACTACTTTGGTGGGGGAAAACCGATGTTTAACGGGTTGAAAAATGTCACCTGTTAGGATGTAACTGGGATTTTCTCCCAATGCAATTCAAGTTGAACGTTACGTTTACCCCTCCACTTCCCTGCCTGACTGCCTGCAGCAAATGTTGGGAACACTGTGTTTTCAGTGACAGCAGCTAACAAGGGGGCGTTGGTACCCGTCACTGCTCCCTGCTCTCACCGCCTGTACATAGGGGAGCACCTGGGGTCATGGATGAATATTTAAAACCACTTCCATATCAAATTAGATGTGACCTTGGAGTACACAGGCTTGTGCCCGATGAAGCCTAAAAAGAGCCTAATTTGCTTTGAAAGGCCCCCTCTGTCATACAAATGCCTGGAAGGGATCCCCGATGCATGGGGAAGAATTACAGAAACGTCTTTGCTCCCCCCCAAACCCCAACACCCCTTCGCTCTTCAACTGTACTCTGCAGAGAAATAAAACAATGTGTGAAAAATGCAGAGGGGGAGGATGAAGAGATGGAGATAAAGATTTGAAATGATAATGGAGGCCAGATGTGTGAGTGTGGACAATGCTGGAAAATAATGTAAAGCTATGATGATGCTATAAAAAGTATATTGCATCTCTATATATACTGTCCTGAAAGGGGACATATTATACTCATTTTCAGGTTCATATTTGTATTTCAGCACAGTCTTTTTAAATTTAATCTATTTGATTTGTTTACATTGACACAAATTACCCTTTTTTCATGACACACAGTTTCACAATTTCAGTTCCAGCCTTTTCAAAATACAACTACTTACAGCAAATTGGTTAGGCTTAGGCAACAAAACTACTTACTTAGGTTTAGTAAAAGTTAGTTTTTTCGGTTAGAATAACACCAGAAGTTTTGTAACTTCAATATAGAAGTTAAGTGACAAATAAATCAACTTTGCCTTTTGGTTTCCACACAGAACATGAACACCGGCCTCTTAGGCGACAGCCTTATGTTGTTTGACCAACCCATCCACCCTGGCCTCCTTCCTACATGGCATTCACTGCTCTCTATACCAGTTCACAATAGTGTAGATTACATATGAAATGATTTTGTGTTGGGCTGCACGGTGGTGTAGTGGTTAGCGCTGTCGCCTCACAGCAAGAGGGTCGCAGGTTCGATTCCAGCTTGCGGCTCTTCTGTGTGGAGTTTGCATGTTCTCCCCATGTAAGCGTGGGTTCTCTCCGGGTACTCCGGCTTCCTCCCACCGTCCAAAACATGCTGTTTAGGTTAATTATGACTACTCTAAATTGCCCGTAGGTGTGAATGTGAGTGTGAATGGTTGTCTGTCTCTATGTGCCCTGCGATGGACTGGCGCCATGGATGGATGGATGGAGGATGATTTTGTGTTGACCATCATGAAAAAATGTGAAATTCCTGTCCATGTGCACGAATCAATATATTCAATTTTGTGACTTTTTCACAAACTGCTGTGCATTTGTGCTGTGTATTTTGGCTTTCTACTAGAACATGTTTATACATTTTAATGTTCAAAAAACACATTTTTCTCTCTCTGAATATACCTGTAGGCTATTCACCCTCTGTCTGAAACGCTCATTTTTCGCTCCTGTCCACCTTGAAAAAGCCCAGTCTGCTCTGATTGGTCTACAGTGCACCTTTACAAAGGTAGCTCTCAAGCCTTGGGAGGATTCACTTCTCCTCCCCATACTGGCCATTTCTTCAGGGAGACTACATTGTGAATGATGGGGCTCAAAATTCACCGTCCTTGTTCCTCACAAAGACGCAGTGCAAAGGCTACAGCTGTCTGAGTTTAGACAGCAAGAAAACACACACTGTTGAAACACAAGTAGGGTGTTTCATGCTAAAAACTGTGCAAAATACCCACTTGATCTTCTTAAATGCCTTTTTTTCTGACTGTTGTCAAAAAAGCTTCATTTTCATCTCTTTGCCTCTATACTCTTTGGCAGCACCATCCAGCGGCTGTTGTCAAAAAAAAAAAAAGCCCCAGATATTCATGTCATTGTTTTTATACTCTTTGGCAGCGCATGTAGTAACTGTTGTCAGAACACAAAAGAGAGTCATCCCATTGCTTCTATACTCTTTGGTAACAGCATCTAGCGACTGTTGTCAAAAAGCACTAGCGGTTACTCTCTTGACTTCTACTGTATACTCTTTGGCTGTGCAGCTCAAAAGCTTCCTTGTTGTCTTCAATTAAGTTTTCAACAGCAAAAATGGCTCCCCAGTGCAATGCAGAGGATGATATCAATGAGGATTTTAACAGTGTACATTTTACAGTGTTTTATAGTGTTTTGGCTGATGGGATACTTAACCGGTGGGAGGCCGCTTGAGGCTGTTGCTGCAGGGGGAGGACATAGACATGGATTTTGGTAATTTAATGGCCTGCCTCTGAAGAATGGCAGAGATACAACAGGAAACAGTGTGTAGTCAACAGAGGTTATATTTTCACGTTTCTCCACCAAACCAGAGTTTCTGAGTGTTGGTACAGTGCACAGACTAACAGACTACAGCTGGGTTTTGGTGAGTTTTATTTTGTTTCTGTCCAGTTTGAAGTAAGTGTGTTTTATAATGTGTTAACAAGCCTTTTTCATGGAAGACATTGAGCCAAGCCACAGTAGGAAACAGCACAGGTGTAAATAGTAAAACTAATGATGGCTGAATTCAGTTTAACTGTTGTGGTTAGCAGCTCTTTGTATTGTGCATGCTGGTACACATGGTGCCTTCAAATGGGGTCGTGTTTACAGTGTTTATGAGCTGGGCCCATATGAACGCCTCCCTCATGTTGTATTCACGACCTCATAAGGGGAAAGTTTCTGAAAGCTCCGAGCTGTGACGTGTTTGTTGACAATGTGAGAAATGGTGGAGCCCATGTAAGTTCATTTATCGATTCATAATAAGTTAATGTTATAGTTAATATAGTAATATTTTCTTGGTGATTCTACAATATGTCTGAGGAAAATGTTGATATTCTCAACGACCTCTTTATGACATTATGCCTTTACATTTCCTCCATTATGTTACCCACTAGCTGGCTTGTTAAATTGATAGCCTCTGTGGCTTCTAGACTCAGATAGTAACATTAATGTTGCCGTAGTTTAGCAGCGTTGTTCTTCACTTAACCACTTGAACGCAACACATGTGTTCACGACGTCTCATGTTGTGAATGTTCATGAGTTGCGTTTGAGGGCACCAACTGTCACATTGGTTTGTCTTACTGGAATAGAGCAGACCCATTGCTCATATTGTTAGGTCCATTATTATTAACAGAGTGGTGCAGGAATGAGCCCTAAAACCCTGATATGAGTTAGGATTTTAGCACTCCCAGTTCCCTTGTCTTAAAGTCAGTGGGTTTTTAATTCATCCTAGTCGCACACTGGTTCGTGAAATTGTCATGAAAGTTAGTGTATTGATTTGTGTACGTCGTGATGGTCAGCATGAAAAAAAGTATGTTAAAAAAGTACCATATTTTTTGCACTATAAGGCGCATTTAAAATCCTTTAATTTTATCAAAAATCAACAGTGCGCCTTATAATCCGGCTCGCCTTATGTATCAACTCTGGTTGTGCTTACTGACCTCAAACCAGTTTTATGAGGCATAGGGTGCTCAAAACTCTGTAAAAATGTTTAATTACGACTTTGGTAAGCTACGAAGCCGCACCGCTGGATGGATTGTCGGAGCATTACGGCACTCATCGACACTGTCTAAAGGAAAATGAAGAAAACTAATTTGGAGCTTGCCGTCATTCCTGATGGCTTAACTAAAGAACTCCAACCGCTAGATATTGGTGTCAACAGGTCGTTCAAAGTTAAACTGTGAGCTGCGTGGGAGCGCTGGATGACAGAAGACGAACACACATTCACCAAGACAGGGAGGCAACGCCGGGCGAGTTACTCCACTATCATGAGACGAGAGCGTTTTATGTATGAAAATAGACACGTTCATTGATAGTGCGCCTTATAATCCGGTGCGCTTTATAGTGTGAAAAATATGGTATGTAATCTATGTAATGGTGCACCGCAAAATATAAAGAGTGGAGAAAGAAATATCAGACTTTCACCCAGGAGGCCGGCGTTTGTGTCCTGTTTGAAACCACAAGTCAAGATTTTATTTGTCACGTAATTCTGTACGTCAGTTAGGGCACTTCCATAGTAATTTTAAGTCAAACTGCTCCTCCCAATGTATCTTCCTGTCATACGTCTTCTCCAAGTCCACAAAACACATGTAGACTGGATGGGCATACTCACCAGGCCCCCTCCAGGATCCTTGCGATCTGAAGCTGGTCCATTGTTCCAGCACATAATTAGTTAATATTAGGGCTGTACGATTATGGCCAAAATGATTACCCTGATTGTTTTTGATCAGTATTGAGATCAAGATTATTTATCACTGTCACTCATTGATTTTAGGTAGAAAATATTTGTATTGCACTTTCACATTGAAATGAACAGAGCGCTGCTTTCACCTCCATGTTGTGTTACATTCCTGCTTATGTAATCTGCAACGTAATAGCATTACACAATATAATTATTATCATTATTACAGTTATTAGTATTACAGATCATGTTCATGTAATTGTGGGAAGCCAAAATCGTGATTAATATCTGATTAATTGTGCAGCCCTAGATAGATAGATAGAAATGTTGTATGTGCAATTTTAGTAGTATATTGTTTTTCATTGTAATTTTATATGTCTGAGGAAAATATTGATATTCCCAATGGCCTCATCTGTTATTATGCCTTTGCATTATGCCACCCACTAAAGCTTGCTTGCTAAATTGTTAGCCTCGGTGTACACGACTTCCCATGCTGTAAACACAAGCTCACAAGATTCATTTGAAGGCACCATTAGCTGCAAACGTGCCGCAAGAGACGTCCATGAAACATTCTTGTGGACTGGCTGCAGCGGGCGCTGTGAAACTGCTTAAAAGAACATCCACAGCCAAACTTCAGTATCAGCTATAGCTCAGTTTAACGGCATTATTCTCCAAGTGCATCTTTTCTTCTGCCTTTTGGCCCTAACTAGGATTTCAAATGCTCGTTTTTGCTGCTCAGCCAATTGCCTTTTTCATATCTTTGTCTTCCTGAACCACTTCACAACCAAAGCAATGATACGGTGCCATAGTGTTATTATAAATGTGAAAGCCCACTAGCCAGTCGAAAGGGCCCTGCCGAAGGGATGGCGAGCTGGGAGAGGCGGGGGAGGCACACAGGGCGAAGGGGTGGGGGGGGGGCTTTCTTGATGTATTTCCAGCACTGGAAAGGTTAAGAGGCTACTGGTTAATTTGTGGCAGTTCACGTGAACCGGAGTGTGATGGCTCTGCAGGACGAGCAGAGGCTGCTGGACGCATGGGACCACTGGGGCCGGCTAATGTGTGGAGGGCTGCCGCCCGCCCATGTGTGTGTGTGTGTGTGTGTGTGTGTGTGTGTGTGTGTGTGTGTGTGTGTGTGTGTGTGTGTGTGATTAAGAGTGTGAGTGTAAGGATGAAGGCAGAGCAGTGGCTGTTGAGACTCTATTTCCCTCCATTTGTCTCCTTAACGGCCTCGCCTCAGGCCACGGCTGCAGAATGGATTGTACGTTCTGACAGAACCCATTCCTGCTGAGTGTGTGTGTGTGTGTGTTCATTTGGGTTGGCTGCCTCCATAAAAAAAAAAAAAATATATATATATATATATATATATATATATATATATATATATACACACACTAAATACACATAGATAAATAAATAGATAGATATATACAGTATATACTACTACTATACTTTATACATACTTGTGTGTGTGTGTGTGTGTGTGTGTGTGTGTGTGTGTGTGTGTGTGTGTTTTAATGCAGCTATGCCCTGTGTGTTTTAATGCAGCTATGCCCTGTGGCGAGATTTTATTTCAACACTACATCTTCTTTGGCTCACATGAGAGTGTGTGTCTCAGCTCGCTGTGTTTGTATGTGTGCACGTTTTTTTTTTTTTACTTGGTCGGGTTATCATTTCAGTATCAAAATAATCTTGACGCGTCTCTGTTTGCTTTTATTTCTTCTTTCTTTTATTTCTTCTGCTCAACTGTATATTTATCGTATGATTTGACTGAACCACAATATACAACAGAACTGTGTGTGCCTGCATATTCACAGGTTTTGTTGTCAAGGGATGTGACGTTACGTATGTGGCCACTTGTGTGTTGCACTGAGTTTGCTTGATGGACTGCTGTGCAGCAGTGTGTTGGCTTGTGCTCGTTGTATAAGCAAGCTAATACCCTCCGAGTTGAACATTCTCCAACTTTAACTGCTTCATCCTTCAAATGCATATTATACACCCTTCTGTCTGCTTCTCTCTGAAATCACTTTGTTTGTTTTTCCAAAAATATGATGATGATGTGATGTGATGATGAGTTGACTTGACGGAGTAGCAGCGAGGGGCGGAGCTTATCGAATGGTCAATTGTGGAATTACAACCTGTTGGTATTACCCCCCTTATATATTTGTTCTATGGATTGGTAGGAAGAAACAGAATATGGTATGTTTTTTAAATAAGAGTCTACGTATAGCAGCCACAGGGAACAAAGGACTGTGGTAAAACAGTACTCTGCTCCCGTGTTTCTCACAAATGTGGCATCACCTCCTGGTTAAACCCGGCTCTCAGCATCCATCAGCAGATATTGCACCGAGCAGCAGATATGCAGAAGAAGACCCAATAATGGCCGGGTCACGGACTGTTTGCTCAGCTATTTCATCGACTCATATTCTCAGAGCGCTCTGATCGTTATTGGCTTCTGACTGACAGCCCGACATGCGGTACGCTGCTGTCCTCTGGGTCTCTGTGCTTGTATGTGTGTGTTGTGTGCAGGTGAATATTCTCTCAGTGAAATAAAAACTACTATCAATCAACAACGGCATCATGATTGTTGATTCCCCAACAGCAAAACGTACTGAAATCTACATTCAGCTTCTTGCCTGAGGTCTACAAAAAGACAGATGCTTTGATATAATGACAATGAGACTTACTGTCTGTTTTCAACATGTGTGTCATTGGGGGGGGCGCGGCTGTGGTGGTGGTGGGTGGGGGGTGGGAGGGGTGGGAGGGGTATGGAAGAGAAATGAAAGATGAAAGTCTCCTCTGAGGGGAAAAAAAGGAAATTGGTGTGTTGAGGTGAAATGATTGAGCCTGACCTTGGCTTGAGGGGTGGGGGGGGCATGACCTTGTTTTAATTTAACAAGTGATGGGTGTGTGTGTGTGTGTGTGTGTGTGTGTGTGTGTGTGTGTGTGCGTTTGCCTGAAGCACCCCGGTTGAAGTGTGATACCACCTGTGGCCACGAGATGCTGCTCTAAAAAAACCACTGGATATCAGGGTCCGTTAACTCTACGTCCTCTCATGTATATCGGTGCTGCTTTGGGAATCATGGCTCCATTTGTATTAAGCTTTGTAGAAACGTATGTTTAAGCTTCTCGGATGTCTGCTTCAGTCAGTTTAGATGCTCCTGACTTCATATTTAGATGTTGCTGCTGCTTTAGCCAACAACCACTTTCAGTCATACTCTTTCGATGTCACGTTTGTATCTCTTCGTTCTGGACGACCGCTGGAAACCTTCTGTCGTGGTCAGCAAGAATGGAGTACAACTGCCAAATGTCAGTTTCTGTTTTTGTATGTCTTGATAAGGGGGTTGTTGGCCAGATGAGAGTGAACAAGGTCATGCCTTGTACTTCAAGTCTGTGTTTTACAGGTTGACATCACATTATTAAGCAATTGCTTTTGGCCTGCAGCACAGAATCACTTGACTGTCTCTGGAAATAGGAAAATAATAGTTGTTGCAATGAACAGTGGGGATCAATTTATAGAAAAGTAATCAATAATAGATAAAGATTACTAGTATGAAAAGGTATTTAGTGTTACATTGCTCTTTCACAATTGAAAACAACTTTTCACTTTTGTTTTCCTTGGTTTCATTTTCCTTGGTGTTCCTATCAACAAGTCCATGTGTACACCTCGGATTGCATTATCATACTTACTGTATATTAAGATGAGGGATGTCAGTCAATTCAAATATTTAATCGTGATTAATCGCATGATTGCTCATAGTTACTCGCAATTAACTGCACACTTTTTATCTGTTCAAAATATACCTCAAAGGGAGATCTGTCAAGTATTGAATTCTCTTATGAAACTGGGAGCATACAAATATGCTGCTTTATGCAAATTTAATAATATATTTATTACTTGAAATTAATTAACACAAAACAATAACAAATATTGTCCGGAAACCCTCACAAGTAGCATAAAAATAGGCTCAAATCATAACATGGCAAACTCAAGGCCAACAGTTGTCTGTGTGTCAGTGTGCTGACTTGACTATGACTTGCCCCAAACCACATATAATTATCATAAAGTGATAATAAAATGTCTGTAAAGGGGAGACTTGTGGGAACAGAACCCATTTTCATTCACATATCTTGAGGTCAGAGGTCAGAGATGCCAGTATCTGCACTCTAGCCTTAAAACTGAGCCACCTACAACCTAAAAATCACAGGTTTGGTTAATGTGTTGAAGAAATAAGTGGCGTTAAAACAAATTTGCATTAACGTTATCATGTTAACTTCAACAGTTAAGATTGCTGAAAATGGTCTTTTTTTATGATTATATGGGTGCTTATCCTAACCTAAACTATAAATGTCTCAATCCAAAAAGGTTAACCTTCTGGGGGCCTAATTATTTGATTCTACCTAGTGCAGTAAGTCCCCATAATGTGATGAAAACACACTGTACGCCCACATACACAGCCAGGAAAAAAAAAAATGTTTCCGTTTAGTTGCCAGGTGTCAATTTAAAGCATATATTAGGACACCTCAAACATGATTCATGTGAACACTTTAATCAATAAATATCAGACTTTAAGTAACTCCTGTAGATGAACAACAATATAACAAACTAATAGTGTGGTGAGATACTTTACAGTTCCTGTGGGGAAACTTATCTCACATTCACAGCCCTGCTGATCCACCATAATTACAAACTACCATAAAACTACAGAAAAATCAATAGAGCAGCCACGCATCCAATCAGTAACAACATCCAATACATTCACACATCCACACAATGCTCCTAAATATTCTCTAATCCACACGTCTACAACAAACACCTTGAAGTGGAGACAAAGCATTAAAGCGCAAAGTAGAGTGGCGTCTGCGAAGTTTATGATTTTCTATAATCCCACACCTGGGAGTCCATTCTGCCCATTCATAGCATGT
Source organism: Pterois miles (assembly GCA_947000775.1). Taxonomy (NCBI): domain Eukaryota; kingdom Metazoa; phylum Chordata; class Actinopteri; order Perciformes; family Scorpaenidae; genus Pterois; species Pterois miles. The sequence continues at coordinate 8,164,519 of CAMQGK010000005.1, read as the reverse complement.
TTTGGTGTGACCACAATTTAAAGTGCATTGGATTAGGTTAATCAGCTAATTGCTAATAGAGTCTAAAGCACGTGTCAAACTCATATTAAGCCCAACACCTCATTTTATGTGGCAAAAAATATATTATGCTTATCATGCAATTTAATGCCGCTTTACAGAAGCACTGTGTCCTTAAACTACATGTCCCACAATGCACCTTGATGATGTGCCATGCGCACTGAAGAGTCTCAATATCACCAGTTTCCAGCAGCGGCGCAGTGTTGCCAACTTTCTCAAAAAAGAGACTAGCAACAAATCTAGTGACTTTTTCTGGCGTCGTTGGAGACTTTTGGAGACTCTGATATGAAATCAGGTCTCGTTCTTCCTCTTCTCATCAAACAGCGGGTGCTGCCGTGGACCCCTCCCCCGTCCCAAAATACTCACAGACGGCCCAGTCCTCGTTTTTTTTTTTTCACTTTTTGTCTTCAGAACTAGTTATTAAATAAATTATTACTAAAACTAATAATAATTAAATGCAGAGGCAATTTTTAATATGATCAAGAGTAGACATATTTATATAGTCTTACAATTAGAACCGGCCTTTTGAGGGCAACCATAATGCTGATAACGCTCATAAAGTTTGACACCACTGGTCTAAAGCATTGGTACCATTGCTATGGTTATACATTGGCTTCATCCAAAATCACATACTGTACACTACATACCCAATATGTGCACTATCGTTCGACATACCTGTTGTAAATAAATATACAGTATGTAAAATATACTGGTGTAAATAAATAGTATTATGTATTTTGTCGGATGCACTGAGCAGTAATTTACATCATCACTTCCTGAGAGCCACCTTGCCAGTTGGAGACGTGTAACCACGGTAACCTGTGCCAACCTCATGTGACCAAAATGACGGATTGTGAGAATTAAAGTCTGAATTAATTTAAAATATGTATTACGCCTAGTGTTACTGATGTTACAGGGCTGTCCGTCAACGTGGGTTATGAAAGTTGTCATTACTAACACATTGCATTGTGGGATATACCGTATATGCTGACATAGTGTCCAGCGTTGCATGCTTTAATATTTCAGTGGAAATAGAACACAATTCTCGTACTACTGGTTACATACTAAAGTTTTGGACAAACTAAAATATATATATATATATATATATATATATATATATATATATATATATATATATATATATATATATATATATATGGAATTTAAAATGCAACCAACATGTGCTGATATAGATATGTTTATAACAGATGCCTGATAATAACTGAGGAATGACAACATGCCGGCCATAGTATGAATCAAGTCTCTTACTGTAGGTCATAATGTCCTCACAAATCCAGTAGAACATGTTTGTGTGTTTGCTTGGATGCAGGTGTGTGTGGATGCAGGTGTGTGTGGACATCCTGCTGTGAGGCCGGTGGACGTCTCTGTGGTGTCTGACAGATGGAGTCAAGATGGAGGACGGTTCGGATAGTGGTGGAGGGGGGACTGATGGCTGAGGGGGGTTCTGTGTTTGACTCGACAGCTAATCTCTCACTCCTCCAGCCGGGAGACTCTGGGGACCACGCCACGTCACATTACTCAAACAGCACCCCCCGTCCCCTCTCTCACCATCCCTCTTTTTCCTGTCTATACCTTCTGTACATCTTTTTCATGAATGCTTAGATGAACCATTCCCTCTTTTTTCTCTTTTTGGACGTCTTTACTCACTCAGCGTTTATGAAAACCATGTACGCCCATTTCTGTCTGGAAAAAAACAACAAAGGTATAATTAATAGAAATTTTGACAAATTATGTTCTAATTTTGACTTCGCTAACCAATTTAATTTCTTACATATGCAGTAAACACCAAATATGCACTATATTTTAATATATTACACTAGCCTAGCACTTTTCCTCGTCCTTATTTGTATTAGATTTTTTATTTAAAATTTCATGCTGCCTAGTAAAATGTTTCCTGCCATCAGACAGTTAAGAGCTAAAATAAAATGTACATGAACGCCATCAAATTACTTATTTTGCATTTGTTGTGTTTCAGAAGAGGCAATAATATCTTTTATTGATTCATAGTCATTTGAAAAAGTTACAGGAATACAACACCATAGCAGCCACACTGAGACACTTCAGAGCGAGACACTGTGATGAGCCGACCATGTTTGTAATATAAAGTCTAAAATATAAAATCCAACCAGGCTTCTTACCAGATGATTGTGATCATGCACTGTTTCCCTGCTGCAAACCAATGTTACTCAAAAAGAAGAGTGAAGATGAAAGAGAGGTTTCAGATTTTCTTTTGGTTTTGTAATGTACCATATTTATTCATCTAACTGTTTGGTTCATGGTCTAGATAATTGTTACTACTAACTTGTTTTGCCTAAAAGGAGTCACATTTAAAGATATAGCCAATGAACATGATGAGACTAAACAAAAACACTAGTAATTTGTCTGTAATTGTTAAGCAAACTGATCCCCCAACTTTGCAGAAACAATATTAAGAACCTTAGTGCAGATAGTGCTCCTTGCCTCCACATAAATTCATTCACTGATCTGTTTTCCATCCATCAAGAACCCAAACCTTCGCCCCCATCACTCACTCTCCTCTTCCTCACTGCTACTTATCCTCCACTCCTACTTCCCTGGCAGTAAATTATGGTCCAATTAACCTTTCTCTCTCACTTCTTGTCACTTGAAGATAAACAATTAAAGGCAGTGTGTTCCTGACGGACACATGGTACCACTCCTCTGATCTGATTACTGCCAAGATAAATGGGCAGCAGGGACTTGAGGGAATTCTTTAAACCATCACATGTTGGTTTTAGTGATGGTGTTGCCTCAGACAGACGGTCTACATCACCACTGGAGCTGCAGGGACACGAACGACAGCATATTCATTAGGGTGGGACGGTTCATAAAATTCACAGTTTGGGGTGGTGGTTTTCAGTTCGGTTCAGTACAGCGGTAAACGGTATTTCAATTTCAGTTTCAACAGCTTTTTATTTATTTGCCAAAATAAGTCAGCTATTTGCCTGAAGAACAGTAGCCAAGGCTAACATAAGGAACAAGTGCCACTGTGTTATTTAAAACAATTTATAAAAAAAAACAAACACACAGAGGCTAAGGTCATCAACATAAAGTGCAGCATAAACCAAACAAACACTGTTTCAAAACAACACTGCTCTGTTTTCATGTTCTTCTGCTAGAAGATGAGTTTGTCCACATTCAGCCCTGGTTGTCCATCCGTCTGTAGTCAGAGCTACATGGTCTGTGTTGGGCAGGTCTTTCACAGATCGTCGTCATCTCTGTTCATACAGTTCAGGAATTACTGGGTAGCTTATGTATCTGCAAGATGGCATATTATAGCGCGGCTCAAGTACCTATCCACTGTCCGCCACGACTGTATAAGGCTAAACATCTTTGCCAATAAACATCCCCAGTGCTTTAGTTCTGTTTTATGCTCTGTCTGAGTCTGCATGTAGAGGCTGTTTAAATACAGCTGGGAGAAGGAGTTGCTCTTTCCTCCCCGACTCTTTCCTCCTCTCCCTGTGCGATCAACGGACACAGCGGAGTCATGTCTCCGTAAATTATTCATCATTGGAAATGTTGCTGCTAGCATAGGCCACACATGTTGCTCAGTGCTTATACACAGTTGACATTTTATCCACCACTTTTTTTTCCCGTCACTGTCCTACGTAACACCAAATCCGTAATGCTGCCACACAGCAGAACGAAACGACACTGGTGGATCCTCTACCTGTGCTTTATCGTGTCCACTCTCCATTTCCTTAATGGAATCACAGCCGTACTCTGCACTTCATCAACGTCTCTGTCAACTGAGAAGTTTGAGAAGGAAGGAGGCTGAGTCAGGCGTCACCAACGCATCGTATCTTTGGCGGTACAACACATGCGGAGTAAAATCTGGTCCGCCCTCACTGAAATTTAGTCAATAACAACGCATGACCGCAGCATCAGCTACACTGCATGTGTGATACCTCATATTCTTGTCCGCCCAGCCTCGTTCCATAGGCCTGGATTTCTGATGTGACAATAAACAATGAAAAGTACACACAATCAGCCTCTTAACCTATTTGAAATGAACCGAACGATACAAACACGAACCGAACTGTGACTAGCGAACCAAGCGGTTTTGTTTTTTTACCCGAACCCATCCCTTGTATTCATAGCCAATGCTGAAGTGCCTTAAACTTGCATTCTATCTAATAGCCAGCAGGGGGAGACTCCTCTGGTTACAAAAAGAAGTCTGATTGATTTATTACCTCAGTAAACATTGTATACATGAGTTTATGGTCTCAATCGCTAGTTTCAAGTCTTCTTCAATACAGCATGATGTTCATTTAGTAGATTATGGTCCCATTTAGAGTGAAATAGACCATAAAGCTGTAACCATTTTGGGAGTTTTCCTTGTTTTCCTTCCTTCACTGTGTGTTTTCAGTTCATCAAAGTTAATTAGAATCACTAATTATAATCATTAATTATAGTCACCTGAAAATATCTTATTCATCATTCTGTACTTAGTTCCCCCCTCTTGTGTCACTTCTGGTTGCAAAAAAAATAAGACAATGGGCAAAGTGCCAAACTTGAAGCTTAAAAACAGCAGTCCACAAACCAGTGGTTGACGTCACAGTGACTACAGTCTATTATCTCGGGCTACAGTGCATGGTGCCAAATTAGGTTGCATGGTCTCAGGCACAGTGGTGCTGAACGCAACAAACAGTATTCAAGGGAATAGTCACATTCACATCATATCATATTAGCCCAGCTAACAGTTTCCCCCTGCTTCCAGTGTTTATGCTAAGCTAGGCTAACCATGTCCACACTCCAGCTCTGAGATAAACACATACACAAGATCTTCTCTTCACTCTGAAACAGAACGTTAATAAGCTTATAGTACAGTACATTAATTAATGCAAATGAGTTTACCTTCACGCACCTGGTCTGTTATATGTTTTAATGTAAGACACTGTGCTTTGCATTATTACTTACATGTCTTACATTTGTCAGAGTTTGGTTTCAGACCGGCCTCAGGCAGAGTCACGTCTCAGTGTAATGCAGTATTTAACAGTGTGGGATGTGTGTGTTCCTGCAGGGCAGCTGGCTGTTAGTCTTAATTACCCTACTGGGTCATTAGAGGCTTGATTGGTGTGATCCTGACCTCATCTCACACACACACACACACACACACACACACACACACACACACACACACACACACACACACACACACGCACACACACACACACAGCCAGTATTTGCCCCAGGAGATGATATTGATAACTGTTATATTAATGGTGTCAGAGTTAGTGTCCATTCAATTCTATCACCTCAAGGCTCCATGTGTCTCCTTACAGGGCTGTGTGTAAGTGTGTGTGTGTGAGTGTGTGTGTGTTGTTGGTAGAAACATTGTGTTTCTATGTTTGTACGTGATGGGAGGTCGATTTAATATTGATGTTCTCTTTGGCGGCGTGTGTGTGCATGTGTCTGTGGTGGGTGGTGGTGGGGGCTGAGATAGCTTCATTGGGATTTTAGCATCATTTAAACAGTGATAGTGTGTTTAAGTTTTGATACGTTTTTGGTGAGTTGTCAATTGTTTGCCTGTTCATGTTAGAAGACAGCAAAACAAAATGCACGGTCATCCTGCAAAATGGTTTAATCTGGCTCAACTGTTACCACAACGCAGTGCAACATAATATGGAAAGGCATGGCGTCAGCCGAGTAAACACATGTAAGCAGTACATATTCCTTGTGGAATAATCTGTTACGTGAACAATGTACATCCACTGTCCACCTTGTGATTGTTGGGACGGAGGATGCAATTTTGGTTGCAGTGATAATCCTCCAGAGACCCAGAGAATCCTGCTGTTACATGGCAGACTTTTAAAGGTTGCTAAATTTGATATCCAGAGTAGTGATATAGCAGCAAACAACTATTTTGTGTGTAAAGATAGAGTGGAGTAATGTCTACCTGAGCAGACAATGAAGGGCGGCAGTAGCTCAGACTTGGGAATCAGAGCGTCACTGGTTCAAGTCCTCACATGGAGTACTGAGTGTGAACTGGTAACTGCAGAGGTGCCAGTTTGCTTCTTGGGCACTGCTGAGGTGCCCTTGATCAAGGCCAAGGCAAATCCATCATGCAGGTATATAGGTCCTGTTTGTGCATATATGTATTTCGGGTGGGCTGTACGGTGGTGCAGTGGTTAGTGCTGTCTCCTCAGAGCAAGAGGGTCACAGGCTTGAATTCGGCTTGGGGCCCTTGTGTGGAGTTTGCATGTTCTCCCCGTGTTAGCGTGGGTTTTATCTGGGTTCTCCGGCTTCCTCCCGCAGTCCAAAGACATGCAGGTTAATTGATGACTCTAAATTGCCCGTAGGTGTGACTGTGAGCGATTGTCTATCTCTATGTGCCCTGCAATGGCCCCCTTCGCCCAATGCCAGCTGGGATCGGCTCCAGCTTCCTCAGGACCCCTAATGGGATAAGTAGAAGTTGGATGGATGTATTTCGGGTCGGTGTGTACTGTGTAAAAAATAACAACAGAGTGAAAAATACGAATTTCCCCTCAGGGAATCAGTAAAGTGTGCCTTCTTCTTCTGAAGTTGCTCTCCGTCTGTTACAGCTGATAACGTCGACCCGACTGACAGCGGTGTCGCTGAATGTAGCACCCACCCTGCTGCTTCCCACTCAGGTAAGCACTGTTATCTCTGTTAGCACTGTTAGCTCTGTTAGCTCTGTTAGCTCTGTTAGCACTGTTAGCTCTGTTAGCTCTGTTAGCTCTGTTAGCACTGTTAGCTCTGTTAGCTCTGTTAGCACTGTTAGCTCTGTTAGCACCGTTAGCTCTGTTAGCACTGTTAGCTCTGTTAGCTCTGTTAGCACCGTTAGCTCTGTTAGCACTGTTAGCTCTGTTAGCTCCGTTAGCACTGTTGCTGTTGTTTGCACTGTTTAGCACTCCATCGCCCTGGGTTCTCTTGACAAAAAGGCAAAGGGTTTTTTTCCATTGGATTTTGGATTATTGCACAACAAACTTTGCGGCAAACAAACATTTATGATACTTACATATTTTGTTCAGCAAAATAATCTTCACAAATGATCACCACTTTTATGATTTTTGAAGTGGAATTGCAATCACCAGAATTAATAAAGTTAACATTAGGCTAAAAATGAATTAAACCATCGCATGAACTTGAGTCCACATAACGAGGCGGTGTGATGACGTTTAGTAGTCTCTTGTAGCCACTTAAGAATCATAAAGGATTCAAAATGCGATATTTACTGATGTTTTTCATAAAACAAAACGTTAAATTTCTTAAGCTTGTGTTAACTACAGACGTTTTTCAGGCATCTCACTAAAATCCATTTAGAAAAAAACATATACTTCAAAACGATGGAACCAGAGGTACTAAAATGCAAACTCATGTTCGGGTTTTCGGACTCATTCCTGCACCACTCTATAGAAATGCTCCAAATCACATTCATAGCACCTTTAACCATGTAATTACCCTTTGAGCTGTTGCATCTATAACTCCAACAAGCCTACCTAGATCAGATCCTAGATGTCTGCACACAGTGAAGACAACTCAGTGCCCCTTGTCGCCATGATTTAACTGCAGGCTACAACTCGAGCCCCGTTTTTTAACCGATATCTCTTTATCTTTTGGCACATTGACAAAAACTTAAAAATGTGATGATTCAAAGGGAAGTTCTGGAGTTATAAAGAGCGTTGTTTTTTCTTTGATTTCTAAGCAGATATGGACGTTTTCTTTTGCAATGGATATCAAAGATGGTATCCTAAGAAAGTGAAAGTCACACTACATTTAAAAATGTGTTTACCTAATGCAATATCTTTGGCATACATCTCTCTATGAGTCCTCCTATGAGTTTAAAAACATCTGACACACACACACACACACCTTGTTTTTTTGGTATGTTTCTGTTTTCATTTCATTTGAAATTAAAATAAGGAACAAATTATAAATGAAGAGTAACAATTAAACAAATGCAAATATGAGTCATGCTTTATTGCACCCTGCTCACTCAAAAAGCGTTAATTTCCATGCCATCAAAATGTGATGGTAATTAAATACCAATTGGTGGTCTATCTATTGCATTTTTATGGAAACCGGTGACTGCATTGCACTCCAGAACAGCAGGGTCATTACTTCAGAGACGAGAACTGACGTCAATCTGAACTCCAACGTTCAGTATTAATGTAAATGTCACTGCTGAATAAAACAGATCTGCTCTCTCTCAGCAGTAAACATGCATTATAACTCTGGTTACAATATAGGAATGTAATGTGTAATTTACATATGTAAAATTACCAATTGACTTTTGAAACCTATTTTATTATAACGGATATTTGCTGCTGCTGCATATTTCTGTGTTCTGACACATCAGCTTTTATCATGAAGAATTGAACAATTTCAAAGATTTGCGGTCGTCCGGGGAAAAGGTCAGCTGTAAATGACTGTCATTACTGTCAGAGGTTTGTTCTCCCGCATGGTTATTTGAGGGAGTTAATGAATAGAATCGACGGATTTGACTGAAACATGGCAGAGGGAGGGGTATGACAGTAGTTCTGCAAGTTTAACACAAATCAGAATAAAATGTGCTCCCATCACAATCAGATTTTATTATCCGACAATATCAAATTGATGTGACTGAAGGAACATTCATGATCATGCTCCACAACCTTTTCCAGGCAACCCATATGGAGATCCATTTAACATGGAAACTCAATAAGGAAATGTTAATGCTGCAGTCTTTATTAAAATAAACAGAATACAGTATTGAATGGACATTTTTTTTTATTTCAGTTTAGCAGCTCAGTGCTAAAGTGCCTTAAAAACCACAAACATCCTTGGTTCACCTCGAGAAGTGTTGTTCCTTATTTTGCCGGATGAGATCTCCTTGCAGGACAGTGTTTGATTGACATCTCAATCTCTTCTGTTGCTTTTCTTCCATCTGTGTGAATAAACATTTATCCTTCGTATTAACTGCTCACTGAAAACGTGAAATTAGAAAAACAACCTCGTTGTATAGTTATTAGGTCTGGGAAGACACAGTTATGTCCCGATTTGATACTATGACGATACTTGGGCGATTCGATGTGTATCGTGAGTTTTATGTGTTGTGACTCTACAAGTATTATACTCTAAGTATTGCAATTTTATCACTCGCTCACTTATCGTCGACTGCTTATCTGGGGTTGGGTTGCGGGATTAAGATTTTATATTATATTAGTTATTGTGATTTTTGTTAACTTTTTCAAGACTAGACCGTGGGAGAAAGTTAAATCATGCACTTCTGGAGACTTTTAATTTGAAAAATATCTAAATGAGTACATTAAAAATATTTGATTTTCATGTCCTGATGTCAAATGTATCAGTCATTGTCAGGCATTATTTTTTATATTATTTTTTTCCCCTCACAAATTAGCGGTATTATCTTTTTAATATATACGGGACATGCAATGTTTAATACTTCTGGTGAATATAATCTAATCAATCTTATTTCCATATATGTCTTTTCCATATCTAGTAACTTCCTTTTGTTAACACCTTATTTTGAAAAACGGATGTAGTCACTAGTGTATACCTGTTGCCAAGTCTGTCTGTAGCTCTCCCATCAGTTTTGTTCTCTGTTTCCATCCATTGCTCAGCTCCATTTGAATTAATTTAACATAAATGTCAGTATATAGGTGCTGTACAGTTGTAGCATCGGCCAATTTAACCAGGGAGATGAGAGTGACAGTTGGTTTGATCGCGCATTTCTGCAGTATGATAACGTTTCATGTCCATGACAGAATTAGCATACATCTTTAGCCGTGATGCTTTTCTTGGTAATGTGTGAAAGTGACACAAAGAGTTTTCATACTGTACTGTATGTGTAGTGTTTACCACGCCGGATTCAAAATGTGAGGGTTCAGATCATATCCATGTGGACCCTGCGCCATTTTCTGCTTTGTCGTTTCCTCTCGATGCAGTTTGTGTTGGTGACGGATACGGAGTGGACGGATATGACGTCATGTTAGCCAGACTACAACAATAAAAGCGGTAACTTCCTTCTACCTCTGCATAGACTCAAACGAAGCAAATATATTGATTCTGGCATTAAAAAAAATTGTTTCTGAATCTTAAAAATAAAAATCGTTCTTGTTCTTGTAGTTGCACTAGTCTGGATGATCCACGGACCACCTTGTGTATTTATACTAGACTGGATGATCCACGGACCACTTAGTCCCTTCATCTACCAACTTCCTATCAATTTAGCTCATGATTACCAATCTTTTATTTTTTAGGAGGAGAATATCAAATCTGCATTTTAGATTTGTTTCTACTGAGATATTAATGATTTTATTTGGTGACTTTGCTGTTGTAAACATTACTGTTGCTGCTCTAGAAACATTTAGCCCAGTTGTATTTAAAATATACGCATAAGCATAGCTAACAAGCACACTTCAGTATTTGCTTATTTACGGCAAGTCATATGATCATCACAATATTGAACAATATCATGCAGGCCTATTCTGAACAAGCGATGTGTGAACTTTCTGCCATATTTCATTGAAACCTGTTAAGTAGTTTTTGAGATATTCTGCTAACTAAAAAAAAAAAAAAAAAAAATAGACCAAATAAGTGACATTTTTGGCAGAGGTGAAATTATCTGGTGTTCATCCAACACTTCTACACTTGAAGGCCATCTGTGCAAAACAGATTATATCAGATAGAAATCATTCCTGATTTAATTTGTTGAAAATAGCTGAAATAGTTTCTTTCTAAACAGATTTATTTATTTTAGATCTCAACGATGTGTGACAGTCACAGTTTTCATTTCCCGGAACAAGAATGTTTTCATTTCTTTTTTAAACTGCTCCAGCTTTAAAACTGCCTCTGCTAATGTACTGTATGACGGCACAGGGATTATTTTAATGCCAAATGTATTTAGTCCTGAATACCAAACTTTTCCATCACATGACCTGTTTGTTCAGCGTCGCTCTGCGTCTTAACTGCAGCATATTTCTCTCCATGAAAGACCAGAACAAACTGCTCTTTGAGCTGCTTCATAATACATGTTGAATGATCATTATGTGGATCTGGTGACATGTCATGATCTCCACAGCTGGAGTAATAGCTGTGGAGTGGTGAGGTTGCTCTGCACCCGGCCTCTGTCCTCCTGCAGCTCTGACTCACTCTCATTAAAGTGCTGCCACAGCTGCTCAACTCCTGAACTCTGACTGCAGTCACGCTAACGCTGGGTTGCGTTCAAGCCGGGGCGTTCACCGGGTGTGTGCACGGGGCCGTCTGTGCACTGCGACTCTGGGTACAGCTAATGCCGAGAGACGTGTACAGCCCTCCGCCCTTATTTTATTATTCAGCGCCATAGATACTGGCACAAAAGAGGAGGGAAGGGAAAAAGTAAGAAACCTGCATATATTTGTGTTTGTCAAGTTCTTTACAAATCGACATTTTAACAAATCTATCTCTCAGGTCAAACTGTTGGTACAGTAGGTGTTTGCATGGACTTTAAGTTAGTCTTTATTTTATGCTTGTAGAGATGAGTCAACTATGAATCCCAAGGTACATTTTAGTAATAAATATCTACTCAGAGTTTCTGTTGTGTGCTTCTGCTTTGCTAACAGCGAGGTGAAGCTAAAGATCAGACTTTGTGGAAACCTGCTGAAATATTCAGCAGCACTTTCAAATTCTAGGTCAGTTTTGGTTAAATTAGCATTTTGAATTTGCTACAGCTCTGGCTTATGCTTCTAACTGGCTTCTTCTACAAAGCAATGACAGCAGAGGCTCATGGGTATAGTAGTATTTGGAGCCACACCAAACTGGCAAAGAAGGTTTCTCAAAATCTAACTGCTGAAATCCTGTGAGAACACACTTTTCCAGGTGTTCTTGTAACATAACAGAAACAAGCATCAATCACAGAGTTTGCGTTGCTAATTTTGCTGCAATTAGCGCAGAAAAAGGGAAAGAAACAGAAAAAAATGCTGATTTGGATGACGTAACCAGCCATGTCGTACTACCGTGTTGCGAAGGAGGCTAAAATACACGCTAAATTTTGGCGAGGAAAAACTGGCATGGCTATTTTCAAAGAGGTCCCTTGACCTTTGACCTCAAGATATGTGAATGTAAATGGGTTCTCTGGGTACCCACCAGTCTCCCCTTTACAGACTTTCCCACTTTACGATAATCACATGCAGTTTGGGGAAAGTCATAGTCAAGTCAGCACACTGATACACTGACAATTGTTGTTACCTGTTGGGCTGCAGTTTGCCATGTTATGATCTGAGCATATTTTTTTATGCTTATGCAGTACCTGTGAGGGTTTCTAGACAATATTTTTTGGTGGCCTGAGGCCCACTTTTGGCTGCACTATGAAAATTTCAAGGTGCACCAAATTACTGTTTGCTTGAAAATGTCACACAGACTGTAGCGTTGTGATCACAGAAGAGATCTAGCAAACTTAACGGGGTGTTGTTCTTGGCTCAAACTGCCTGCACTGAATGAAACATATTATCACCCCATTTAGGGAATTTTAATGAATGTAGTTCTAACTTTTGACTTTTATTTTGGTTTCGCTCTCACGGCACTTCGGAGTTCACTCGGCAGCAGCCCAGCTGGTCGCCCTGCGGCTGCAGACCCTCTTTGTGAATGTTGCTGTTAGCCTGGTGTCAGCTGTTCTCTGGCTTCTGTTTCCCTGCTGTATCACAAACAGAACCCACAAAGCAGCCAGGTCCCTGTGCACATCACGCCTCATTTACAGTCAAACATTTCCAAATCGCAGCTTGACCTCTGTCGCTGACTGTTTCTGGTTCTGATCTGGGGTAATGCAGGACATACAGGACTCCCCTTCCCATGACCTCTGACCCCAACCACCCACTCTTAACATGTTTGGTGAGGCGGGAGGATTAACAATCTTTTAGACGTGTTTATGCACACATCATGCTAACACTAATGGTTTCTTGCTGAAAGGGAGGCTGACTCCATTAGCCCTCTAGTGTAGCATGAGTGATGGATGTGACCCTTGTGACGAGTTCCTGAGCACCAGTCGACACAGATTGCATTATCCCAGACAGGCTCCTATGGTCAATCTATCTCTTTCTCTGCCATCTCTCTCCCATCTACACAAACACAATGGTTGTATTGGATTCATAAGTGCAGCCGGGACAAGCAATTAGCCTCCACTAACGCTGGACTGTTCGATTAAGCTCAACTCCACCACACGTTTGCAGAGATGACAAACCGATCAATAAAACTCTAGGAGACACCGGCATGACATCATCACCCAGGGACATCTGATATGTGTGGAGCCACATGCAACGCAGACTCAAACACCTCAACTCAATCACCAGACTTTAAAGGTGCTATTGATAACACTGATAACATTCTCCTTCAACCTTTGCATTGCATTAACTTCACAATTCGTTGCCAGCCACTTGCCATCAATGTCAGCCATTTATCCATTTTTTTTTCCCACACTAACTGACGACCCAGAGATAGCAACTATTGAATGTTTTACTATTGGCTCACAAATCTTGTTAGAATTGGGAATCAAATGTCAGATCTTCCACAGAGATAAACAAAACATTTATTTTGTACTTTTTTTAAATGATTAATCTCTAATTTGTTTTTTCAGGAAAAAGCCAAATCGCATGTCCTGCTACCACAAATACTCACTAGAGCACCAAATGCAGATTAATTATCATTGTAAATACTCCCCAAGAAATGCACTAATTCCTCCTGCTGTTTTGTAACTAAAACTAAAACTTTAAAACTCTATTGAAATGTTGTGAAAATGCAGCTACAAGCATCTTCTTCAAGCAGCTCTCAGCACATTGTGAAATTTGACCTCCATAATGATAAAATTCAAATAGTACGGTACACTTAACAAACAAAGGGAGAGGGACATTTCCAATTGGCTACCTCTAGAATTTGTCATTAAAATAATGAATATGTGTGAAAACTGACCCTCTCTAACTGCTCTGCCTGTCAACCCTCCATGTGGCACCAGAGAAAACTCCCCGGTGATTATTGCCAACAACTCCTACTATTTTCAACACTTTTTTTTAAAGCAGTGGGTCTGGAACAGAAGGTGCTTTGTGGGAAAATTGAAAATGGATGGTCTGATCGCTCTGGAGAAAACTGGCATCTGAAGCTTTGGTATATTTTATGATGCCATATATCATATTTTCCAAAGTCCCAGCAATGAAAGGTGGGCTCAATTAAATATTACAGGCTCCAGTCCTCTTCAGCACAGGAGAAAAATAGAGACAGAGTGGAGGAGGTGGCTCCTGGCCACAGACTGTTCAGTCCAGACACTAATCCAGCAGAATCCAGCTAATCACACACCAACATACCTGAAACAACATTGGTACATCCCTCTGTCACATGCACAGGCACATATCTGCCCAAAGCTTCTGTTTGTGCCTCTCAGGAGGTGCTGTAAACCAAAAGGAAACTAAAAGGAGAGTGAACATCCCCCAAAACATATGCTGGATGTGTAAATAGGCAACTAAATAGGCAAAAGGGGGTCTAAACTGGTAATAGTAAGGCATACCTAATAAAGAGGCCACTGAGTGTCCATCGGTGTTGTGTTTTGTTGCGCTGCCTCCAAGCAGTGACAAAAATCATTTAATGCAGGGTTATTCATTTTTGGTGCTAGATGGCGATGTCACCTCTGAAGAATATAGACATGGACACACGACCAACACCGTTCTTGCTTTTGACATGTCATTTGTATGCCATGTGGTCTGTACTGACTATGTAAACATATCAATGGAAATATTAGGCCTGTCAATTGATTAAAATAGTTAATTGCAATTAATCGTAAATTAATCACATTTTTTAGCTCTGCAAAATGTACCTTAAAGGGAGATTTGTCATGTATTTAATACTCAACAACAAGGGATTGGGGAAATATGCTGCTTTATGCAAATGTATGGATATATCTATTATTGGAAATCAATTAACAACACAAACCAATGACAAATGTTGTCTAGAAACCATCACAGGTACTTCCATTAGCATTAAAAATATGCTCAAATCATAACATGGCAAACTGCAGCCCAACAGGTAACAACAGCTGTCAGTGTGCTGACTTGACTATGACTTTGCATGTGATTATCATAAAGTGGGCATGTCTGTAAAGGGGAGACTGGTTGGTACCCAGAGAGCCCATTTACATTCACATATCTTGAGGTCAGATGTCAAGGGACCCCTTTGAAAATGACCATGCCAGTTTTTCCTTGCCAAAGTGTAGCATAAATTTGGAGCGTTATTTAGTCTCCTTACCAACAACCTACTATGACATGGTTGGTACCAATTGATTCCTTAGGTGTTCTAGTTTCACATGATGCCTGTATCTTAACTGTCTTTAACACCGAGCCTGCTACAACCTCAGAGAGATTGATATCATAAGTTGCCTTAATGTGTTAAACAAATTAGTGGCATTAAAACAAATTTGTGTTAATGTGTTACTGTTGCATTGACTTTGACAACCCTAGTAAATATACAAAGCTTAGAGCTACTGACATAGAATAAGGAGTGAGACAATCAGCTTATGGTGAATGAATGGGGAGCTGGATGGGTCCAACAAGCACACCATTTTAAATCAGGCCAGTGTTTTGTTTTGCTCGTCACGTCGGTGACATTTGTCTTGTGTTTCTCAGTGACATTTGTGATGCGTTTGTTACACTGATTCTGTACTTGTTTTACTGAGCTTACGTACTTACTTTAAGCTCAACCGTGAAGTTTTTCCTAAACTTAATGAAGTGGTTTTGTTGCCTAAACCTAACTGCATCTTGCGTGCGTAATGACAATCGAGCCTAAAATGAGTCGTCATGGCACAAATAATGTCGTTGTGCTATTTCTACGCCTTCCTGTGAGACTGGTTTACTATGAACTAAATGTCCATAAAAAACGTCTCAAATAAAATGAAAAATAAAAATGATAATTTACATGACACGCACAAAGTAAGGTTAATGTATATATGTCTATATAAAGGCACACATCCATACAGTGTGAGTTATTCTCACTGTGGACAATATCCATCCATCTGCTCATTGTTTTATCTCTTCACAGCAGCAGCTTGCTAATCTCATCCCCTCTTTGTTTAGCCGTCCTCTTATTATCTCTCCCCTCATTGTCTTTCCGCGGTGAGTCCAGCCGCTCGACACGTTGGTGGCGGCCTTTCCAGTCAAGCTTTTCTCTCTCCAACACCCTTTAAGTGACATCACATATATCAAATCACTTTCAGCCCATTGTCCATTCACATGAGCAGCAATTACGCTTCCTTTACCCAATCTTATCCTTTATGTATGATAGATGGATCTGATCCTTTATGTATAGATTCAACACAGAGATCTCCACATTAAAAATGCATCGAGTTGAACAAAGTTGTCAGACCGTCTCTGTCATCATCACTTACATCACATCTTTATTCATGGGGAAAGACAGCTGACTTTGGAGAAATTAGGCATTTAAAGTGTTTATTGTTTATTTGCTGATGTGTAAAAAAATATACAACAAAGGAAAAAGAAACAGATTAAAAAATCAAATGGTCAACAAAGATGGAAATAAAAGGGATGTAAAGAAGAAAATATAAAGAGAAAACAGAAAAACATAAAGAAATGTTGTGAATCATCAGCAGTGAACGCAGCGAGCTGACCTATAGCAGCTGAGGGTGTCGGTCTTTATTGAAGCATGTAATCTGTGTGACACGTGTAAGACACAAAGGCTAGTAGGTCCTGAGAGACTAACGTATATGCATGAATGCACGCACATGCAGTACGAGTACATTCCCCATGTGACTTTAAAAGCAGCGAACACTGTATATCCACTTGAGGCTTAATTATGTAGGCATTATGGGTTCATTTGGTCGGAAGACGTGCGAGGACACGAACCCCTGCTGCTGGTCTTCTGCGTAACCAGAGAGGAGAGGATCCTTTCTGTTTGAACAGGCTTTTTACTTCAGCAGAGGAAAGTGTTTTACATAACCAACAACGCAAGACGGGAGTGGAGTGTTTTCCAAATTTAATCTTGAGCTTTCCCAGTTTAGCAGCCATCTGTCACGTAGACGCAGACTCAGCGGCCTCCTCCATGGTTATTCTTAGCTTTACCGCTGTCAAACATCACATTAGCCACTGAGACATTTTATTCACCATCAATTAACTCTCACTGTTGAGACTAAACTAAGCATGGGTTCCACTTTTAACACATGAAGTCAGGATCAGAATCTCCGGTTTTGAGTTTGATATATTCATTATGAAGAGGAAGGATTTTAAATGTTTTATTTTGTCCAACAACTTTATATTTTAAACCAAATCACGGCGGGCATATTAAACAATTATGGTTGTGAAAAGCGGTTGACAGCAATGTAAACTATTGTCAGATCAACTGTATTTACAACTGGACTTTCTCCATTTTCAGAAAACAAACTCAGAAATTAAATTAGATACCAGAGCACATTCTACACACATTTGTGAAAACGCTCATATGAGTTGGTGGCAGGCTTTTCTCATACACCATTCATAGCTACCTACGTAATGTAATGCACCATAATTTCCATATTGTATATCCCACGAAATAAATTTGTATATAATCCGCATTATCGTGAAGTATGAATAGCAACAAACGCCACATAGGGAGAAGGTTGGGGTGGATGGGTGGGTCAAACAAGACCAGACTTTCACTAATGTTTGCATCCCGTCCGAAACCAGAAATCAACATTGATTTATTTGTCATCTAACTTCCACAGATATGTAACGCCTCTTCCATAGATTTTTTTTAAAACGTGATATTTTACTAAACTTAAGTAGTTTTGTTGCCAAAACCAAGCTGACAGGAGTTTATTTTGAAAAGTATGTGTGTAACGATGGGAAATTGACACGTTTTGCTGGAAAACCTCTTTTCATATGAACCATTCTATGAGGATCCGTTCTTTTTGAGAAGCACAGAAAAGCAACCTGTTCAAGGCTTTTCACTGTCATCTGAAAGCTTTCTGCAGCAACGTAATAAATTTCTAGTTTCCTACAAGCTTTTGTCTGTCTTCACAAAGCTTTCTACTGTCCCATTGTACCTTTCTTCTCTGTCCTTACAAGGCTATCTACTGTACTTACCAGTCTTTGTACAAACATTTTTAGGCTTTTCTTCCATCACAGTGTGGCCTTGTTCTTCTGTCTGCTGTTCTCACGAAGCTTTCTGCAGCCAAATCTTGGATTTCGAGTGTCCTTACAAGACTTTTTACTCTGCTGTCATTACTTTTCATTGTTCATCATGGTCGTCTTCTGTCTTAACAAGGTAAACTACAACCCCAGCGAGGCGTTCAGCCGTCCTCACGAGGCTTTCTGCTGAGCCCATGTGACTCTTTCATGTGCTCACTGGACTCCAGACTAAATTTTTACATTGGCTGCACTGGTGCAACTTTTTCATTTAGGTGCATGAGCACATAATTTAGGTGCACCCAAAATTTTTCACTGTGAGTTTTATAATAATACATTTTAAGCGTTTTGTTAGTTCCCATAGACCTACACTAGGGATGTCACAATTCCAGAAATTTAGTTACTAAATAACAATACCAATGAAATTCTGTAATTGTTGAAAAACAAAAGTGGAATAATGAATCCCACAAACTTCAACATCCACTTCTTTATAACCGTTTGAATACAGGTTTTTGTTAGGAAGTTAAGCAGGTCATGATTCCCTCTCTATTACCTATTTGTTATTCCTGTGAAAACATCTCCTTCAAATAACTGGATTTATCCAAGTTTCTCACCAAAAACTACATTTTGCAAGATTACATTTGAACCTTTGCCCAATACTCATCGTCAGGCCTGAACGCACCGTAACTCATAAATCAACGGCAGCTTCCATTAAGCTCTCGTCCTGCAGAATTCAACACAGATTTTTTGTTCACAATGCAGCATTATCAGGAAAAACAGGATGGGTCAGCTGGACGCTTCAACGGTGATACATGACAGGTATCCACATGTTAACGTATTACCTTGGTATGAGAGTAATGTAATGTGTGCATAGCGGGTAAGTAGTCCAGTGATGCTACGAGCAGATCGTCTGTTTGGCGATCATCAGAGCAGAGAAGAAATTAGCAGTAAAGTGGCCTCGCAGTATTAAATATACAGTAGTGTCTCACCATACAGGCACACTTTCTGCTCCCCTCACTTGTGAAATGAATCCGGTGCTGTGTTCAGGTTTAGGCTTCTTATGGGGACTAGTCACATATGCAACCAGAATAGTTGCTCTCTGCAGCCCGGGCTCTTGTGACTTTCCAGGGTCCCTTCATGTCTTTGTACTGTCCTCACAAGAACACCCACTGCCTCCTCAAGACTTTCTTCTTTCCCACTGGAACTTTTTGCCGTTCCCACAGTTCTTGTGACTTTGTTACTCCATCTCGACTCTCACAACATGGTAAAAGCTATTCATTTACCTCAGACGATTAAGGACAGGATAGGTTGTAGGGCAACGAGTATCAAGAGAGTTTTCGCATGTTTTTGCAACTTGGGGGTTACCTCTAGACGTGACCCTTAACAAAAGCAGCACAGACCAGATCCACTCCTTCCGTTCATACCTTTCACAATAAAAGCCTTAGACATGTAATATTCGCAGGCATCAAGTCCCTGGTGTGCAAAGGCCTTAAGAATAACAAACACCTCCACCCTCATTGATTATTTTCTTCTACTGGAAGTGTATTTTTATTTAAACATACACTATAGCAGCCATTGTTGTGCACATATTGACGCCATCCAACAGACGTGTACCATGCTGTAAAAAGCCATCAAGCTCTACCATCTATCCTTCATCTGTCATTAGTGCACCAGTCAGACGACCTTAGCAGACTGCCACTTTAACGAGTCTTAATCTAGTCCTCCTGATTTTGTGTACCTGTTCGACATACTGCATACACTGCATCACTGGTTCACATTCACAGCACATAAAATATGCATAAACCCTGCTTGCCACAGCTGTGGGCCATCACAGGAAACAATAAAAAGACTCTTAAATTGCTCTGACCTTTTTAGAGAGCGTTATTTGCTCTGCACCAAATGGCCTGCTTGGTTAACTTAGCCCCACATTGCACCTGGGGTGCAAGGATTCGTGTATTAGTATATGTGTGTGTGTGTGGTAAGCAGATGCCACCTCAAGCTCAGCCCCTCCATCATAGGGGTTTAATAGGCCATAACAGTAAAAGAGGCATATTGAGCCAGCCCTGGGGAAATCGGCACTACTGTATTGCAGCGTCAGACACGCACATGAGTGGGAAGCAAAGAAAATCGTAGCGACCTAATTTAAAGTCTGCGCCGGTCCCTCCCGTATCTCGCTTCCTTGTTTTCAATCTCGCCATCTACACTGCTGTCATCTGATCAGAGTGAGCTATGGCTTTCGCTACGTAAAGCACAATCCTCCAAACAAAGACGGTGAGGAGGGAATACATTTTCTGTGTATGTGCATTCATTCAAAGTGATGTGTGTGTGTGTGTGTGTGTGTGTTAGAGTACATGGACAGAGGTGCGGGAGGCCCATATGTTGCATTATGCAGTGGGACTTGTTAACATCTGTGTCAGTTATGACAGTGGTGGCTCTCCTCATGTCCGTCCCTCTGTGTCTCCCTTCATCTCACCCTCCAAGCTTCCTTTTCATCTGTTGACACTTGTATTTTACCCTCCGTGCTGCTGAGCTTTGTTCTGTTATTGTTTCATGTTTGTTTGTCACAGCTGGCACTTCTGTACTTCGTTCTTTATGAAACAAAGAAAGTATATTGAAGGTATATCAGGGCTGTGTATTGCAATCTAAATACAGACATGACATTAAAAAAGGTTCCTATTAATACTGAATAATAGAAAATGACAGTGGGACACTAAAAAGCCTCGTGCAGACTGTAGAAAACGGATCTCTGAATTGGAGCATAGAGAACCTTGTGAAGACAGGAAATCACAGGAGGACAGTAGACAACCACAACAGGACAATAGAAAGCCTCATTAAAACAGGACAAAGCCCCATGATGGGGCACTAGAAAGCTTGTGAGCACATAAAGCACATTATGCAGACAGTAGAAAACATTGAGGACAGTAGAATGCTATGATGGGACAGTGGAAAGCATCGTTGGGACAGCAGAAAATCATGAAAACAACAACAAACAACAATAGAAACACATGGTCGGACAGTAGCAAGCCTTGTGAGGACAGTAAAAGACCGTGATGGACATGAGAAACTAGGGCTGTCAGAGTTACAGCAATAATAACACGTTAATACAAATTTGTTTTAAAGCCACCAATTTCTCTAATACTTGACAAATCTCACTTTAAGGTACATTTTGAAGAGAAAAAAAAGATTAATTTGCAATTAATCATAGTCAACTATGGACAATCATGTGATCATTCACAAGTAAATATTTTAATCAATTGACAGCCCAATTAGAAACCCATGATCTCAATGTAGCAAGCCTTATAAGGACAGTAGAGGACCATGATGGATAATATAACCCCATGACCTGATTATAGAAATCATTTTGAAGACAATAGAAAATCACTATGATACAGTAGAAAGAAATGTGAAGATAAGTCGAAATCATGAGCCTTGTGAGGACAGTGGAAAGCCATGATGACACCGCTGAAAGCTGTAATTTGACAGTTATGTGCTTGGACCAGACACCAGAAAGCCTGTCAGGTAGTAGAAATCCATGATGGGCTGTAGAGACCTTAGTGGTACAGGAAGCCATGTGAGGACAGCAGAAAGTCAAGCAGAACAGGTGCTGAGTGATGATGTGTGTGTGTGTGTGTGTGTGTGTGTGTGTGTGTGTGTGTGTGTGTGTGTGTGTGTGTGTGTGTGCGTGTGTGTGTGTGTGTGTGTGTGTGTGTGTGTGTGTGTGAGTGTGTGTGTGTGTATGTGTGCGTGCGTGCGTGTGTGTGCCTGTGTGCGTGTGGTCTGATGGATGTCTAATGAGCCTTCGTCCTTCCAGACCAGATTTCTGACCCATAGACTCTGATATCTACAGTATGTCTCTCTGTGTGTGTGTGTGTGTGTGTGTGTGTGTGTGTGTGTGTGTGTGTGTTACGTGTGTGTGTGTTATGATGATACATGTGATTCATCAGGCCGGCGTGTGCTGCAGGATTGCACACGCATGCCTGTGACACGCCTGTGTGGAGCTTCACACCATCTATCACACTGCAAACTCTTAAGGAACCTATGTGTGTGTGTATGTTTCTACATTATTTGCCAGTGTCAGTGTGTGTGTGTGTCTGCGTGTGTGTGTGTGTGTGTGTGCGTGTGTGTGTGTGTGTGTGTGTGTGTGTGATAGCTTTTTTCAGGAGAGCGTTTGCATTTTCAAATGTCAGCTGACCTGCTGTCCACACACATTGGCCTCTAGTTAGGCTCATGTTAGCAGGTTAGTTTGAACCTTTTATTCTGCTCCTGTCAATCAAATGCAGCCTTGATGATTGACAGCTGGGGGCAGACAGTGACAAATGACAGTGAGTCGATGCTAGATTGACTTGGCTTCACACTGGCCCCATTTTCTCCTGCCAGAATGTGTACTCATGGACACACAAACACACAAATAACTGCAGCTTCAGCTCCTCCAGGATTTGTGGTCATCCCTGAATTACTTGTCATATTTTTAGGGATCGCAAAAAGGATCAGCTGTATGCAACCTAATAGTTCAGGCTGTTCTCTTTCCCAGGGTGTAAAATACCTCCTCTTTATCACGCATCTTGTATGCAACCGGTAGAATAGTTCAGATTATTGAAATTGCATTTCCTCCTACTACCAGCAGTTCAAATTTTCCTCTGTTGAGGACATTTGTAATCCTAATATTTCTCACCAGGTGCATACTACTGCATTAAATCTTTTTCTTTTCTAAAGACCCCCGGGGCTTTTCAATGATACCAAATGGGTCTTTGTTACCTTTAACTTTTTCATCCTGCAAATGCCGCCGCCAAAACTTTATCACGCATTCCTTGTGTTACCAACAGGGAGAATAGTTTTTATCCCACAAAAAAAAACAAAACAAAACAAAAAATAATTGTTATTAAATATTTTTATGATTATTTACCCCCTTTTTTTTTTTTGGAATTAATTTTTTCCCTTAAATTTTTTTTTTTCTTTTTTTTTTTATATTTCCCCCCCAGAAAAAATATAATATAAAAAAAAAACAAAAAAAAAAAAAAAAAATTATTGAAAAATTTTTTGAATTTTATACCCCCCCTTTTTTTTTTTTTTTTTTTTTCCCCCAAAAAAAATTTTTTTCCAGAAATCTTTTATTTTTTTTTTTTTTTTTTTTTTTTTCCCTCAAAAAAACAAAAAATTTTTTAAAAAAAAAAATTTTTTTTTTAAAAAAATGCTTTCATTGTTCTAATTACCCTACAAAAATGGGGATAAAAAATTAATGAAAATGCAACATTTTTTTTCCCTGGTAGTCAGGAGGATATACAATACCCACCACCTGCTGCACTTTACTTATTACTATTACTTATTTATTTTATTGTCAATTTTCTTCATTGCACCTTCTCTTTTACTTTTTAATAATTAATAAAGTGTTCATCTTATCTTATCTTATCTTAAAACAACTTATCAGAAATCTTAAGTACCACACTAATTTGCCTCCTGCTGTTTTCTGTTCACATCATAGTAACTACGGCTGGTAAAGTTAGTCATCTAGTATCCAGCAGAAGTGTTCAGGGCGTTCCTGCAAAAACGTGAGGCGCATAGAAAATCATGAGGCTCTCAGCAACACAAAAGCAATACAATTACAAAATGTTGTTACTCTGTGCACACAACGTCTATTGTACGTCTGTCCCTCCTCTGCTTCTGATGAGCGGTTCATACTGTCGTTTCATGTACAGATTGTAAAGCCCCCTGAAGCAAATTTGTGATTTTGGGGTGTACAAATAAAATTGACTTAACTTGATTTAAAGCACACTCTGTCTGATCTGGGCCCTAAGTTACATACGTTATTGTTTTGAAAATTTTACAGTATAATCCTTTGCAAACCAAGTCTGAAACTAGCGCACATTTAAAAATGAATACAACCTCACGTTGTGTGAAACATGTTTACAAACCGCCTCTGAAACATTCACTCGTCATTTAAGTTTTCGGAACAGTTAATGTTTTGAATTTTTTTAGCATCCGTCAAAAGGCAAAAGAGGGTTGTTTGGCTGCTCAGAGCCACCGTCCGTGGTAGTGTCATCATTCAAAATGGCATAATAAACAGTTACATCATCTCCCAGCACAAAGCACTTTACAGATATGGCAGGTGATTGCAGAGCTGCTTGGAATCGGAGATGGAAAACAAAGGATGTAGGAAAGATTTGTTTAGGCAGCTAAACAATAGCTTCTTACTAATGTCATTTGTTCATTAGTCCTATCTGGGACTAGCGCTATCAAATGCACCAAAGTAATTAATAAAGTTTTGTCTTGTATTGCGACTTTTCGCAACAAATAGAATAATAAACTGATGACTCAGTGTGCAAGGTTTCTGTGTTTAATGTTTTTTATTGGATGAAAAAAAACAATAAGAAAACGTAGACTTGGATTGCAAAGACCTGTATATGTTTAAATATGTTGTGAACGTACCAGAGTTCCACACAGTAGTGATGTGCAGTAGCAGTAAAGGATACCACTAAGCATGGCCACATATCAAATACTGACACACACATCCAGAGACCCACATTCCCATTCGGCCACTCAGGTACCCATTATGTTCGGAGCATTAGGTAGTGTAGGATGCAGCGCAGACAGTCAGATCACTCCATATTCAAGGCCATGGCTCGCTCTGAACCTGTGGCTGCGAATCCCTCTTGAATTCACCATTAAGTCGTGAATAGGGCCGTGGGGAATGAGCCGCGGGCGACGCGTCTTCAGCGCCGGGGCTGATGGAGAGCTGACCCTCAGCATCTTTTACAGCATCCTTGCCGAATGGAACGGTCCAGGGGTTGCAAATTGAGACCCGGCTTTGTTCGGCTGCTGATGGGATTGGCCGTGATTCATAGGCCTGTTATCAAGTTCCTTAAGGTGTGTGTGTGTGTGTGTGTGTGTGTGTGTGAGCTGTGTCCACACTGAATCCCACACGGAGTATAATGGTCCAAGGGGTGCAAATGGAGATGTAGTGTATTATTGTTGAGCTGATGATAGGATTCACATGCACATCATGGGAGCTCTTCTGAGACACCGTTAATGGAAATGTGTGAGAAAGATGTTTTATCAGATGGAAGATTCTTCATGTGTCACTTTTCTCCTCACTTTGCCTGTTAGGGGATGTGTGTTAGCAAGGTGTGTGTTTTGTTCACCCTTGGGTCATCCCTCAGCAGTAACCTCGATTAGATATCATTTCACATTGTGGTCAGAGTTGGGAGAAATCTGATTGTATTACAGCTAATCCAATCCCAGCTTGGTTTTTACAGCCGACTACTGTTACACTGTGTGTGTGTGTCCAAGGCTCTGTGGACTCATTGAGTTGTTGCTGGTGTGTGAGCTCACCGTGAGACTTAATATCAGGCTCTGTAGTTTCATTGGGCTGTTTCTTGCGGCAGTGTGTGATCACACCTCTTGGACGCCTGTAAAGATTTTCCATTACGTGGATTAGATGGCAACTGTGGTCCCTGAGGGTACACAGATGGCAGCGGAAAAACGTCAACAGGAGATTTCTTTTAAATTCAAAACAGGAAATAGCTGTGAAAAAAAAACCAAATTAAATCATGTTGTCATTGTATTAACCTTGTTCTTCTACATATATTAAGATGAATCTTGGACTTTTACTGAGTCGTTGTGCTGTGATTTAAAGAGCGTGACAGTGCTGTCAGTCCTCTGCCAAGGTCTCCTCTGTGGACCCAATCACGCATTAATGGACGAAACATCATGGTGACGGTGTGGATTTTGCTGGCAGATTGAAGGTCAAAGGCCTGTTAGAAAACTCAGAATCATTAAGTCGGTGATAATTAATACTGACCTTGCCCTCTGGGGAAGCAGTGGACCACAACTACACTATATAAAAATAGTCTCAATCCATTAAAGATCTATTGAGAAACCACACAGTGTAGACTACATTATGCAGTATTTTCCTCATATTTAGCTGAATGTAATTGTCCCAAGGACAGTGCCAAAGGAAAAGTCAGAAAGGATCATCCTCTGGGGTCCATGAATACATCACATTCTCATCGCAACTTGTCACATACTCACGCTTTGTCAGACCCCTTGGCGTCATTTCACGGTCACAGTAAACACAAGCTTTATGTTGTGAATTCATCAAAACGTGCTTAGGTTTAGGCAACAAAATAACATAGGATTAGGAAAAATCAACATGGTTGGGCTTAAAATTCTGGGGTTTACATTGTAGATAATTGAAAGCATGGTGCATGTCAGACCAGCGTTACAGCGTGCCGTGTGTGTTGGTAATTTACAGTCTGGGAACAAGAACGAGCTGAATATCCACAGTACATTTCATAACATCTGGCAGTTTTCCTGACATGTACCAAAGTGTCCAAACAGAAATGTTTACGTGGTGGTGTTAGAGGAAAGGTTAGCATTGTAACTAAAAACTATTACTAAATAAATTAAAATGGCAAAAAACCTCACATAAAATAAACAGATTTGTTCTGATAATTGAATTAATAGACCTCTGCAGTCACATTTGGCTTTTACACACACTGTACATTTGTCTTTCAATACATGTTAAACTCAACATATTTTAGTCATCACTTGATCTGTGGATTATTTTCTTCATTTAATAGTTTATTTGAAAAAATGTCCTTTGCAATAATCTCACAGTCCAAGTTGATATGTTCGAATTGTTTTGTCCAACCATCAGTCCAAAACTCAGAGACAGTTTGACCTTACTTAATAAACGACAAGCGATCAAGCCAGTGTGTGTGCCTGTGTACATGCGCTCTGTGTTTGGTGATGTTTAAGCGTCTCCATCTACAAATGTGTGTTTGTATGACAGAGAGAGAGGGGCCCTGTCCTGTGTCACGCTGACAGCTGATTACATCCCCAGTCCCTCATCCCTGCTGTCCTCATGCAATAACCATCACAGACACACACACACACACACACACACACACACACACACACACACACACCTAAGATGATGAGGCCAAGAGTGCGGCTGAGGCAATGAACAGTGTGTTGTATTTCATCATAGTCCTCTCCTGAGACACACACACACACACACACACAGTCATGTTTCCATGACCTCTGAGGACATTGCATTGACTTGAATTCATTTCCTGAAGACTTACCCAAACCCTAACTGTAACTGTTACTTGCCTTATAGTAACCCTTACCCTAACCTCAACCTAAACCCTAAAATTACCCTAACCTTAAACCAAGTCCTCACCCTAAATTTTAATGTCTTACGTTATGGGGACATACATTTTGTCCTCAAAAGGAATGCAAGTCCCCACAATGTGACTGTGTAAACCGATTCATGTCCCCATGACATGAGTAACACACACACACACATACACACACGTCCCAGCACATTAGGCCAACCAGACTAAAGCAGAGCATGCTGGGATAGCCCTCTGATGATGTAGTGACAGGACCGGCCACTGAGACAAATGGACAACATTACTAGCAACATCACAAATGTGTTTGTGTGTGTGCATGTGTGTGTGGGTGGAAGGTGGTATAAGAGTGTTGGAGGAAAGAGATGAGTGTGTGAAAGCTTTATTTGACTTCATCCTTCTTTCATCTTCATCCACGCTGCACAATTTCTCTTTGGCTGTGAAGATCTCTCTCTCAGCCTAAATTATATTTTTGCTCCAGAGTCAATCTTCTCGATGTCCACTTGCCCTCCAGCTGCCCTCACACAACCTCACAATGCTTCAGTGTTTGTAAAATACTGTACACAGCCCAGAGTGATGCCTAGCAGGCTTCACAGCTTAATTTTTGTGGAAAAATAACTAATTTGTGCTCTCTAAATTAGTAAATTATATAGTTAGACAATGTTCAGAGGTAACATGCAGACCTAGCGTGTCCTGTAGTGTGCAAAAGGTAAAGTTGTAGAGGCCTGGGAAATAAATGATCACGTAACTTTCCCTCTCTTACCAGCAGGCTTTTTGTAATTGTTAAAAATTATATATAAACTAAATTAATTCAGTGTTTTAGTTGCCTGAACTTAATATCCTAACCACACTACAGTTGCTATGTGTGGATACTGCAGCCATAAAAACAGTCTTGGTTTAAGCATGTTCATCCAATATCGGTGTTTTGTTTGGTCTGTCAGTTGATTTTTTTTAACTACATTTTCAGGAAAATTATTTATGTAGATTAAAACAAACTTTTTTAGTGATCCAGATTGACTCTGGAGTCAAAGAGAGACAATCAGGAAGATTATTGCATAAGAAAGGGGATGACGGGAAAAGGCCCTTTGGACTGCTCAAAAACCTTGTATATGCTCACATATACAGAGTATTTGTACAGTATTTGTGGCACTTATCATCAAAAATACGAAGTCATATTGAAACATGAGGCATTCATTGGCCAAACACACACAGTTCAATTGGAGGGGCAGACAAGGTGAAAGGTTAGAGAAAGCCCAAAATTGCCAAAATATGGAGGGAGAAAAGACTGCCGAATGTGTTGATTTTGTTGTTATGTGTACAAACGTGTGAGCACAGGAATAGATTAGGTCATAAACCTTTTGCAGGGTCAACCTGGCCATGACAAAATAATACAAAACCAGTCAGAAAGATACACCAGAGGCAGTTTGGTTTAGATCTGTTATAACTGAGAGGAAAACTAGGCAAGTATGAAATAGGTTGTCAATATATTGCTGTATCCGGCAATCCTGAGGCACATACATCTGTGTGTGATGTTTGTGTGGTCAGCATTAGTTTCTGCAATTTCTTGACATCAATTGTCATTAGCGGCAGTGTTGCCTGGAAACGTCCAATCAAACAATTCCAGGAAGTAGAAGGCAATAATGTCACTGATGGATTCTGAGCCTGTGTCTCCCGGGTTCTTCACAGACACTTTTATCAGCTCGGAGGACACATAATTAAGTACACAGGACATGGTGTATATCAGTGTGTGTTAGAGAGAGCAAACACTGCCATTAACTGTTTTTTCATGTTTGCTCTCTCCAGAAGCCAGATAGCAATTCAAAGTGTGCTTATCTCCATTCAGAGCCCACATAGTTCACTCTGTTTCCCCCCTTACCGTTTGTCTCAGAGTCATTGTGTGTGTGCTGTGTGACTCGTGTGGTCACAGGTCTGTTCAGCTAATCGTATTGATTTTGCGCGTGGAGGCCTGAAGCTAAGCTAAAAACATTAAAGTGAGTGGAGGGATGGCAGAGGGAGGAAAGATATGTGGTGATGAGGGATTATCTGTGGTCTGTGGAGCAGTGTATGTCTTCTAGAGCTTCAATAAAATACCAATCCAGTTTTTTTTTACTCTTCAGAGACCTGACAGTTTGTTTGTTCATATCAAACTGATGGAGCATGGGGGAAAGTTAGTTTTTCTCTTCACCTTAATACAGTGAGGATGCAGCAGGAATGTGGTCACAAAGGACATCATTCACTGAAAATGCTAAAAATATCGCTATGAAACAAGGTAGCTAGATATTGCTTAATTTTTAAATTTATAAAAATGAAATGATCCAGTTCCAGAGTGTAAGCTTATTATTAATAGATCTGGTGGTATATGTGCTTTTCAAACAGCATTTTTTTCAGTTTTACAAGAAAAAAGGCTTTTTCAAAACCGAGTATTTGGCTGGACCGTGTGGTCAATCTGTGAATTTGTGGCTAAATTCTGCTTTCCGTTTCAAACAGGAAACAACATGGCATCCTGCTTGTATGCTTTAAACATTTTTCTGTCTTAACAGTCCACCAAAATCTACTTCTGAAAACATTTGCAGCCTTAAGTTTAGGCAACAAAACCACTTAGTTTGGTTTAGGAAAAACCTAATGATTGGTAAGTAAAATAGTTATGGAAACAACTTAATAGAAGTACGAAAAAGATGTCACTCTCACTTTTTGTTCTGTCACTCGCTCTGAGGGTAGCATATTTATGCAGATGCATTTACATCACAGTCAATCCAGACTACACGCCATACAAAACGACATGCCAAAAGCGGGAACGGTGGTCTTATTGCACACAAAATGACTTGCAATTACCGTGTCATTCATACACCATTTATGTGACAACGCTGGTCTCCCACACACTGGGTGGGAGAAAATGAATAAATAAAAAATAAATAAAAAATGAATAAGAAATAACCAAGTCATAGTTAATACGCTGAGGACAACTGAACAAAAAAGTAATCAAAAATAATCAAAAATACTCATGCTTTTACTTTGACAACAGATTTCAAGATGTTATTTTGAAAGATTGTTCAGTCGTGTTGTGCTGCATATTTTGTTTGCAGTCGGTCGGTCGTGGACTGCTGCGGATCGTTTGTCTTTAATCAGCGAGGAAGGTGGCTGATGGTATCATATGTCCAGGTGAATAGGGAGACAAATTGGGCCTTGTGGTTGAGGAGATGTCCTTCACTTCTCCTCCTCCTCCTCCTCCATCAGCTCTCACAATCATGCTTCTTCCTGAACACAATCAATACACACACCTGATTTTTCAGCCACTTTATGGTCACTCTTCTCTCTCATTCCCTCTAGTTGATGTAATCTTTATCCAATGTCACCAGTGTAACCAATGTGTCTAACTCAGCCCCAGGATTGTTCAGAAAAATGTGACATTTCCTCCTATATATCTTATTAAACAATGAAAATCACAAATTTGGTCGACTTCGGACTCACTCTGGGATCAGACAACAGATATCTTTTTTTTTTTTTTTGAGGTGATCAATGTTCAGATTACGAGATCATAGATTCATGAACTCTTCCAAACATACACCTTGGACCATAAACTGTGTGATATACTGTGCATATGTGTTCCAGCTCTCTTTGCTCCTGTGGTCAGCATCATGGAGCATGTTGGCAAAACTAGGACAGACACTATAAAGTATTGATACCATCAATGCGTACTCTTGTATTGATACTACAGTCAAGAGGATCAAAGATGACAATGCTGGGCTGAAAAACATACCCATAGATTGTATATACTGTAAGAAGTGCACATAGTCACCATGATGCCACCATTGGTTTGTGCACTGCCGTTTTAAAGCCTTGAATTTGACATTTTGTTTTTTTTGCAACCAGAAGTGACACAAGAGGATGGAGCTAAGTACAACCAAATGCTGAATAAGACATTTTTAGGCGACCAAAGTCATTACAATTAACTTTCATGACCCGAAAACACACTGAAAGAGTTAAAACTCTGAGATGAAAACACAGACAGCACCCAATTCATACAATGCCGAAGAAGCGACATGTTAATCACAAGGTAGCCACGCCTTAAATCATACCCTGCTTTATGGCCTATTTGACTCTAAATGGTACTATAATTTACAAAATGCAGATCATGCTGTGACTTGAAACTAGCAACTGAGACCATTAACTCATGTTTACAATGTTTACTGAGGTAATAAATCAAGTGAGAAGTAGGCTCATTTAGTAGACTTCTATACAACTGGAGGAGTCGCCCCCTGCTGGCTATTATAAAGAATGCAAGGCACTTTGCATTGGCTTCACTTCTCAGACCCAGAGGTAGCCCACTGTGATTTCACAGTGTACTCCAAAACAGAAAATATTCAGATCGTCTTTGTATTGAAAATTGTGTTTTAGAATTTAGTTTTCATCAGATTTGTAATTTTACCAACACATTTCTGATAGATTTACAATTGTTTGGGTTTGTTTTCTTTTTCAATAATGGCCCCATTATAAGAAAAATAAGCAGTTAGTATTCAGGATGAACTGAGAAGACCATTGTCACGCTCACGTTAGGGACTAGACAGTGGTCCCTGGGGGGACAGGAAGCCCCACACTGATCAGCAGTAGCATTGATTTTTGCGGCTCAGACGTGAATGAATGGCCACAAAGCTTGTTTATCTGTTCAGATACCCCAAAGGAGAAGAGAGGATGAGGAGGGAGGTGGAGGAGGAAGAAGAGGACAGGAGAGAGGTGGAAAAATCGAACAGGCTTGAAAATCGAATGTCGCACAAACAAAGATCACATGTTTGTGTTTGTGTGGGTCGGGCAGTTAAGACTAAACTGAATCAGTTTGTATTAGGAAGTGGAGATAACAAAATGTAAAGCTTGTAAAGCTCTAAATTCTCCTGCAGGGTGCAAAAGCGACAAGAGTCTGCCTCTGTGGCTGCTTGTTTTTCTTGTATCATTGTAATTCCCATTAAAAAGCAAGCATTAAGCTGTCGACAAATATCGTCCTGAGCTGAGATTGCAGGTGTGAATACAATATGTTTCCAAAAATAATAAATCTTCTACTTGGCGAAAGATCAAATGTGGGGTTTATTTTCTTTTACATGCAAAGCTTCCTCTCTCAGCAGTTGGCCGACTATCAGACACGCTGACAAAAGAAAGGTTAAGCTGTCGCATTAACAGGTTTGTTGAGATCAAACTGTGTCTGCTTATGTGTGTGTATGTGGTTTTCAATCCCTCTCCCGCCTGCTTCTGTAGAGATTGTGATCAACACACCAGTTTAGCAAGTCATGTGACTGACAGCTGCTCAGAGACGGCAGACTCCAGATCAGCTCTGATGGGTTGTTTTCCCCTGGTCTGTGAAATCTTGCAGATGTCATTAGGAGCACCAGAAGACACAGAGAAATGATTTTTTTTTTTCAAATTACTGTCTCATGCAGTACTGTCAGAATATAGTGACAGTTTATACATTAGTATTGTTATCTAACGTTAGCAAACTCACAGGATTAGAACTTATTTGCTTGTTACTTTCCCATAAGTTATAGTTATATTGAAATATTACAGTTATATTGTTTCCTTGAGGTTATTGGTGGAGTTCGTATGGTTTAAACTAATGAACGCATGCCATTGTATTATGATTGTCTCTGGCGTGCACAAGTTCAGACGTCACTTCCTTCTCCAGGCTCAAGACCAGAAAGGGTCTGACGGAGCAGGTGGGTCTGACCTGGAGCTCAGCAGCTAGTCCCTTCTGTTGTTTACTGACCAGTGGTTCAGTCCGCTGTCTGGTATCAGTGAAAGGGTTAAAGACACGGACAAGTCCCTAACCGAACAACGCTGTGACAGCAACCTGTCGCCCTAAAGCATCCCCTGCTTTATGGTCTATTTGACTCTATACGGGACCATAATTTACTCAGTGCACATCATGTTGTATTGAAGAAGACTTGAAACTAGTGATTGAGACCATAAAGTCAATAATGTTTACAGTGTTTACTGAGGTAATAAATCAATGCCTCCTGCTTGAAACAAATCCTGAAATGAATGAATGAATTTGAGGCAGTGTAAACTAAAAGCAGCCGAGATAAAAACATTATGGATTGTGTTCCTGTTTTGTAATGTTGTTTCCCATAGCAACAGATGCAAATCAAAAGAAATGCAGCGCTTTACAGTTTACATATCTTTTTGAGAATATACTGTCGATGGCAAGTTTTAAAATGAGTAATATCTAAATGAAATTACACGTGACTGAATAGTCTAACGAGGAAGAGTTGGCCTCTCTCTCACATGCACACTTCAACATTTCCTTGCAGGTATCATTTTCTCACTGCGACATTCCCATCAATAGCATCATTAGAGAGCCTGTGGGGTATATGTCTACACAATTTGTCATCCAGACTTGTTATATGACTGCACTTAAACCTCACTCTGTTTCTGTATACAGCTTTGATCATTTAGCAATTAGTCTCAATAACACACATTGGTAATTAGAAGTGTGACAAGTAATCACACATGTTCATTAGTTACTGTGTGTATGTGTGTGGGGGGGCATGTATTACTATATGTTGTGGGGACATGAAACTATTTACACAGTTACACTGTGGGGATTTGCTTTCCTTTTGAGGACAAAATGAATCTCCCCATAACGTAAAACATTATATTTTAGGGTGAGGACTTGGTTTAGGGTCAGTTACAGTTAGGGTTAGGGTAAGTCTCCAGGAAATGAATGTAAGTCAATGAAATGTCCTCAGAAGTCATGGAAACATGACTGTTTGTGCATGTGTGATATGACAAGCCCTACGCACAGATGCACTACTGTGTGTAAAGACAAGTCATTGTTTAGGATCGGTCAGTTGGCCAGTTTTCACCTAAGTTGCACTCTGGGAAAAACTGCTATAATGATTTCATTTAAATGAGTTGATTTCAATGTGAATTTTGACATGAACCCTCCTAAACTCAACATCAGCTGGACTGTAGAGCTCAAGCCACGACAGGGACAGAGTGTGTCATATTTCACAGCTCTCAGAGACATTATACAGTACTCATCTCCACAGTCACGTCTCAATTTAGCCCACAGCTTCCTCCTGTGATCTGCTGCTTCACTTTGAATTACAGGGAAGTGAAAATGATGGGAGGATGAAGGACGGCAGAGGAGGGGAGGTCTGCATGTAATGAAGGTGGGAGGGGAAGACGGAGGAGAGAGAGGGAGTGGGTGAGTCCGTGTTTGTGTGCATAAATAAAAGTGAAGGTGGCAGATCTCTGAGCTGAAGAGCTGAAGGAAGTCTGCAGGGCACAGATGCCTGTTGTCAAATCAGATCACTCTCCGTCACATGAACAGATGCCATCCCTGGGCTCACATCGTTTGTAAGTGTGTGAAAAGGTCTCAGTGGGAGGTGTCGCTGCCACTGTTTCCCAGATTTCCCCTGGGATTCTGGTGCATTTCACTGTCTGGAACCTGTTGCTTCTTTTGCATGAAACACATATTAATAGGACATTTTTATCTCTGTGGATCACTTGCTTATGTTACTTAAAGATGCTCTTGATAACATTGATAACATTCAGCCAATAGATGTTGCATTCTCCCTCCCCCGTTTCATTGTATTTACTTCAAAACAAGTGGTTGCCAGACACTTACTGTCAGTCTCAGTCATTTATCCTTTTTTTCCACACTAACAACTGGTGACATAGAGATATCACTTGATACCAACATTCTTTTGCTAGTGCCTCACAAACCTTGTTAGAAGTGGGATTCAAACGTCGAATGTTTTATAGAGATAAACTAAGCATTCACACACGGTCTCTCTCTCTTTTCTGACAAACTTACTATGAAAGTGACTGCATGCGTCCACGATAAGGCACAAAAAAAACACAGCGACTAACTCCCAGACGGGTGAACTCGGGACTCAGTTGCCTGTTGTGCACATACAATGCAGCTGGTGATAAATAATGGATTTAACCTGTTTGTGCATTGGCTTATCGTTGCAGCTGGGCAGCTTGTTTGCACCCTTGCATGCAACGGACTAATCTTGTCAATCAATGGTTAATGATCGTGAACGAGGGTCGGCCATCGGTCACAAAAATAATTCTAAATTAGCATCCCTAATTCAGGAACATTACCACCAGCTATAAAACCCACCTGTCAAAGTGTCCTTGGGTGTGTGTGTGTGTGTGTGAATGAGCATTAAATTATACCCTGATGAGCAGGCTGGAAGCTTGCATGGCAGCCTCTGCCATCAGTGTGAGTGTGTATGGTGATGTTGACATGTGTAAAGTGATTGTAAAGTGATTTGAATGGTCAGAAGACTAGAAAGGCGTTATATAAATGAAAGTCCATTTACCATTTATGTGATTTAGGTGAAGGTGATAAGGTCCATGCCTTATTGCTTATTATATGTTAATTTAAAATGCAACATATTCTAGTAAAATATCCAAAACAA
The DNA here is from genome assembly GCA_947000775.1 of Pterois miles. Classification (NCBI taxonomy): domain Eukaryota; kingdom Metazoa; phylum Chordata; class Actinopteri; order Perciformes; family Scorpaenidae; genus Pterois; species Pterois miles. Next base: position 8,128,780 of record CAMQGK010000005.1, on the reverse strand, counting down.
AGTGCTGAAATGGCAGCATGTGATACATTTTCCTTCACTGTCAGTGCAGCAGTATTAACATCATTTTAATGTCAGCCGGTGGTCAGCCAATCCCATGTAACCACTAAGATATATTAAAACTTAAGAGGATGTGTTCAAAAATATTTTTTTCCAGCTCAAAGATGTTTTGTGTTTTTAACTAATTTGAAATAATAACATCACTGCTTATCTGGGGCCTGGTCGGAGGGCAGCAACCTTAGCAGGGTACTCCAGACATCCCTCTCCCTAGCAACGTTTTCCATTTGTTCTTGTTCTGGTCTACCCCAGGGCCTCTTATCAGTTGGATTGGAAAACATCCAAAGGGAGGCGTCCAGGAGGCATCCTGATCAGAAGCCCAAAGCACCTCAGCTGGCCTCTTTCGACATGAAGGAGCAGCGGCTCTACTCCAGGCTCCCTCTGGATGTCTGAGCTCCTCACCCTATCTCTAAGGCTGAGCCCAACCACCCTCCGAAGGAAACTCATTTCGGCCGCTTGTATCTGCAATCTCACTCTTGCAGTCACTACCCAAAGCTCATGACCATAGGTGAGGGTTGGAACGTAGATGGACAGGCAAATCAATCTGGCTAAGCTCCCTCTGCATCACAGTGGTCCAGTACAGCACCCATATAACTGCTGACACCACACTGAAGTGCCTGTCCATGTCCCGCTCCATTTTACCCTCACTTGTGGACAAAAACCTGAGATACTTAAACCTCCCATGCTTGGGGCAGTGACTCACACCCCACCTGGAGGGGTGAAGGTACTCATCCTGACCACGTCACACCCCAACACAATGTTTTGGGAGGAATCCTGTCTTTTCCCAGGAAACAAACCTAGTTCACACACACTTGTGATAATTTAAGCTCTTGATTGTTAGTTGTAGTATCAGCAGCTGTATGAGTGGATGTGTTGACCTGTTCCTCCATGAAGCTGCTGCTCTGTGTTTGATCCACTAACACAGCTTCACTCTCTGTCTCTCATAGTAACTGCATTATGAAAACATGAGCTTTGAAGTGCTTTGGCCTACATGCTTCTTACCTGGGAGGAAAATCTGTTCTTCTCCCTGCAGACAAATTATTCATGACCACCGAGAGACAGACTGAGAGAGATAATATGCACTTTATTTCTTCCCTTCTTTAGATGTGTTCGTGTGTGTGTTTGAGTGTGTGTTCATGTTGCATATTTTGGTGGAGCTCTAGGGATGGCGACCAGTCAGCTGGTCCGTCCACCTCTTTGGTCCAGTGCGTAATATTTCACCAGCTATTGTATTGAATATATTTTTAATTGATGTACAACTTTTCTCAAGACCAAAACCCTCAGCGCTCCATCTGGAAGGATGACCTCCTTCCTAAATGTATCTCAAGGAGCGAGGAGGCTTGCCAGAGGAGCAATAAGCGAGGGTACACAGATGTATCTTTTTCCAAAGTGTTTTCAGCACCTGCGACATATAAATGAGACGTTACACACAGCTGGAATAATCTCAAACCATGGCAGTATGCTTTTATATTCAGAAGTTGTAGTTATGTAAAATGATCAAATGCACAATCAAACATTTGTGTAGCGCCTCATTGTTCTAACTGCATTTGTGCATGACATTTCCTATTGATATTACTTATGTTTTATCATTAAATGTAGACGACACCCAGTTCAACTACTGTAATTTTTGCCTCGACTCCTCCCTCTTGGCATCTCTTCCTTGCCTCCTCTGCTTCCATCTCCTGTGGGCGTTACTAAAGGCCTTAAACCTGCAGTAGGCAGAGTGTTTCACTGGGCAAAAGTATCCATAATAACTTTTCAGCATATTGTGATTTGAGTGTTCTGGGAGAAAACTAGACTTCTGCACCTCCTCATGGTTCTGTTTTCAGGCTTAAATAAATCGAGCCTGTTGATGGGAGACTTTGACCAATCACAGGTCATTTCAGAGAGAGATCCTTCCTATTGGCTGTATTTCCTCAACTGGTCTAAACATGGCTGCCAGGTCGTAAGCTTTCACGTTACAGCTATACAGTAACTACAAGATGTTTCTGAAAACATTTGTGGCGAGAAATAGTTATTACAGAAACAGACTATTGATTCATATTTGATCAGCGCTGCCTAATTGACCATTTGACTGGAGTTTACAAGTGATTGACAGCCGGTTCTTATAGATGGCAGCTGGGCAGCAGACTTCAGATCAGCTCTGATTGGTTGTTTTCTGGTTTTCCGGTCTGCAAAATCATGCAGATGCCATTCGGAGCACCGGAGGACACCGAGAAACATGATTTTTTTTTTTTTCAGATTACCTGTCTCATGCACTGCTGTCAGGATGCAGTGACATTATAAAAATAACTTTTTTAAATGTTTTTTTTGTACCAACTGTAGCTTTAAATGTTAGGTGCTGCGTGCCTATCTTAATTTACGTAACAAACATACTTATTTTATGCTAAATCAAGTACTTTTTTGCATTTTGTTTTGTTTTGCAGTTTTAAATCTGTAACCATAATGTGGGAGAAAATATGCTTCCCTCAAAATGTAACTGAAACTTCAGTTTTGTGAATGTAATTTTTAGAAGACTGGTTTGGACCTTTGGTCTAAAACTTCATTCATATAATATAAAACATGTACAGTATGATATAAAAGAAAGAAAAGCAGCAAATATTCACACTGGAAAAGCTGAAACCAGAGAATGATTAAAACTTCAGCTGAAATAAATGACTTAAATGATTCATTCTGTCGACTGTATAATCAACTAATAATTTGTGCTCAAGACCCCAAATTAGCAATAAAAAAGATGTTGTTGTAAATGTTGTTTTTCTCAGTCATTTCCCAGCTGTCATCTTGACGCTTTTCCACAGTCCCAGTTCTGAAAGTGACTCTTTGGCTCACAGATGGCTGATGAGTCTCTGTGACGTGTGACGTTCTTCTTTTTTTACTCCCAAATGTCTGTTAATACAACTGGTGCAGAGCTGCAGCAGTGACACATCACGTGTTATTCACAAGAAACACTGAGATGTAGGTCAAGAAAAAAATGTGAAATTTGCAACTCGTTCCGTTGCTCGTGGTATATTCATCATTTTCTGTGATGAAAAACGTCTATCAAAATGTTTTGCGGAAAGAAATGAGGGAGTTAAACCCACTTCAGCTGCTGAACCAGATCAACCAGACACTGTTTTTTAATAATCTAGCAGTTCAGCCTGTGGTCATAAATGAAAAAAACCAAAGCAGAGCACCCAATTCAGCACAAGAGGGGAAAAAAGAGACATGAAAATTATAATTTAAAAGCAGGACATGATTCACAGCTTTTGGGGTCTTTTGATGAGGCTGACAGAGAGCTTTATTCTTCCATTCGTCTCTTGTTTTCCAGTTTGATCTTTGCCTTTCTCTCTTTTCTTTTCTCTCACTCTCAGCAAATGAGAACATGACCCAATTTCTGTCAAGTTTTAAGCAGTTTTTTTTCAGTCGTGGCTGTCTGTGGGAGTTAGATAACGTTGGCTCGCAGCCTCCTGGCGGGTGTGAAGGAGTGCGGTTCTCACCCATATATACTGTATATATTAAGAACTTACTGTATTGCTCAGTGTGTTGCCTGAATGCCTGAAAAATGCAGAATTCACACATTCACTATTGATGGCACATTGCATCATTTAGCGCTGGGAGGCGACGAGGGAGCAGATGAAATGGGAGGTGCATGAGGGGACGATGCAGGCCGAGGGAAGTACAAGAAGCCCACTCTTAAATTATGTTTTTTGAAGTGCGAACTGACTCTTCTTCCATCAATCTCTCCATGTTAAGCTCCACTTTCATCTTATATTTCTACCTCGACCTCCTGCTGTGCCCTCTTCCTCCATCCATCCGTCCATTCGTTCATCCACTCCTCGCCTCCATCTCAGGCATCATTACCGTGGCTCCATGCTGGGCCTCGTATACTCGTCAGTCTTCCCTCCTTGTAAGAGGGGAACATGAAGAGGAGGCATGAGCAAGAGATGGCTGAGTGAAGAGGGAGATGGGGAGGGTGAAAGGGATGAGAGGACTGATGGAGAGGTTGTCAGGAGGAGAGAGATGTGGATGCCGCAGGACGGGGACGAGTTTCTCGGCTCTGAGTGACTCGTCTGTCAACAGGAACGACTGCGGTGCCCTTGGCTGAGATGAGTGGAGATCGTATAGACGCAAGCGTGTGAGTGTAAGCATGTGCACGTCTGTAAATGATCTTGTACACACTGATTCATAGCAGGACGTACGAGGATGAAGTCATGCACACATACAGATGCTTGGCAATCATCCTTTTCACACTGAAGCCCCACAACCACTGTTTATTGTAACATTGGTTTCAAAGCGATTAGTAAAGGTGCAAAATACGGGATTGAAGGTTGGGTGCTATGCTTCCGTGGTGATGCCTTCAGTCAGGATGGCATCATCAACTGTAAACCACCATATGAGCGCAGTGCAGAGCAGCCATGTGAGTTAGCAAGTAGTGCATACTGTCAAATGTCAAAAAAAAAGCATGGGGAGTTTTGACACACAGGGAGACTGACTTCATTCTCTGCTCTGGTAATTAGTCCTCTATATCTTTAAATAGCAAATAGCTGTTTGCTGCCATACTCTGGATGTTGTATAGAGCACCTTTAATAATTTCTATTGCAGCCCCCATGTTTTTCTAACCTGACCTGCCAGATGGTTTGTTACACAGAACCATCTGAGAATCTGTAACAGTAAACTGTTTGGAAGGGAATGCACTTACAAAATACTTGGCAGGTGATTGGATGGAGTATCTGTCAATCAAACTCTTGCCGAACCCAATCGGGAGAAGAGCGAAAACATCTTTTCCTCCGAAAAAGCCTTCAGTTTCGTTCTTTGCTCTTCTTTCAGTGAAGAAATACTCTCCAGTTCTGATATAACTGATGCTATTTCAGCATCTACGCTAACATCTTCAGGAGCCGCCATTGTTTTTTGTGTCACGCACCTAAGCCACGGTCGTAGCTGCCGGTAGCTCCTCACAGGATGCTGATTGGTTTGTGATCTGGCTTGCCGGACACAAACACATTATTTGATTACTTGTGTGTGATAAGTGATTCTGTGATTGTCGTGTGATCTCGTGACATTGTGAGAAAGTACCCGTCATCCCAAAGAAGGCAGAATCCCTAATGTCTGAGGTGTTGAACGGCTTATCAAAATAAACTCACAGATAACTGACAAATATGCATCATATGAGTACAGCTAGAGTTGGTAAAAGATTTTTGTTATATTGTTGAAATTCTCATTACATCCTGATAGCAATCAATAAATCAAATGCTCTGACAAATAAAAAGAAAAAAATGTATCTGTGGCTGTCGCAGGACTGTAATAAACCTGTACAGCCTGCCTGCCGGACAGCTGTGAGTACTAACACTAACAATAGTCATGTTCGTTGTTCATGTTCATAATGCTAATTTTGGAGGAATGGATTTGAAGGGAGGCCTGAAGGGACGGACTGTCAGTGTTGCAGACTTTGCGACTTTTGTGCTAGATTTAATGACTTTTGGAAGTAGTGCTGCTAGCTACTTTCATTTGAAAAGTGTTGGCAACACTGGGTCTTTCGGCTGGATAATTTTTTAAATTTTGTGTACTCTGGGTAGTTCCTTAAGACCACCACCTAGCTGTAATTATCGGATTTTGTTCCAGCAAAAATCAGACTCACTGAACGCATTCAACTTTGTCATATGTTGTTTAATAACCATGTTATCATGAGATAATCAACAGGGAAGGAAAGCAGAAAATAAAATTAACCAATTAAATTAGTTGGGAGGAAAACAATCACTCCTGCAGTCTGTACTGACTCTGAGGTTCAGCAACAAACCGAATCGGGAATCCGCGGATGAAAACACAAGAAAACACAAGAGGAAAAAGTGTGTGAGGCTGACTGCTGGTGGATTCATCCGGAGCAAGCAGAGTGGTTTATAAATGTGACAGTGTGATACTGAAGTGAAATATTGCCTGAAGTCGCTGCTGCTGCTGCTGAACTTGAGCCTCACAGTCAGTTTTCATTAGAACAGTCTGCTCTGCCATCATCACAGCCACCGGCCCCGAGACGTCCTGCAGCACAAAGCCATTCATCACTGCTGACACACACACACACAACAAATGATTCACTCTCTCAAACATCACTCTGTTACTCTTACCCTCAGATCACTAGCTGCTGTGTTTTATCATAGATGGTTGTTTTATCAGCCTTTGTGAAGAGCTGAAACGTGTCTCTCGGTTTGTAGCCACGCTAGCGGCATGGTGCTAGGGACGGCAATGTCGGCCTGTTGGTCAGTCAACTTCAGTCCTTGTCTGCCTATTTTTGACTGAATTCTCCGCTATCTGTGTTACTGTTTTCAAAATCCCTGTTGCTACACGAAACAAGCTAGGATCCTAACCGCTGAAAATGGCAATCTTGGTCTGACCATGTTGTGTCCGTGGATGGGTCCAACACACCGCTGTTTGCGTCCCGTGCTTCACGTTACAATCAGCTGTTCAGTCGTGTCCCGTGCTCAGTGTCATTTTCACTGTATAAATGTAGTAATTTCAAGCCAAACCATGTAGTTCTTTCCTAAACCTAACTATAGTAGTTTTGATGCTGAATCCTAAAGCTACACCAAGGGAAACTATAGTGGTTTTGATGACTTTGACAGCAAGCTGTGACAAAGCGGCAGTATGAGAGTGTGTTGATTCAGCCAGACCTAAAAGAAAGTATGGAGATAGGTCTGGCTTTGCAGGACTACTTTGGTCCAGATGGACCAACTAACATTTTACCAACTATTACTTGAATTACGATGACATTTTGTAAATGTTATCCCCAGAGGATGAATCCCTCTGATTGTCTGACTTTTCCAAGTGGAACCAGGTGTTTTTCATTTATTCACGGTTCCCCGACAATGAATCCTGTTGATTTTGGTGATCCAGGTTTACGCTTTGGGGTGTCTCAGCGTCTTTTGGATGGATTACTATGAAAACTGGTAAGTAAGGAAGTACTCTGAATGTAGACTTTAAAGGAGACAAAGCACAAGCGTGGACAAAACTACACAACAGATTACAGTTAGTTGCACACACAGACACTCAGTTTTATAATTTCACACACACACACACACACACACACTTTTCTAATTTCCTGTCTGTTGTTCGATATTTCATAGCTGTTGTAGCTCTTCAACCCCCAACTGTCTTCATTTCATCGTATCGCACTCCCACTGTTCGACACTGTCACACACACACATAGCCACACATCATTCACTCTTTTCTTTTTACTCCCACCAATGCAGACACACACACACACACACACACACACATGCTGTGCTCCCACAGTAGGCTATATGACTAAATATTTAATGAAAGTGTCGGAGTAGCTTACTGTATTCAGACGGGACTCCGTTCGCGCTATGCTGCTGATGGGATATTTATGCCTGAGCAGGGAGACGGCTGCTGTAACGACAACTGGCCTTTGAAGTCGTCGCCCTTCCTCAAAGAAAAAAAAAAAACAGAGACGTGAGGGATGGAGAGAACAGCAGGGAGACGTTGTACAGTATGAGGCAGAGAAAAGATAGATGCATTAGCAGCTACAGACGGCTTGCTGTTAATTGATTGCCCTCCTCTGAGGAGCCTGATGTGCTGTTATTGCACTGGGATCTCTCGCTGTTTCCCCGAGGTGATTTGGGAGTGCAGACGCTGCTGAATCAGTGTTTCGGCCTGCTGTGGGCGAGTCCCTGCAGCTGCAGGTGGTGGAGAGCTCCACCTGTTTGTTCCTCCGGCATCTGATACTGAATTATGTGCTGGAGCAGACTGAAGCCCAAACTGACCACAAACAAATGATGTGTCCTAAACAAATTTTAACAAATTCACATGGGCTGCATGGTGGTGTAGTGGTTAGCGCTGTCGCCTCACAGCAAGAGGGTCGCAGGTTCGATTCCGTCTTGGGACTGTTCTGTGTGGAGTTTGCATGTTCTCCCCGTGTATGCGTGGGTTTTCTCCGGGTACTCCGGCTTCCTCCCACAGTCCAAAGACATGCTGTTTAGGTTAATTGATGACTCTAAATTGCCCGTAGGTGTGGATGTGAGTGTGACTGGTTGTCTGTCTATATGTGCCCTGTGATGGACTGGCAACCTGTCCAGGGTGAACCCTACCTTTGCTCAATGCCAGCTGGGATCGGCTCCAGCCCCCCGCGACCCCTAACGGGATAAGCGGTTGACGAAGGATGGATGGATGGATGGACTGTAGTTACCTCTGCTAAGGCCAAGGGCCTTGGGCCAAGGAGGTCATGTTTTCACAGACATTGGTTTGTTTGTTTGTCTTTAAGTAGGATTACTCCAAAAGCTCGCGATGGATTTGAATGAAATTGTTCGGAGGGGTGGGCTGTGGCATAGTGAACAGTCCATTACATTTTGGTGGCAATCTGGATTATGATTCAGATTTAGGAATTTTTTAAAGGATTTGGATCAGCCATGACATTAAGACCACTTGGTATGATGCTCCACTCCATACAGCTGACCTTAACATGAACAAAAATACATGTGGATGATGGAGCAAGCTAAACAGAGCCCCCTCTCTGTTCAGCTGTTCAACAGGTAATCATACTCGGGTACCTTAGCGGTGGTTTGTGCTCTCTGAGTACCATCCATCTATCTTCAACCGCTTATCCCGTTAGAGGTCCTGGGGGGCTGGAGCCGATCCCAGCTGGCATTGGGTGAAAGTGGGGTTCACCCTGGACAGGTCGCCAGTCCATTACAGGGCACATATCATTCACACTTACATCCTTTAACCTAAATTGCATGTCTTTGGACTGTGGGAGGAAGCCGGAGAACACAGAGAAAACCCACACTAACACAGGGAGACCATGTAAACTCCACACAGTTCAGAGTAATTATTTGATTACTTGAGTGAAAATTTCAGTCATTTCATGGAAGTTGTAGTTGTGAGTGTCCAATTTTTAAGTACAGTTAATGTCAACAGCCAAGTACTTTTTCCAACTCCAGTATACCTTGGCATTAAATAATATGGGAGTGCTGGAGATGGCAGACAAACTGGAGGCCTCAAGTCAGTCATACCTCATCCTGTAAATCACCTAAGTGCCTCTGCAAGGCTCTGTGACCTACTTCATGGACTACTTCATGGAGTGGGAAGAGCAAATTTCTTATCATGTTAAAGCAGCTTTCCCACTGCTACCTTCCATTCCACAGATATGAGCATTAGCCTGTTGGTTGACAAGTTACAAGAAAGTATTAATGATATGTTTGCTGTAACTTCGAAAAAACAGCATCACCATTACGTGATTTGTCCACCAGGAAACGATAAGGTAAATTTCCACCTGTAAAATGTCCCACTCAGTCAACCCAGTCACCTGGGTTTATCAGTTGTAATGCATTAAAGAAATTAGTAGCATTAAAACATATTTACGTAAACATTGTCAATGACATTGTCATCGTTATTGTCATTGACAGCCCTAATATAGATACGTTTGTATAATGCAGCATATTTTCCCACCCCCATGTTGATAAGAGTATTAAATACTTGACCAGTCTTCCTTTAAGGAACATTTTAAACAGAAAAAAATGATTAATTTGCGAATAATCAAGATTAACTATGGACAGTTATGTGATTATCGCTATTACGTATTTTAATTGGTTAAACTAATGCATATATACACTATATATACTGTACATATATATACAATTCACACATATTTTATATGACTTTGCCTACATTATATTCATATTACATTATGTATAGTACTTACATTTTAACAATTCTTTGCACAGTTCATGTTTATCATCTAAAGTAGTGTAATGTAGTTATTTCTTTTCATTTCTTGTATTGTTGTGGTGCTGTAGCATGTGAGTTCACCCCGGGGATAAATAACATCTTAACCTTGTCTGCCCTAAATTAAAATGTATCAACTCTAAAAAATAAAGTTAAAAAAAAAAAATTACCATTTTGACAGTTAGAGATGAACGTTATTAGCATTGCTTTAAAATTACCCTAATTTATTTCAGCTTTATGTTGTCATTTGTAAACCTGATAACAATACTGGTGTCATTTTAATTTTTCAAATCATCTCAGTTTGGAACAAAACTTCATTTAGTCATTCATGAGCCCACATAGCGCTGCTTCACTTTAGATGTGCATTATTTATGACCGTGTGTGCTGACTTTGTCACTCAGCTCTCTCACCCAATAACGCCATAAATCAGAATTAATTGCTTCGGGGGGGAACATCAATACGTGGCCTCTGATTTCATTTCCGTACGCTCTAATGCGATTTGAGTGCTTCCCGAGGTACCATACCTAATGCAAATGGGACGATAAAAACGTAGCATGCAGAGATAGAGGAAAATATAACAAGTCCTTCTTTGCCATAATGTTCCGTCTCGCTGACAGAAATGCACCAGGACGCTCGTTTATGAGTTTACAACGATGACGTCTTCATGAGGGGAATTTGTGTTTCCAGCTTCCTTCCACTCAATCATTTTTATCCTGGTGTCTCTCTCTGTCTCTTTCTCTCTTTGTCTGCAGATCCCATTGTGGTTTTATTGTTGTAGTGCTGAGATGTTGCTCTGTCTGTATGCAGGACACACACCGTCAATCTGCCTGATGTTTGTGTGTGTAGTCGAGTGGTTTGTCATTACGATCCCATTCAACCGAGACTGTCGTTAATCTGCCATCACAATAACCGTATTTAAGTTCAGGTTGTGGATGATCTGACATTTTGTTCGGCTGTCTTAATGTGCAGTAAAATGCAGAAAATCCAACCTGGACATCGATTGATAAAATCATCTTTTCAGATATTTAACAATGAGAACGAGGCTTTCTTTGTTCAGGATGTTCGCAGCACCGCCGGCATGAAAAGGCTGAATGTGAGAGCGTTGGAATGAGAAATGAGGGGAGATAAAGGTGCAGTAATGCAGCAGAGCGGTGTGGTGTCAGAGTCACAGCGAGCAGTGGAGGACAAAGAGAGACAGAACACCAGTCACAGAAATATGAGGGCAACCTCTGCACAGCAGCGACACTACACCTGCGCTATATTAGCCCCCGTCTGCTCCCCTGGGTTCCCTGTGATAAATCTGTTGCGTCTCTCCCAAATGACTCCCTACTTATCTACAGCCTCTCTGCTGCTGCAGACCCCACAGTACTGGAACTCATAGAAAGTGCACTTGCTGGTGTCGGTACAGTATTTCTCTCTAGTATAAATAATATAATAGGTAGTACAGTAGGTGTGCACTTTGGACCCAAATCCATTGAACGTGGTGCTTGCTAAGAGTGACAAATTATGTCCCCTACAGTGGGCAACACCCAGGTCTGAGAAGTGAAACCAATGCAAAAGTGCCTCAAACTTGCATTCTTTCTCATAGCCAGCAGGGGGCGACTCCTCTGATTGTATAGACGTCTATGAGAAAATGAGCCTACTTCTTACTTGATTTATGACCTCAGTAAACACTGTAAACATGAGGTCATTGTCTTAATTGCTAGTTTTCTTCAATACAGCATGATGTATGGCGTGGCTGCCTTGTGATTGACAGGTCGCTACCTCAGCGTTGTCCGTGTTTACAACACAACAACAACTTTAACCCTATCATAGTGTGTTTTCAGTTCATGAAAGTTAATTCTAACATTTTTTAGCCTTACAAATGTCTTTTTCAGCGTTCAGTTGTACTTCCACCCTCTTGTATCATTTCTGGTTGCAAAAAAAACAACATGGGCTTGATCAAACACAGATTTGGCGACGGCCAAAATGACGAACTCAAGGCTTCGAAACGGCAATCCACAAACCAGTGGGTGATGTCACAGTGACTACGTCCACTTCTTATATACAGTCTATGGCCTCCTAGTATAGAATTTGGGGTGTAATTTTTCAGCCCGGTCTCATCCAGGTCATCAAATACCAAGACCTCATCACAGCTATTGGCGTCTGATACCAACGCACAAGGCACAATTCAGCGTCTGAATGAGATGCACCGGGCTTTCAAGTAACTCCAATGTAAACTTATCCGCGGTTATGTTTGACACTCAGAGCAAGTCATCAGGAAGTCAGATAACATATTATAAAGTCTGCGTAGGGAGGACAGGTTGGATGGATGGGTCCAGACAATCCCACCCAATCTCATGGAAGATGTATAAATAGAACGACATTTTAAGGACATATATGTGCTAAATGATAACGTATTTTAGGCTTTTGATGTGTCATTCATACGCCATGGGCTTAACGCTCTGAAATTACTTTTCAAGTGTCATTTACTGTGAGGTAACAAAACTACGATAACGGCCACAGTCAGGTTTAGGAAAAACATCATGGTATGGTTGGGCTTAAAATAAGTATGTAAACTAAGGAAATTAAACATCACTAGCAGTCTTTTTGACTTTTTGTTCTGGCTCTGAGCATAGCATATTCACACAGGATGCATTTACACTGCAGAAGGTACAGACCACATAGTGTGAAATGACACACGGAAAGCATCAAAGTGTTGTTATTGCACACGAAATGACAAATTACCGTAACATTCATGCAGCATTTAGCGAGACTGGGCTGAACAAACACGAGTTTCATCTAGGCGACAACTGTTTATGTGGACTAAACTTATGTAACACTACCACATGTTTAAATTAGGGCTGAGCAATTTTGAAAAAAAAAAAAAGTTGACTATTTTGACTGATTTTGCAATTGCAATGTGAGATATTAGAGATTATGATCATTTTTATATCATTACTCTCATTTTCATTGAAAATCATATTAAAATGTTTATGGCGTGGTATTTGCAGGAAACCAAACAACGATGTTTACTTCAGTCTGTAGAACATGATGGGCAGGCCAGGATATCTCTGCAGAAAATAGTATTTTGACACACATTTTGCTTTTAACTATTGCACCTCTTGCAATTTGAAAATTGCAGTAGACAATATTGTAATTCTATTAAAATTTGTGTTAATTGTGCAGCTCTAGTTTAAAACTGTGACCACAGTGGAACATTGTAGTTTGACATGCAGAGCTATGCAGTGCATTAAAAAATGGCGCATGGGACAAGGGTTTTTTTGCTAATTTCTTCCACTTTGCACGCCTGACTACAGTGATAATGTGTTGGGCTCTGAGCGCTGCCAAAACACTGGTGACCTACATTCAATACTGTCCTGTATAGACACAGATGCAGCAGCTGCTACAGTTTCTGATGAGGATTAATCCTCCAAGCAGACTCGATAGAGCCTTGTCAGTCTCTGACTGAAAGTCCTGAAGTGTCTTGTCACTGTAACGTGACTAATGGCAGTACTCTATCAGAGGCAAAAGCAGAAATAGTGTGATGTAATGTTAACAGACTTCTTACAGAAGAGGTCGGGGTGGATGGTTGTGTCCACACAATGTCTGACACGTTGACACCATTTCTAAACAGTCAACGTTAGATATTCGCCAAGTAGTTTTAGTTACCTAAACCAGGTGGCACATAGTGGTCATGGGACTAATCTGAAGAACCCTCATACTGCATTTGTCATTTTGGAAGCCGCTGACAAATGATTTAGATATTACAAATGTTACACAATCTTAAAATGAGAGATTTAGGAAAATATACCGTACATGCAGCATGTTTCCACCTCGTCAGACTGCATTCGTTCTGGGTTTTATGGATAAAAACAACACTCATTTCCAGTGACAAGTGCACCAATCAAATGAATTTGAGAACATCATTCAGATGCAGTCTGATTCTCCGCAGGGCGCCACGGTTTCCTGCTGCGCTGCTTATCTGTTAGCGGAGGCTGTACGTCTTCCTCGCGCCATATAGTCCTCATTGAAACTATATGCATGGCTTTATGTCAGCACAGTCTTACTTGATGTCTACATGCAGAACAAGTCTGTGTCCTTGTTAGTGAGAAAGCAGGAGAGAGAGACAGCGGAGGGAGGAAAGCCCCAGGGACGAGAGGAGGGGAAACGATGGGAGGAAAGTCACTGAGAGCCGAGGGGAAAGAGAAGGAGACAAAGAGGAGAATACACAGGATGTAACGTGGGAGAATTCACACCAACCAGAGCTCCTTCATGCTGACACGGAGACAGAAAGATGTCTATATGTTGAGAGCAAATTAAAAGGCTTTGAGCACACGGGAAGCTGTTTTTGATGTCTATTTCATTTGTGCACGAGAGGATTTTTCTCTGCAGCTGAAAATACACAACTTACTCTCATTCCCAGGACATCAAATACAGAGGCTTTGTCACGGCTGTCGGCGTCTGATACGCCACACAAGGCACCCTTTAGCACCTGTATGAGACGCACCCAGCTCTCCGTTAACTACAACGTAAAGCCATCTGCGACAACAGTGTTTCCCATGTGTCCAGTTTCACAGTTTCACATGTTTAAAGCATGTAGTTTTTAGCCCAACCATGTAGTTCTTCCCTAAGTCTACGTGGATTTGTTGCCTAAACCTAAAGTGATGCAAAGGATAACGTTTGCAGTTTTGATACCAAAAATAAAGTGATGCCAAGGGGCGTGACAAAACGACGGTATGTGATGAGTTGAGATGAAAATTCGTTGAAATTAGGGCTGTCAGAGTTAATGTGATGTAAAGCATTAATGCAAATTCATTTTAACTCCACTAATTTCTTTAAAGAATTAACGAAACTTGCACAACAAGGGAGCTATAGCTTTGCTTTAAAGCCAGAGTAGAGATACGGGTATTATATATATATAATATAATAATATTGCCAGTGTACAAGGGTGTCTATATACTTTTGACCATATAGCATAGCATTGTGTGTGTGGCTCTATTCACGGATATCTGTGTATGTATAGGTCATATGTAAATTCTTATGCATGTATATGTATTTATGTATATATGATATTTTTCCATTTCACTTTATGTTCTTTCTGAATTATACAGTGTATTATAATATATTCAACAACAGCTTTTACCCATTCATGCAAAGAAAGCATTTGAATTTCTAGTGTGAAGTTAATAATAATAATAAACAGGGTAATATTATTAATAAAAAAACAAGTTGATAATGGTAATAAGAATTTGAAGATATAAAACCATAAGTAAACTCATAAAATAACTAAATTATTTTAGTAGTTTATTCTGTCATGAAAAAGACTCTATAAGGAACATTAATGCACACATGTGGACCCAGAGGAGCCGCTGTGTCTATCGTATCTGCTCCACCTTCTTAAAGACCTGAAGGAAACAGAGAGAGAGAGAAATAAAATGAGAGAATATATCATACTTGCCATATAGTTCATATGTCAGGTATGATATATCCATCCTTGTCAGAGGAGACAGAAAAGGGGAAAAAACAGTGAAATGGAGAGGCATCAAGTGAGTCTGCCCCTTTATTAATCAAACTCAACCCTATTTAATTCATATTTAATTGTATTTTAATACACGACCAGTGAAGCGTCGCTAAAATGAGCTGAAAGTAAATTATGAGGGAGGCCAAGCTGAGTGCCATCACTTCATCTCTCTCTTTTTATGTACAGTATATATGACATTTCCAGATTTACCCCCCAAGTCCCCGACATGCGGTATAATTTTATAATTTTAGTCAGTTTTAATGTTTAAATAGCTGCAGTGCACACAAAGCTTTAAAACTGCACTGATGCTGCTTGGAAAGATTTCTGACATTGTTGGTCCCCATTGAGACAATGGAGCCCTGCAGGCATCAGCAGGGACGGCTTTTGATAGTCTACACCTTCAAATTACAAATGTTTCCTGCTGAAGATAAAGTGCTCTGAATCCATCATGAAGGAAGAGGAGCGTTGAGTTGGAAAAATAAAACAAAGCAGAAAGTATCGGTAGAACTGTAGTGACTGCACAATGAGCCCAGAAAAGTATTAGATTGAGCAGCTTTTATATAGGAAGGAGTGATGTGTTTTGCATTTTATAAGGCTCTTTTTAAAGGTCTAGTGGATCACAGGCTTTTAAACTATCGAGCTTAAAAAAGTCTATGCACTTATTAATAATGAATCATAAAACAGGCCTGACTTTAGACAGACATCAAAACATTATGCAGTATAATGCTGTTTCACTCTGGATCAAAGTGGTGAATCGTCTGTGCAACATCGCCATCCCTGGAGCCGGGCCACCAGCTTAATTATCATTTTTTCATGTACTGTTTTAGATGAAAAAAATAAACTTTATTGATCCCATATAGGTACATTAAAAACCATGCCATAATGGCTGAGAGTATAGTCCTAAAACCCCAATAAATCTAGTTAGGGTTTTTAGATAGATGCCTGTTGTAAGAGCTGAGTTTAACACAAGCTGAAGAAATTTTAAAGTTTGTTTTACGATATAAAATATATCAGTAAATATTCCACTCAGTTTTATGTGTTGTAAAATGGGAGGTCACTAACAAGTGGATAAATGAGACTGCCGATCGTCATCATGGCGACTCGTCCGTCTTTACAGCCATGTTTTGTATACTTGCGCTCATCGTTGGCGTTTTACTTCTGGAGGTTGCATTTACACTCCAAAAAGCATAAAAGTGGTGTTCATTGGTGAAAATTATCTTAGGGAACAAAATGTATAAGTATGTTTGCCACATACTTACACACATATGTCCTCCCTTCAGCACACTATAGTTATCATCTTTTCCTGATCATTTGTCTCAGACTGAATGTAAACAAGACTAGGTTGAAACCTAGAATATGAATGGACCAATCATAGTCCAGGACTATTAGGCCTACAGTGTAATAGTCAGTGTCTATAATGTGAATTCCTGGATATTAAATTAAATTAGTAATATTTCTTCTTAACTGAAGTAACATATCATGTGACATGGTTAAAGGGCCAGTGTGTAACAATTAGGGGGTCTCTTGGCAGAAATGGAGTATAATATTAATAAGTATGTTTTCTTTAGTGTATAATCACCTGGAAATAAGCATTGTTGTGTTTTTGTTACGTCAGAATGAGCCATTTTATCTACATACAGAGTGGGTTCCTTTCTTCACAGAGTGCGCCATGTTGCATCACCATATTTAGAGGACAAACCAAACTAACTTGCAGCTTGAGCTGGAGTCAATAATGTTACCCGCTCTTTTTGCCGCCAATCTCTCTCTTACTTCACCAGTCACTTCCCACATACATACACACACACTAAGCACTAAGCACTAACACTAAGCACTGACCCTACTCATGCCAGTGAACAGGAAATGGTTTGCGTTACTTTAACAGACTAAACAGAGGTTGCATGGAAATTAGCACCAGCAACCAGCCAAATGCTGAAATATGCAAAGGGCTGCTGCATCACTCACCAGCCAAAATATCTATTGATTGGCTGGAAGGTTTTGGAATCCACCAGTCATGCCCTGCAAACAGCTGAGTTCCTGGATGAAAACCCTGTGTTTGTTGGACCCATCCACCTCCCCTCTAACCCATCCGCTGTGTTTTTTCACTCATTAAACTACGACACCACACTCCCTGACTACTTTCTCTGAGCCTTTAATATTGACACAAATAGGTTTACTCTGTAGTTACTTAAAAGCCCGGTGCATCTCATAACACACTGAGGACCATGACAGAGCTTCGGTATTTGACTGGTTCCTCATGAAGTAGAACTCTGAACAAGGCCTGCATCATGTTTTATAAGATGAAATCCAATGAATAATAGATAAGAACGAGAACAGTATTTCTCTGAAGTGGAATAGAAGCATAATGTAGCATGAAATGGAAAGAACAAGTACTTGAGAACTTTATTTATTGAATAAATGTACTCAGTGTACTTTCCACCACTGCGTGGAGCTGCAGCAGCGACAGGTTTTGTGGGGATAACACTCTTGATCATTTCCCCCGTGCTCTGATAACATTCACGACGACACAGACTCCCTGCATGCCGCCAAAGGGATGCTGAACCTATAGAAAACAGCTCTATCGCCCATAAAGTTTTAATGAACCTTATGTGGTTTCACTTGTCAGATTATAGCTGTGGGGGGAAACTCATATAGAGAGAGATCTTAGAGTGTCACAGCTAATTCACTGTTATTTCAAGTGAAGAGTGCTGCTATCAGAAGGAGAGAATACTGTGAAATATGGATGGTGTGTACATACCAAATGTGTTTTCCTTACACTAATTACATGGTACGCTCGCCTCTCTGCTCCGAGCCCCCAAACACTTTTCAAGTCGCCTCGAGCCTTTTCCCGTCACTTTGCGCAGAGATAAGAGCATCAGCTCGACTGCTTTTCTCTAAATGCGTCCCTGTTATCTTTCTGTTCCATATGCACAGTATTTACTCTGCTACGCATGTAGCATGAATGTAAAATATCTTCTGCCATTAATGTGAAATATTCCAGACATTAATGCACTCTACTCTTGTTTACTCTTCTCTGAGACACTGAAATTAAGGTCAACAGCTCTGACAGGTCTGTGTGAGCAGAGATCCACAGAGAGAAACTGTGGGTTCATTAGAAACACTGATGAAGACAACATAAGAGGCAAGTACATTATCATCATGAATTTGGAGGAGATAATAATTATTGATTGAAAAAATAAAATATGTATATAGATATTTTAAATTTTATTTTACATATATTTGTTTTTCAAAACATTGAAGGAAGAAAGAAAAAATAGAAAAGAAATCAGGACATCAGGAAAGGAGGGGAGACGAGTAAAGAAAGCAAAAAAGATACGAACAAAGGAAAGACAGCAAGAAAGACAAGAGGAGAGAGGGAAAGGCTAGAAGAAGTAAAGGAAGGGAGGAAAGAACAATGGAAGAAAGGAGGAAGGACAGGCAGAAAGAAAACAGGAAAGACGGGAGGATAGTAAAGGAGAACAAAAAGACAAGGGAACAAGAACAATGCTAGTAATGTGAAAATTGCAGTCTTCAGTCTGATTGGATGATAGTGTCAAGTCAAGTCAATCTTATTTGTATAGTCCAATATTACAAATTTGCCTCAGGCTGCTTTACAGTCTGTTCAGGATACGACACCCTCTGTCCTTCACAGTGTGACCCTCTCATCGGATAAGGAAAACCCCCCCCCGCCCACAAAACCCCTTTCAACAGGGAAATAAATGGAAGAAAGCTCAGAAAGGGGAACCACAGGAGAGAGCCCTCCTCTGGGTCGGACAGACATACAATAGATGTTGTGTGTACAGAGTGATATATAATAATATGCATAAAGAAATGTAATAACTTTGGAGAAATGAATGAGGTGAAATGCAAAGGAATAATCGTGCAGAACTACATAACTAAAGTCATGAATACCTAAATAAATACATACATTTAAAAGTAAATGTAAAAAAAATAAATAAAATAAATGCATGAATAAAAAAACTTGCAAAAATGAATAAATAAAAGATAAATAAATACTGTTACAAATAGTAAAAATACATAAATAACTTAAATAAATTAAACAGAAGAGTAAATAATTACAGGAATTAATACAAAAAATTTCAGTAGAAAGCTTTTGTTATCGAGTGTTCCTATTGGCTGTGCTCCAGCTGGTGGACTGTTCTTAAAATGGCTGCCGAGTCGCAAACTTTCTCATTTTACCGCTAAACAGTAACTACAAGATGTTTCTGGCATTACAAATAGGCGTTACAGTAACAATATTAATTCATATTTGATCAGCGGCGCCTAGTTTGACCGTTTGATCGGAGTTTGTGAGTGATTGACAGTTGCTTAGAGACAGCAGGCTCCACATCAGCTCTGATTGGTTGTTTTCCTCCGCTCTGTGAAATCTTGCAGATGCCATTTTTTTTTTTCAGATTAGCTGTCTAATGTGCTACTATCAGGGTATAATGACAGTTTTATAAAAATAACTTATTGTAATCATATTTGCTCCATTTCTAATAAATGTGCTAATGATGTAATTGTTGATTGAGGCGTCTCACCTGAATGTCAGTCGATGCAAATTCACCGCTTGACACTGACTGTCACTTTTATAGCTACGAATCGATCTCACAGCTCATGCAGAAAGACTTGTTAGTCTGTTATACTGTGAATAACAAGCATGAAGCACCTAACGAGTGTGAGAACATTTGGCCACCAGGTACAAACACAAGGAGACATCAGAGAGAGAATCAGCTGCATGTTTCTGACGAAACCTCATTTGACTTTGTTTTATTTTGCAATTACTTCTGAGCTTGACATTACTCAGGAAGATATCAGCCCGGCTCAGACAGTTTTTATGCATATTTCTGTGTGGTTTTTCATGATTTCAAAGTACAATGATAATTGTAAAAAAAAAGTTTTGAACCTTAAAGGGGACATATAATGAAAAACACACTTTTTTCAGTGTTTGTGCACATATATCTGAGTCTCTGGAGAACCCACCAGTCCACAAACTGTAAAATCAGATTTGACGCCTCTTCCTATGTCACATGCAGGCTTATTAGAATAGACTGGACTTTTTCAGGAGGTTGTCTTAAAGAGACAGGCACTAAATTAAGTGTTTCTGAGGGTGAATACACACATAATGTGTTCTTTGAACATTAAAGATGCTATCGACAACACTGATAACATTCAGCCACATGTTAAATACTCCCTCCCCTGTTGCATTGCAATTTATCTGTTTTGGGGTTTTTTTAAAACCAACTTGAAGACCCAGAGACACCATGTGATACCAACATCATTTTACTATTGGCTCACATATGTAACATATCTTCCATAGAGCTAAACAAAACATTCATTTTAGACCCGCCAACATTTTTAAAATGATTAAATCCCTTTTTTTTCCAGGAAAAGTCAAACTTTTATTTGACACCTTTCTAAAGGCTCTGGGTGTATTATTTTTTTAAATATTTGTCTACATAAAAATGTTGTAAATGAGACTTAAAGTGTGGAAACAGGGTCTAGTCAAAATCTAAGTATGAACCTGGAAATGAGCATGACATGTGCACTTTAAATGGTGATATGTGAACATCAACAGGGATTTGGAGTGATGCCGAAGCAGAAGTCTAGTAGTTTTTGTATTTTGGCCACAGCATCCTAACAGCTTTACAGCTGCTAAGTTTGTTTAAGCAGTCAGTAACACAGGCAGCTGGAGGCCACAGGCAGGATTTTCAGACAAATCTGTCCTGTTTATCCTTCATGATTCATCCATCCCTCCCTCCCGTCTATCCTGTTATCCTTTGCTTTTCAGGGTCTTTACAGAGACTGAAAGCCACCCTATACACAGTGTATACTGCACACTGTAAAAATACCTAATTCTTTACAGGATTAGGACTGAACATGTGTCCTGCATCCTAATTCAGGCTCTGACTCCTTCCCAGTTGGCTTTACAAGACCTAATATGCCAAAAGAAGTCTGCAAAGTGTGTCCTCTTTTGCTCAGATTTGAAGGATAAACCTGTTTATGTGTGTGCCGGTAAAATGTTTACAAGTGCGAAATATGATTTGTCCAAGTGATATTCAGCATGCGTTCAGATGGTCACACCTAAAATAATTTAAATACACTCAGTGTGTGCTCCTGTTAGCAGCCTGGAAATAATTACACTTCTCACACTTCTGAATGTGTTTGTGGATAATCATAAATGGCTTTAAATTGTACAACCGTCTCTTTGTTGTAGTGAAACAAACAGCATCTTTACGCCCTCTGTCCTCTTTACACTTGTGTCGGAATGACATCATTCTGGCACACGGTCTGGTCTGTGTCATCCACAACACCTACAAACACAAAGAGACACACAGCAGTGACACAAGTCAGGATAATCTTTGGATCCTGAATCAACACTAACTGCCTCTTCCAACATTATCTACCGTTAACTAGCTGGTCTATATTGAGAGAACACATTGTGATTTAAAAGCTGGTTAGTTATAATTATATGTTTTCATTCAAGATTTGATATCATTGCATTTACATAGTATTTCAAAATGGGTTTGCTATGTTACCATTATTATTGAAAACACAATAACCACTTTCATCGTCACATTTCATTTGCTAAGTTAATACAAATAAATAAATTATAATAAATGCCCACTTTTTAAATCTGCATCACAAAGTGGTTCATACGGTGACCGATTAAAACAACTAATAATAAAAAGCAAACAGAGATAAGTATAGAAGACATCAGTCTTAAAGTGGCAGTAGGCAGAATACGTTTATTGTTTTCAAAAATCCAGCCCATGACAGAAGACTGCCAATCACAGGTCATTTCAGAGAGAGCGTTCCTATTGGCTCTGCTCCGGCTGGTGGGCGGGGCTTGGTATTTCCTCAACTGATCTGCCAGGTCGCAAATTTTCTCATTTTACAGCTAAGCAGTAACTACAAGATGTTTCTGAAAACATTTGAGGAGAAAAATAGGCATTACAGTAACAGACTATTGATTCATATTTGATCAGCGCTGCCTGGTTTGACCGTTTGATCAGAGTTTGCGAGTGATTGACTCGTGGCTCTCATAGATGGCGGCAGACTCCAGATCAGCTCTGACTGGTTGTTTTCCTCTGGTCTGTGAAATCCTGCAGATGCCATTAGGAGCACTGGAGGACACCATAGAATATACTGTATATAGTGACTGTTTTATGAAAATAACTTCTTTTTAATTGAATTTGCTTCATTTTTACCTGCTGCAGCTTTAAAGGAACAATATGTGGTACTGACAGCTAGCATTTAAAATGGGTGACAGCAGTCCACATTCAAAATATTGGAGCCGTGGCCTTCCCGCTCCTCCGGTGTGACTGATCACAGTTAGCGTGTGTTAGCATCGCGGCGTTAGCCTCTGGCCAGTGGAAGTCTGAATCACTTCATCGGCTGTGTGTCTAAAACACTCGCTGCCTTGATAACCAGCTGCACACGGACCACAGAGAGATGTGAGGCCCTTCAGGTCGGGTAAAATCTAACGTTAACGTTAACTCTGTTGATCCAGTTTGCTCGCTTGTTTCCAGGGCTGCAGGTTGTACTTGTATTCCAGTTTGTTTCATGTGTGGCAGCAGGGTGCTGAAATGGGCAGTGGATGGGATCACGTCGGCCAAAACAAAAACAGATGTTACAGACCAGAATGGAAATTTCAAAAGAGGTCACACAGGCTGTAGCATTGTTGTCGGAGGAGCCAGTATTTCAGTTTAGCATTTTCCCTTAATCTCTGATGACAAATCATGGTTATTTTATGATTTATTATAGTAAACATATTTGTCCTTTAATCAAACTGTTTGGATACTTGGATTGGTTGTCCTCATCTTTCTCCTCATCTCCTCTGTTTCACCTTCACTTATTGAGTCTTATGTTGCTTATTTTGCATCCATCCAGTAGCCTATTATATATTTTTCGGTCTCTACTGTATTCGGTGGATCTTGAGATACCTTGCTCAACTCATTTTATCAGTTATTGATGTTGAAACTTGTTTTTGTGGTGACTCCCTTGACTCCTTTTTCAGCTGTTTGTTGCAGCATGTGGCTGTATAAAGTATAAAGATGTTGTTTCATATTGTGAGTTTGATGCCCGACGATGGTGCACGAATGAAACTTGGTGCTGCGAATTCACTCAGTTCTTTTGAATCTAGGTCAAAAAGAATAAAAATTCATGTCAAGTAAAACTGAGTTTAGAAGGAAAGAAAAAAATCTCTCCCACTCTCTCGTCTCCTTCCATCATCTGCATCCTCTCCACCCTCTCATCACCTTCTCCCAGCTCTCCATCCATCTGCTCTTCCCTCCTCTTTTCCACCCTCTGCTCTCCAGTTTTCCCTCTCTACGGTGAATCAGGAGAGGATCACACTCTGCATGCGTCCTTCACGCTGTTGTTTGCCGTTTGATGAGCGAGGAGGTGGATGGTGAGGCATCTGAGGAGGGAGGAAAATTGTGATGCTGTTGGGAACCTGTGCCAATTTCAAGCAGCACTTGCCGCTCGTTTTTCCACTCGAACGCTCCTCACACGGCTGACGTTCTCCAGAGGCGGCTGCCTTTCCTTCAAAATTGAGATCCAGCGTTGTCGGCCAGGTGTAGAGAACGCTTCACGCCTCTGGGAACAGAGCGAGACTGCTGCGTATTTAAATGAAATATCAAACATGTATATCCATACGTGTAGAAAATCAGTTTTCCTCCAGTTTGAGAATGCGTGAAGTTTCTCCGTGACGGTGGAGCTATACATCCTGTGCTTCCTGATACTTCAATCATGTTGTATAAGTGCATCACCTGGAAACAGCAGTGATATGAAGAGACATTCGCCTGCCTGTCTAATCTCATGTTACCGACATAAATCACATGAAGAGCAGCAGGGTTGGCGTGATGAGCTCAGACGCTGCTGCTCTCAGGCAGAATATTTGTTTCTTCAGTTTTATATAAAAATCTGCCAGTATGCCATATAAAACACCCAGAATAACTTGTGGTGTATCTGTCACATGAAGAGTGATGTGGCCCTCATTAAATATCTTTAGTTATCGTAAGCTAAATGATGCTGAAATCAATTAACAACACAAAATAATACCTCCATATGCACTCTTTTAGATAATCTGGATAAACTGTTGCTTTGTTTTCAACCTGTCCGACTGCTGCTGTTTCTTACCCTCCACAATTACTTTGATGAATGCAGTATCATCATAATAATGACTAAAACTACACAAATAAGGCCCCTGTTGTAATAACCTAGTTTTCCCTTCAGCCTGGTCACATTCCCAGGACGTCAAATACCGACATTTTGTCACAGCTGTCGATGTAAGTGGGCAACTCCTGAAAAGTGAAGCCATCTTGCATTTTCTCTAACGGCCAGCAGGGGGCGACTCCTCTGGTTGCAAAAACAAGTCTGATAGCATAGAAGTTTATGAGAAAATGAGTCTCCTTCTCACTTGATTTATTACCTCAGTAAACATTGTAAACATGAGTTTATGGTCTCAATCACTAGTTTCAAATCTTCTTCAATACAGCATGATGTTCATTTAGTAAATTATGGTCCATTTAGAGTCAAATAGACCATAAAGCAGGGGATGCTTTATGGTGTGGTTACATTGTGATTGACAGGTTGTTACCACGGCGTTGACTAGTCTGGGAGTTGTCTGTCGTTGTAGATTTTGTCGTTGTTTTCATTTCTTGAAAGTTAATTGAAACATTTTAATCACCTAAAAGAATGTATTCACCATTAGGTTGAACTGAGCTGCACCCTCTTGTGTCACTTCTGGTTGCAAACAACCAAGATGGCGACAGCCAAAATGCCAAAATTAAGGCTTCAAAACAGCAGTCCACAAGCCAGTGGGTGAAGTCACAGTGACTACATCTATTTCTTATATACAGTCTACGTTGGGTGTCTGATAACGACCCACAAGACACCCTTTAATGTCTGTATAAGATGCTCCAGGCTTTCAACCAATGAATCCAATGCAAACCTATCTGTAGCAATATTAGACACACAGCAAGTGCTACGAAAGTGGAGACATAGTACAAAGGTTGATAAAGTCTGCTTGGGCCGGGTGGGAGGAATGACTCAAACAAACACTTTCACCCATGAGATTGCTGCTTGTGACCCGGTGTGAAACCAAAAGTTCATGTAGAGCTATTTTTAGCTATGCTACACAACTTATTTTAACCCAAATAACGATCTTTTAGTAAACCTAACCAAGTGCTTTTGTTTGAATTCACAACCTTAAGCCTGTTTTTACTTCGGCTGTAGTGGAGCGCCATAGATTGACACGTCGGGCTACCCAGAGCGTTAGAAAGTGATGCCAAGGAGTCGAGTTGGGAAAAGAAGTGGTTCAACGATGTGGGCAGAGTGTATAAAACATTTCTCTGTGTGTCTGTAAGTAAACCTGCTATAGGTGGACTCTGCACTCATGGCCTTCAGCTAAATTTACACACAATCCCACAGATTAAACTCTGTAATCCTCCTGCTGCTCGTCTCAAATTGTGACCAAACCTGGCCTGAGGTTTATCACTACACCAGGTGTTTCCATATATTTACATCTTCCCTGCTCCTTCCTCCAACTCAAAGTGCATGTTTGCCTGTGATAAGAAAAATAAATGGTCCCTGCAGTAGTATGTGCAGTAATTGAATTGACAACATAACGAGGTCTTATCTGGCGTCTTTCTCCAGGCGCGGCAGAGGAGTGACGTGCCGAGCGAGCTCCTGATGCAGGAAGCGCTTCTGGGCCACCAATGAGCTCTTGACCCTCGCTGCTCACTGGAGCACATCCTAACACACAGCACGGAGAAGGCTTGTGTAAATGAGGTGAGTGTGTGTGTGTGTGTGTGTGTGTGTGTGTGTGTGTGTGTGTGTGTGTGTGGATCCGCAGGGCATTGGCGCGTCTGTGAAGGCATCTTGTTATAGCTGCCAAATGCGTGCTGTGGCGAGGTCGCAGCATGCACTCACATGAGAACACGCTTCCAACATGCAGACAGGTTCAAACCAACGGTCACAGCAAGGTGGCCAAGGCCGCTCCATGTTTTCCATGTGAAGTTGCCATGGCAATAATGGTTTGATCCTGCTGCAGATGTGCTGTAGTTTTGACCGGGCTAATTACGGAGAGAGGCAAACAAAACAGATGTGTTCTTCATTATATCTGCGAGGGAAGCTGAATGAAGAAGGAGATGGAATTTGGTAAAGGTATAGTCAGTAACCTTTTACAAATTACAAGGTTTCAAGGTAATAAATTCCTATTAATTATAATGATTACAAACTTTCAACAGTGTATGAGAGTGATGCTGCAGTTTTGTAGCCCAGTGCAGTAAAATTGTGCAGGATTAAATGATGGCACACTGTTTTACTTACTTGAAGAGCTCACAGGGAAACAGAAAATGCTTTAAAAAAAAATATTTTAAGATGTGAATTACTGTCAGATTTTACCTCAGTATATTATTGAATCACACACGAGTTCGATATACAATATGCAACCAGTGATGAAGGGTTTACAAGTAGGCACGGGGCACTTCTCATTTCTCAGTAGGTGCCTCCTCGTCTCCTTGCTCCTCCATCTTTTGACCCAGAAATCCATCTCACCATCTTGAAGAATGTACCAGTTCCTAATCTCGAGGAGCGAGGGGGCTCACCTGAAGAGCTACTGTATAGTTGAAGATACGCCGGTGTATCCTTCGGCACCCATGACATAAAAGAAGTGACACACAGCTGGGCTAATCTCAAACAATGGCAAATGTAACTGTTACTTTTCATTTCACCTTGATATTACTTTTTATTGTTGAATGTAGGCTTCATTCAATTCAGCTGCTAGAATTGTGACATGACGTTTACAAGCGCAAACAGCTGTTAATGGTGAATTTTTATATATATATATATATATATATATATATATATATATATATATATATATATATATATATATATATATATATATATATATACTATATATAATACTTGGGTGTTGACCCCTTTTTTTTTCCTTTTTTTATTTTTTCGATTTTTCAAAAAAGTTGAATCATACACTTCTAGTGACTTTTACTCTGGAAAATGTCTAAATTAATGCATTAAAATGTTTTTCAGCATTTATGTAATCAGAGATGTCCTGAAGTCAAATATATCAGTCAAATAAAAGAATAAAGACATTTGCCTCACAACTTAGTGGTATTTTCTTTTTAATTTATAAGGGACATGTAATGTTTTATACTTCTGGGGAAAACAGTCCAATTCATCTTTGTATATACAGTATACTATATACATATATATTGTATGCTGTTACCTTTGTTAACACCTTATTTTGGAAACTGGATGTGCTCACATGTATACTTGCTAACTTCACTAAGTTTGACATTACTAGCAACTTTTTAGCTCTCCCATGTCTTAATACATCCATGGTCAGACCCATTGGGGCTGTTTGAATGCATTTAACATAAATGTCAGTATATGGTGCTCTACCGTAGTGTAGGTTGATTTGACCATGCAGATGTGAGTGATAACTGGTTTGACCACACGTTATATGACAACAGTGTTAGCATGCAGCTTTAGCTGTGATGTCTAGCTCTGCTTTTCCTGCAATGTGTGAAACCCAAAGTGCTTCCATACTTTACTGTATGTGTAGTGTTTACCACGCTGGATTTAAAATGTGAGCGTGCAGGTTGTATCCACGCAGACTCTCCACTGGTTGTCTCGTCCAGCTGTGGTTTGTTTTGGTTGAAGGACACAGTGGACATGACGTTGTATTACTCAGACTACAACAATAAAAGTGTCAACTTTCTTTCTGAAATTAAACATATTGATAAAGATATTGATTCTGGCATTAAAATATTGATTTCAAAATAGTTTTCTGAAAAATCGCAATACATAGGTGAGTCATTTTTTCCCCCATCCTTAATATCATATACAGTATATCACTTAATCGGGTGTCACTCTATATTTCTACTGTACAGTACATTTTGTGCATGGGTGTTTAATAAAAAATAAATAAAATAAAAGTATGACATCCGTACATTCTTATAGTAAATATAATATATCTCTGTATGGAGACATCATAAAATACAGCAGTGTAACAAAACAATGGACAGATGATGCATCTGTGCCACACGACATGTATAACTGATGCTGCTGTAAAATGACGGCTGTGAGGCGGGGATGTCTCATCATATTAAATGCCTTTTGCCTTCCCTCCTCCCACCTCTTCCTCGTCTCCTCCACTCGCATCTCCCGTGGGTTGGACTAAGATGTGAGAAGAGGAGGCGAGGAAAGGAATCGAGGATATACAAACTGGGAAATGAGAATGTTTCAAAAACTGACACATCAATACTCACTTAAATGTAGGAAACTGTCCTCAGGTGGTTAAACAGCCTTTTCTTGCACTGTTGGATTCAGCATATTGTTTTACCTTATAACTTTAAGGCCTTCAGCTACTGAGCCATTTATTTGCCAAAAGAAAGTAATTAGTCATGTTATTATTAGGGCTGTAAGTCGATTAAAATATTTAATTGTGAGTTATTACATGATTGTCTGTAGTAAATTGTGATTAATCTCAAATTTATCACACATTTTTTTATTTGTTCAAGATGTACCTTAAAGGGAGATTTGTCAAATATTTACTACTCTGTTCTCTGTTCAAATATGTTGTTTTATGCAAATGTATTGAGATATTTATCGTTGGAAATTAATTAACAACACAAAATAATGACAACTATTGTCCAGAAACCCTCACAGGTTCTGAATTTAGCTTGAAAAATATGCTCAAATCATAACATGGTAAACTGCAGCCCAACAGGCAACAACAGCTGTCAGTTGCTGCGTTTACATGGACACAAATAATCAGAATAAAGGACCAGTCAGATTAAAAATGCTTCATGTAAACACGTCGATCGGAAGATTCTGATCGATACGGCCCAACCGGAAAGAAATTTCCCATTCGGATCATGTCTTCCTGGTTGGGGTGAAATTATCTCCATTGCGCATGCGTGCTACGTCAGCGTGACACATGACAGACAACAAGGCGTTTGTTTACAACACAGGCGGAAGTACAGCTTCTTCTTCTTCTACTATTTCCAGAAAATTAGACAACTCTGCACATGCTTAAAGGATTTTTTCTGATAAAACGCTTGATGCATGTATAAGCACGTCATGATCGGATCACTTTATAGTGTCCATGTAAACAGTGGATTTGGAATTTCCGACCAACCAAGGTTCAGATCGGACTGAAGAAATCCTGCGCATGTAAACGTGGTTAATGTGTCAGCGTGCTGACTTGACTATGACTTGCCCCAAACTGCATGTCATTATCATAAAGTGGACATGTCTGCCAAGTGTAGACTCGTGGGTACCCATAGAACCCATTTACATTCACATATCTTAAGGTCAGAGGTCAAGGCACCCCTTGCCAAAATTTAGCACAAGTTTGGGATTTTATTTTTGTTTTTTTTTTTATTATTTCGTTTCCACTCGGGTGTGTGTATAAAGTTGGGTTGATGGAAATGTACTTACATCAAGTACATAAGATATTATTTAATGTGCCATAGGCGTACATAGACACACAAATGCAAAAATTTTAAATATCCTGTATTCCCAACCTGGTATATGTTCTTGAAAATTCCCAGCTGAATAGTGCTCAACGCTATCCTGGACATTCTCATCATAACTCTGGTAATATAGAGGGTTTTGCAGTGTTGTAGTGCTGCATAAATGCATAACCGCTGTATGAAAAGAGACAGTCAGGCACAATGAATGGGGACAAACACTGATCAGTCTGCCATGATGTGTACTCTCTCCTGACAGCCTACAGCAAACATTCACTCATGCTTCCATGGGAACACTGCTGCTGTGTCTACACACACTATACAAGCACAGACTGTTTGCATGTATGAGTAATTGCACGCTCCCAATGCGATAGAGGAAGACGCCTGTATAACCTGACACATTTAATCTGGGACAACTAACCTCCGTCTCCTCTGGGAAGTCACACTTCGCTCTCATAAAGATTGTCTTCCGTCTGATTGGCCGATGGTCATGAGAGATAAGACAAAGAGGAAGATGTGAGCTCGAGAGC
The DNA here is from genome assembly GCA_947000775.1 of Pterois miles. Lineage (NCBI taxonomy): Eukaryota > Metazoa > Chordata > Actinopteri > Perciformes > Scorpaenidae > Pterois > Pterois miles. Next base: position 8,098,478 of record CAMQGK010000005.1, on the reverse strand, counting down.
CACAAAGAAGACAATCATCCCCATCTGACACTGAGACACAAGCATGACTAAACGCCTGTGTTATCCTGATTATATCTTCTCTGTTTTTCAGACAGAGCCTTATTGATATCCGTTGCTTTACATTAGCATACATGGCAGCGTGTCAGATGAAATGTCACGTAAAGTAAAGAGATGATTTAACCGTAACAGAAGAGAGGATGAGGAGTTGACAGTGCTGTCATGAGTCATTGGGGAGTTTGAGGCACATGAACCAGATGCATTTTGCATCAAAATGCTTCTAAATCATAACGGACAAATAGGGACTTGCAGACATCATACAGAAATGGCTGGAAACATAGAGACGTTTTCCAGTGATATCTTTGTTTCTGATGATTTAATGCATTAACGCAACTTTAGGTTATAGCAGTCTCAGTTTAAAAGTTGTGTGAAGATACTGGTATCATATGAAACTAGAAAACCTAAGGAGTCCATGTTATGTTATAGTAGTTTGTCACAAAGGAGGATAAATAATGCTCCATAATTACAGTAATGGTACTGCCAATTTCAAAAGGGTCCCTTGACCTCTGACCTCCAGATATGTGAATGTAAATGGGTTCTCTGGGTACCCACCAGTCTCCCCTTTCAGACATGCCCACTTTATGATAATCACAGTCAGTTTGGATCAAGTCATAGTCAAGTCAGCACTCTGACACACTGACAGCTGTTGTTGCCTGTTGGGCTGCAGTTTGCCATGTTATGATTTGAGCATATTTATTATACTAAATGCAGAACCTGTGAGGGTTTCTGGACTATATTTGTCATTGTTTTGTGTTTTTAATTAATGTCAAATAATACATATATACATTACTTTTTACATAAAGCAGCATATTTGCCCACTACCATGTTGAACACATACAAAAATTTGATTAATTTGCGATCAATTGTGGTTAAATATGGACAATCATGTAATTAATCATGATTGAACATTTTAATTGATTTACAGCCCTAATGATAATAATAATAATAATAATAATAATAATAATAATAATAATAATAATAATAATAATGATAATAATAATAATAATAATAATAATAATAATAATAATAATAAAAGGCAACATATATTAATAACCAAGATGAGACTGATACTTTAATTTGAGCTTTTAAGATTCAGAATAATGATGAAAAATGGAAAAAAAGAAAGAAAATTCAACCAGTAATGTGACAATGGTGCTCAAAAACATCCTTGTTCTGTTTGCTTCTGTTACGTTTCCAACAGCAACAACAGCATCTCATTCATTCAACAGAAGTTGCCCAGCGGCCCATGAAGCAAATAAAGCTTGACCTCCAAGTATATAATTACTCTGCATAAATCGGGTCCATAGAGGCGCAGTAGCCTTTCCTTTAACTCTGCCTCCCAGCCCTCGCTCCAGCCTCGGTCTGGGTCTCATTCACATTCACCTGAGGAAGGGATTCAGCTACTAGTGCATTCTCCAACTCTCCAGACCTCATGATTTAAATAAGGGCAATTCAAGTGTTCATACTGGAAAGTTCATCCATCCACCTTTAACCGCTGATCCTGTTAGGGGTCGCGGGGGTACTGGAGCCGATCCCATCTAGCACTGGGTGAAGGCGGGGTTTACCCTGGACAGGTCGCCAGTCCATCGCAGGGCCGACACATAGAGACAGACAACCATTCACACTCACATTCACACCTACGGGCAATTTAGAGTCATCAATTAACCTGCATGTCTTTGGACTGTGGGAGGAAGCCGGAGAACCCGGAGAAAACCCAGGCTAACATGGGGAGAACATGCAAACTCCACACAGAAGGGCCTCAAGCCGGATTTCAACCTACAACCCTTTTGCTGTGAGGTGACAGCGCTAACCGCTGTACCACCATGCAGCCCCATACTGGGAAGTTGATTTCCGTACAAAAAATACAATAAATTATCTGCTGTGTTACATACGTCTTCTTCTCAGTGTAAGTCTCTGGGAAAAAAGTCTTTTTGGGCCCAGTGGCGTCATGTGACAGACACTGAAGTTGTAACTCCGTTGTTAAGACACTATGAAAATTTTCGACAAAGCCCAGTGTTCTTCCTTGGGGCTTGGAGTAATACACTCACACTCGCTCTCATCATCAACCTCTTACCAGCCACCCTCCTGAGAAAACCCATTTTGGCCGCTTGTACCCACGATCTAGTTCTGTCTGTCATGACCACAGGTGAGAGTAGGTACGAAGCCATTCAAAAACTTCCTTGTTCCCTTCACTTGTGTTACATTTCCAACAGCGTAAATGGCATCCCTGTGCAGTGCAAAGGATATTGTGGATGATGATTTTTTATAGTGGACATTTTACAGTGTACATTTTACAGTGTTTTGTCTGACTCGGATAGTCAGCCAGAGAGGCCGCTCATGGCTGCTGCTGCAGAGGGAGAATGTGGCCGGTGGGGACCTGATTTAGTCTCTTAGTTAGGCGAGAAACTCGAGTTCGGAAACTGTTATATTTTCCTGTTTAGGTGTAAGAATATTTCCTATTGTAGTATTTGTTTTACTGCTTCACTTGTATGGAATCTTATCTATTTTTATATTTGCTTTAATTTGCACATCATATTATTTTGCTCTTGTTGTCTCCTTAATGCAAAATTTTTATTTTATTTATTTATTTATTTATTATTATTTTTTTTTTTTTTTTCAATTTTCTCGACAATTTTGTCCCCAGCCAGATTTGAGCCAGGGAAGTTACCTTTATGTGGTATGAATTTAAGCACATTATGCCACTGTGAACCTTAAATACACTGTGAGTTACATGTTTTAAAATAAAATTTGTCATAATGTGTACTGACATACAAAATACTACCGCAACTACTACTACTAATAATAATAACAATAATCTGGGCTGTTAATGCGTTAATAATGTGTTAATAAAGAGTGAGGATACTGGAATCATATGAAACTAGAAAAGCTGAGGAAACCATGTTACCAACCATGTAATACTAGTTTGTCGTAAAGGAGGATGCTCCTTTGCAATACTCCAAACTTACATTAATAGCATGCGCATTTTCAAAGAGGAGAGAGAGTTTTATGCTAAATTTTTATGAGTTTTATGCTAAATGCAGTACCTGTAAGGGTTTCTGGACAATAATTGTCATTGTTTTGTGTTTTGAATTGATTTCCAATAATAAATATATACAGACATTTCCAGCAAAGCAAATTGGCAAATCTGCCTTTAACGTTCATTTTGAACAGATAAAAAAAAGGTGTGATTAATTTGCAGTCAGTTGCGATTGAATATGGACAATCATGCGAGTAATCACTACTAAATAGTTTAATCAATTTACAGCCCTAATAATAATAATAATAATAATAATAAAAATAATAAAGTTAAAAATAAAAATTACATGAATAACCAAGATGACATCAGTTCTTTATTCTGCGCATATAAGACTCTGAATAATCATGAAAAATGGAAACAAGAAAGAAAATTGTAAGAAAGTAAATCTATTTTTTTTTTTTTTTACCAAACTGGAATACAAGGACCCAGAAGTAAAAAAAAAAAAAAAAAATGTCATCCTGTTATCATATTGTCCAAATGTCTCATTTTCTCTTTTTATTTGTCATTCAGCTCTACAGAGACAGCAGAAGGTCGAGGCTTGCAGGTCTCCTTCCTGCTCTGTACACTCTGTACCTAACCGCTCTCTGCAGCTCCAAGCTGAAAACATGCGCACCTGGTGACGCAGCAGTCTGCCGCTGTCTGCTGCTGCGTCATGTGCGCACTACTTAGCCAATACTTCGCTGTTCTCTTAAGTCTCATCTCTCCGTGCTCTCTCTCTGTATATATTTTAAATTTAAATTATGTATTGCTTTTCCTAAAATGCGCAAGGATACATGAGGTGACTCTTTTCCAGGTCACTGGACTTGTTACATAATTCATCACCTCTCTGCAGCTTGTGAACATCTAGTACCCCCCCACTCATCCTCGTACCCGTGGAACTTAATAAAAAGAAATTAAAAGAGCAACAAAAACAAAACTAAGAGCATCATAACCGGGTCACGCGGTGTTTTTGCTGCAGCTGCAGCAGCGGTGCGCCGCACCGACCTGTCCCGTCTCCGCCGCTGGCTGGCTGGCATAATTTGCAGACGGAAGGAGGAGGGGGGAGGTAGGGGGGAGGAGGGGTTTACTGACATCAGCACTGCCGCTCACTACAGCACCGAGCAGGCTGCCTGTCTGCTGGAACCAGCCACGCCATCCATTGATCCTGACGGGGCTTCGCGGATGTCTGGGCTGGCGCTGCGGGGTTCGGGTAGTCTGGAAGCGGACAGTTTGCACGCAGAGGCGTCGGTGGCGGACAGCGGCTCGTCCGTGCGGTTTGAGCGGTGAGTTTGCTGCGTGTTTTGCGGGCAGCAGACATGCAGGGCAGCCTGGCGCAGGGCTGGCGAGTTTAGTCGCAGGCACGCTCTGTCTGAAGTTCATATTCGCCAAGTCACGCTTGTTGTAACTGATAGTCTGCAGCGTCTTTCTGTCAGCCTGCTCAGCACAGTGGTTCCATGTATTTTCATCACTATAATACTCTCAAATTATCCTTATGTTTATTTACTTATGAAGCTTTGCACTAAATGTATTTCTGACATTTAAAGGGACTTTCAGGCCTGATCTGTAACATCATGTTTTTAATTTAAATTCTGGATGAAAGTGTGATGCTAACGTTAAAACTTTGATTTTAAGTTTGCAGGAGCGTCTGTCTGCTTCGGGAGGCTGCACAGACAAGAAAGGAGCAGCAGCAGCAGAGTGCACACGGGGACGCCTCTGAATAAGAAGCCAAATTCTGCACTGCAGTGGATTTCCTCAGGTGTGTGTGTATGTGTGTGAGTGTGTAGAAGTGTGTGTGGGTAGACTCAGTATTGTAGGCTCTGTACACTTTCTCATTAACAGTCGGAAGAACCTGCAGAAGCTTCGGGGCATCGTCTGGGGGTCGCCCCGTCCTAGAGAACTGTGCCACCCTCCTGTTTCCAAACCACCTAGCCGCCCCCCTTCCTCCACCCGCTCCTGTTTTTCTTCTCCCAGCACAGGCACAGTGTGGTGGCTGGTTAGTCTGGAGGCCTCAAACTGGAGAGGTGTGACCGACCCGTGGATTCATACTGTGGATTTTTAAAGAACTGCATGGATATTCAACCAAATCTACACCATTAAAGCAAAAGCCGACTGTTCAGCTCAGTCCCTTTTGCACTCAGAGGACTTATATTTTTGGATTAAGAAGGTTGGACCTGCTCTTCATGGGGTTGTAGGACTAAAAAGGTGTCAAATTCCACCTCAGGGATCAGATTTTTATCATTTCCACTGTGTCATCCAAGTCAGCACGACACAGCAAATCTCAGGTGCCATATCAGATTTCCCAGGTTTAGTTCCAGCTTCAGCCTCAGGGATTTTTAGCTAACAGAGTTTCTGTTTGGTTTCATTTCTAACGCAGCAAATCTCAGGCAACATCTGTACTTTTCTGGCTGTAGAACCGCCCTATGAACTCCCGTTGCCATGGCATCTGACAGCTTCCAGTACCGGGCACTCTTTGAGTACAAGCGGGAGCGTGGCGATGACATCAGCCTCCAGCCGGGTGACCTGCTCACCGTCGCCAAGGCCTCGCTGGTGACGCAGCCGGGGCTGGACTACCAGGATGGGGACGAACGGAGTCCCAAGGGCTGGCTGCACGGCACCAACGAGAGGACCAAGGAGAAGGGAGACTTCCCGGGGACTTTTGTGGAGTACGTCGGGACAATGAGAGTCGGCCCTCCCGCGGCTAAATCCTGGCCCAGGCCCGTGCCGCCGACCCCCGGGGGGCCGCAGAGCGATGTGGGGGTGCAGCCTCCTGGAGCAGCTGCTGCTTCAGGTACGTGCTGCCCACACAGACACGATCAAACACATCACAAGGATGCTCGGGTTCTCTGTTTGGATCGTTATTCTCAGTTGGATTGTGATCAACAGGACCGTGTTTATACACATCAACAGAAGAAAAACAACATTTTGTCAGTTTTGGCTGCAACACCTGATTTTGGACTTCAGTATGTGTCCAGTTCTGGTGTGAGCTGCTCTGCTCATACAGTATTTTATGTGAGAGCTTGGTATTGCTATTGAGTATGTTAATGTTATTGGCTTGTTGAATCCGTCTGAGTACACATTTGCTGTGTCATTGAATTCTGGGTTGAAGATGTACAGTATAAAATAGTTTGAAATGAAAAGTTTAGCTCAGAAGTCTGTGGTCAGCTCCTACCGAGTGGTTGTATATGGGTTTCTCCTTAGACTTTCTAGGACCCAAGCTGAGGTTTTGCTTTCTGGGACCCCCTCTGCAGTAGGGGTGGGGATGGGTGGGAATCATCAGAGGCCCCATGATATCCCCATATTATCACGATTCTCAAGTCACAATATGATCTCATTGGGATTTTAAATGTTTTTTAAACTTTTCACTCTGGTTATTTCAGAGTTGACATGGTACGAAATGATTCGTTAAGCTGTCTAGTTTCGTATGATACAAGTCTTCATTCTAGTTTTAAGACTAGCCTCTACAACGTCTGAAAACAGAAAAGTGTCCGGGCCCTCTGGCAGGCTGTTGTATTGTTAAGAGATTAATGGTGTATATAATAAAACTTTTACTATAACTTGATGTCTGTATATTGATACAATATTGCCATGCAAAATATCAAGAAAGTATATATTTATTTCCCCAGTAACATGAGATCAATTCCTCTCCCGTTAATTTTGGCATGTTTCACTAAACAAAACACCACACTTGTTACCCATCATGCAGTAGCGTCCAAGAACCCCGGTAGGAAACACTGCCAGTGCTTGCAAAGCCTTTTTTGTATAATGTGCTCCAAGTGCCTACGAACCCAGCTGCTATTGCTAACATAAAGTGTATTTTTACTGCTTAGTTCATAGTAGAATTTTTCAGTACTTGAGTTTGGTCTTTAAAGGCTCTATTAGTCCTCAATGCAGTGTAAAACAGAAGTGATGGAGCTCAAATCAGATTTCCCAATGGAAGGGTTGATTCAGCAATAAAACTCTGTTCTTGAAGAAAGTTGTGCTTTTTTTTGTCCAGGTTTTGTAGAAGAAATCAGCCTTGGAAAATCTGCCACTACACCAGTATAATGGAGGTGAATGAGAGCTTGAAGATGCTCACAGCATTAAAAAATGACAGAAATCTCAGATATGCACAGCTTGAATCCTGGACAAATAAAAGCAAAACAATCTCTAATTACCACTAGAGAGGAGTGATAAAGTTTTGTCTTTTCGTAGCCCATTAATCACATGAACCTCAAATACAGAGCGCTGCCATAGTGTCATAGCCTCACTGCCTGCAGGCCTGCTCCATCAGGCTGCTGCTCAGCTGATAACCTGCAGCTGTGCCTGCTGCTGCTGAGCTGATCTACCCTGATCCTTCAGCCCCAGTCCAGACAAAAACCAGCCCTGCATGAAACCCACCAGGCCTAAAGTACTCCTCCTCACTGGGTTAAGGCCAAGCTGTGTGTGTTAGGTTTCCAAGAAAATCGCCTGTGGAAGCAGATTTGGTTTGAAAGATATCTTCTGCTCTGCTCCGGTTTGGTAGTGTTGCCTCTTCGTCTCCATGCATAGGCTGTAACGGCTGTGTTGTGATGACAGGTGCATATGACTTTTTTGGTCCCCTACCAGGTTGGAAAAATGTTAATGTTTATGTGTCCTTGGTGAAGATTTACCTTTAGGGTTCACATGGGACTTTGGCAGAGTTTGGCCTTAATGGGTGATTCACTTTGGTCATGTTTTAGTAGCTTTGGTCATCTTATTCATAATGATATTGCACTCAAATTGTTCACAGCAGACAGTTTAGGTAATAATTACTGTTCACCGTTGTTTTCTCTCTAAGATAAATTTCTAGATTGATTCACATCAGAAACAAATAGTTAAAATGCCCAAAAGGTCCCCAGATCCAGCTTCTAAACTGTGAGGATTTGCTGCTTTTATTTATATTAGCATGTGTCTTTGGGTTTTTGGACTGTTGTTCAGATAAATCAAGCTATTTCATAACAATATCTTGTCCTGTTGGAAATAGTACTTCAGTATTCTAGCGCTGCCCTGACTTAGTTGATTAGTCGACTAAACGGTCATTTTGGATTTTGTTGACTAAGATTTCTTCAGTTTATTTGGCATTTCTACGCTTTTTTCATGCTGACTGACTTATTTCCAAAAACTTGTGAGCACATCTCTGGTAAAAACAAGATTTAAAGTGGTGCTTTTGTGTGATTCTTTGTGGAGAAACCCATATTTACAGAGCAGATTTGACGACAAAATCGTGTCAATGTTAGTCGATAAAGAATTTCTTTTGTCGAGGACAGCCCTAGACCAAATGATCAATCAATAAATTGAGAAAATAATCTACAGATTAACCGATAATGGACGTAATTGTTAGTTTTAGCCCTTGCTTGATTACTACATATTTGATGATCTGACTGCTCGTTTCTTGGCCTTTGACCTTTGCTTGCAAGTGTTGACTTAAAGGTCCAGTGAATAAGATCTGATGGTATCTAGCAGGGAGATTGCATCCCGAGGTGTCTTCTGTGTGCAAAGTGGGTTGGAGCACTATGGTGGCAGACACAATAACGTGAATGGTCCTCTCTAGAGCCGTTTGGAGCAGAGTGTAGAGTGTGTGCATGTGGGAAGTGAGTGGTGAAGCAAGAGAGAGAGAGCAGCGGCATCAGGAGCGAGTAATGTTACAGACGCCGGTCCAAGCAGAGTTTTATTTGTCCATTCTGGGCTTCTGTAGAAACATGGCGGTGCAACATGGTGGATGGAGAGGAAGCACTCTCCCTATGTAGATATAAATGGCTCATTCTAAGGTAATAAAAACATGCTTCTTATAAGATAAGATAAGAAGAACCTGTCATCTCTCCATTGTTGCATGTGTGTGTTCGGGTCTGCATGTACCGTGTATAAGTTAACAACAGAGGGAAAAAAATTTTCCCCTCGTGGGACTAATAAAGGACTATCCCCAAAAAAAAAACCATAATCCCCGGGGGAAATTTGGGTTGGGTTATTGTCAGGTGATAAGAAAACATACTTATTGATATAATATTCCATTTCTGCCAATAGATCCCCCTAAATGTTACGCACTGGTCCTTTAATATAGAAATGAAAAACAAGTTTCAATAAACTAGAATTTGCCATAGTCAGAATTATTATGTCGCAGTAATCATAAGGTGTGCTCGGCCTGTGTGTTCATGAGGAAGCTCCATCCTCCTCCACCCTCCTCCACCCTCCTCCACCCTGTACTCCGTAAACTGCTGCATGAACTCTGCAAGCAGCAGATCAATAACCGTATATTTCCTATGGACTCTGCAGTTTTCAGAAACATTCGGACGTGTTGTGGCTCAATATTGACTCCTGATGTGATCCAGTCGCTCTCTTCTCTGTATACGTGGACTGCTTTGATTCAATCAGTTTTTATATTTATCTGCTTTGACTTAAAATCAAATCAGTGTTTATATTTGTGACCTCTTACTGTATCTCTCGGTGGTGATTCCCGTTAGAAGACCGAGAGCATACTGTACAGAAGACGTGTTTGTGTAGTTCACTGCAGCTGGATTTTTGATGATTTCTCTTGAACTGAGCAAAAACAGTCAGCAACGAGGAGAAGGACTAAAGCCCAACATGCAGAAAGCATTGCGAAACCGGCTGCCCCACTTAAAAAGCTATTCTGAACCCTGCAGGCTTTGATTAGCGTTTTTACAGCGTTGGGGTGGTTAGCTCTGTTTTAGGCCCGGCTGTCTGCCGCAGAGTGAGTTCAGATCTGCTGTGTTTATGGTTCTTCATTTGCTAAATAGGTCAGACGCAGAGCAGTGTTCTCTCCTCTCCTTCCTCCGTCGCCTCTCTGCTCTCTTTAATTGTCTGGCTGCCCGTCTGTTTTATGAGAGTGGGTTTGGTCCGTCTCTTATAATAACATCCATAGTGCTCCGGGCTCGGGGTAAATATGTCATTTCTATATGCCACGGCTCGCTGTGCTGATGCTCTTAGTTATAGCATGTGTGATAGCTGAGCTGCTCGTCCCTCCCACTCTTCCTCTCCCCCATCCATCCATCCATCCATCTATCCAGCATCCTACAGTGCACAAGGCTGTATTTGTCCTGAATAATTGATTAGCTGACGCACTGTCGGCCTGACATGCCGCATTCCTGCAGTCACAAATCACCAGGAGTGGTAGTAGTGGTGTAGCAGCAGCACAACAGGGAGGCCTGTGCAGAGGGAAGCTAACTGAGCTGCAGCCTCTGTCAGCGCTGACACTCCGGCACGCCCTGCTCTGTTTCAGCACTCGGTCTGAAACAACACTGTTAAGGATTTTAATGTTTTTCTGGCAACAGAGCTGATTGTATATTAATTGATATTAAGAGTGAATCAACTCTCTGACTCACTCATCTCTCCACAGATTCTGTAGCCTGTTTCAGCTAGGGTTCTCACAAGAACCGATACTTATTCAAGTTGGCACCAAAATCCTGAAAACATGGTGGTAGTCATTTTTCTACTGTATCATGAGTACTGTCAGGGTTCGAGACTAACCGCCGGGGATGCAGTAAACTCACTCACATCGATGCATCCAGGGGTGCAAACTATTTTTACCCTGATAGTGCTACTTTGTGAGCAAAAACTGTGGCAGGACGAGCGTGAGTTAACATTAGCTAACTGCCGATTTCAACACAGGAGGTGCCATATATTCACATTATGATGCATTAAGGCTCTATTCATTTTTTTCTATTTTCTAACCTTTGTTGAGTCAAGGAATGTTAAATTGGTACACATTAGTCAGGGTCTGAAATTAGCACCCACCACCCGCCAGATGGCAGTAAATTGTTGGCAGTGGGCGAAATCAGGCAGGGAAAATGCTAGGGATGGGAATAGAGAACTGCAGTTGTCCGCTTTCTTCCCATCTCATGTCACCATGAGTGTTGATTCCTCTTATTGACAGTTACGCATGCACAATGACACATATGCATAGCTGTATCATGTTTCAGTTTGTTTTAGACTGGAGTGCTCAAAAGTGCTCAAAAGCATGACGCTACTACTAAACCTGAGGGGATGCACCCTATTTTTCCCTGCTAGTGTAACACTGTGACCAACAAATCAGCAGGATTAGTGTTCATAGCGTTACCTGTTAAAAACCACTGGGCAGCACAGTCCTGCTGGGATAAACAGCGGAGCCACTAACATTAACGGAGGTGCCGTCGAGTTATTACTATGAGACGTTCGCTGTCTGCTCAGCAAATGACTACTTGGTGAAGGTAAATTACTTCATTATCATGATGTGATCATGAGGGAACTCTGACCTGTTTAACTTCCTAACAACTTACCAAGATTTTTTTTAATCAAAACAAATATTTAAATAATCCTAATCATTTGAATTGTGCGTTATAATGCAAACAACCACAATAGATGACAAGTGCAGTACCTTCTCTTCCACAAAAAATAGGGCTGTGTAGCCACAGTGTAATTCAAACTCTCTAATTTACCTTGCATATAATGATTATTATGTAAAATATGTCAAACATTGAATGACATCAGATCTAAAATGTTATTCCTTTATTTAGTGCAGAGATTTTCCCCTTTCCTTTTCCATCTTTTTTTTACCTCCACATCCTTTATTTCTCTCCGTCTCCTCCTCGTCTTCCCTCTGCTCGTCTTCCACTTGTTGTCCTGAACAGTTCACTTCTCTCCCAGCAGCCACGCTGATTAAATCTGGTGTGATACCTAATAGCTTTAACAGGGCTCATAGCACTAATCAATGTGTAACACTATCTGACACCGTGCGGTTGTGAGCACCCTCCTACATTTCCCAACCTGATGCCTTACCCTTCCCTGAGGGGAGCCGTTTGGCGACTCCATGCAACATTAATTATGACAGCGAGCTAATGAATCCCTGATGGTCTCCTTGTCACTTATCTATACAGGTACATAGGAGGAATGGTAAGGTAATCAGAGCTCAAGCGGAATCCAACAGACTAATGTCATGCAGCACGCTGCTCTGCTGTGATAAGGCAGCTTGTGTCTTTTATCTTCAGATGAGCCCCGTAGCTCATTCACTCTGCTCCTCTTTTATGTAGATGAGGGATGCAATTAGATGTAAACCAGAAGACTAGACATTCCTGGTTCTCTCTGCCCGAAGGCTTTGATCGGAAGAGCTCGGGTAAGTAAAACAAATGTAACACAGCATCCTCCATTTCATCACCGTGGTGAGGTTTAGTGTTTGACAAGAACTGAGGGACCTGGATTCAGAGCAGGAAGTTCTTTGAGTGAACCCTTAAACCGAGTCTGAATCCTCAAACAGCCGCTGAAGAAATGAGGACTGGACAAAATGTCTCTGAAACTCAAATAGGACTTCGCAAAGATAGAAGTACAAGACCAAACACATGCATTCACAGTACATGCTGGTGAAAAGATCGGTGATGGCATGTGCACATCCGGCGGTAGTGAGCCTGAAAAAGCGGGGCTAGCTAAAAATAATGAGCTGCCTGGGCTTTCCCGCTACCTGTAAAGTCCTGTTTCTACCAAGTTCCTGGTAATTTAGTCCTGGGACTGCTTTTCAAGGAAAGGAAAGGTTCCTTTTCCATTGTTTGTGGTTCAAAGACCTGCAAATATTTGGCACATTATTCCACTGATGTATGAAAAAGCAACATGACATGAGACGAGTGCTGTTGGTGGTCACAAACTTTGTGGCCTGCAGTTCAGTGTGTTCATCTGTTTCATCTAAAAATCTCAGTGGAAAAAAAATAACCCTTTGGTTTTGTCTCGCTGTGACATCAATTACTGCTGAAAAGTATTGACTGATGCACATTGGATGTAATGAATGAAATGCAGAGGAGGAAAATGAAACATCTGTCTCCACATTAAATCATCTGTTGAGTGTTTAATGGTTATTTATTTGTGCTTTAGAACTTAACTGCCATGAAATACCATCTCTCTTTTACTGCTTGCACGAACCCTCCCTCTCTCTGTCTTTTTTAAAATAAGTGGGGAAGCCAACAGCAAAGCCTTACTTTACTTAATGTTATCAAACAAGGAGATATTGTACTATATCGATACTTGAGTACGTTGTTGTTTGTGAATGAGGAGGTACATGAGTTGAAACCTATGAACCAGCGGTGCTGTGTGTGTATTTCATCAGTCAGCATCGTCCCTGTGATCTCAACCTTGAAAGTTCCTGTACCTGGAGGCCCACAGAAAATGTCCCTGGGACTTAATTTAGACCCTGGTCCCTGCAATCGAAACGCAGTTCCTCAAAAGGTTCTTAGTTCTATGGGAAAGTTCCTTTGGTCCAAAAATAAAAATACCTTTATCTGCAAAATTTGAGTTTACCACATTTAATCACTTTAATCCCTTTACTGTTCTTTCGATTGGTGTTTAGCTACTGTCAATGAAAGTCAACACTTCCTGCACACACATACCAGCAAAGGGAGGATTTCTACCATTTGAGCCACTGGAAGACTTTAAATATGAAATATCTGCAAAGAAAATGTTAAATTTCATGGATTATGGCTTAAGAGCGATAGAAAAAACAGTCAAGAAGAACAAAGAAGCATAGTCTGCATATAAGAAGTGGATGTAGTCACTATGATGGCACCCATTGGTTGGTGGACTGCCGTTTTGAAGCCTCAAGTGACACAAGAGGGTGAAGCTAAGTACAGCCGAATGCTGAATGAGACATTTTTAGGTGACTAAAAATTATATAATTGACTTTCATGAACTGAAAACACACTGAAATATAAATTCAGACAACTCCCAACACCCTAAAGCATACCCTGCTTTATGGTCTATGTGACTCTAAATGGGACCATAATTTACTAAATGAGCAGCATACTGTATTGAAGAAGACTTGAAACTTTGAGACCATAAACTCATGTTTACTGAGGTAATAAAATCATAGACTTCTACACAATCAGACCTCTTTTTGCAGCCAGAGGAGTCGCCCCCTGCTGGATATTAGAAAGAATGCAAGTTTAGGGCACTTAAAGAGCCTTAGCCCTCTGCAAAGAAGAGTAAAAGTAGAAACGACTGTAATCAATATGTTAATCTGTTAAAAAATACATTATTATAACCAGTAAGATACAAAAATAAGACCCATGGTTTAAAAATGACATTTTCTTCCAACGTGCTGCATGCTACCGTATGTTTCCCACCAGACTGATAACATGTATGTAACATATGATTCATTGGCGATGAGGCTGGACAAAGAGCATGATTACCTTCAGATTGTGCTATTGTGCATGTTTCACCCGACACACAGCTACATATCAAACAGAGGCTGTCAATAGCAATCACAGTTTTTAATTGCGCACCGGGCAGTTTGAGTGTCTCCGTGTCTTCAGAGGTGCGTCAGCGTTGAGCGGGGCAGCGGATCAATGTGATCAGGGAGGTGATGAAACAGCGCTGCACTGGATAATGACTGGGAGATCAAACACAATGAGAGAGAGAGGGAGAGAGGGAGGGCAGGGACTGCAGAAAAACACACAGAGCAGTAATTGCCAGCCTCGCAGAGTATCTGTGTAATGAGTGTGGAAGTGTGTGTGCTCACCGAGGTGTGTGTTAGCGTTGACAGCCCCATGATCAGCTCCGCGCTCGCCGGCGTGCGATGAGTTCATGGGATCGATGGCCGCAACCTCGGCCTAACAAGCTAAGCGGGCTAAGCGGCCTCATTTGTAGGTTTATTTTTAGCCGGACTCTTAGCTCTTTGTTCGGTCTCTAATGGCCCTCAGTGTCCTCGGTGTGAGTGTACGGTGGAGAGAGGAGTGTTAGTGTTGTTGTTTTGCAGAGACTCAGCCATGTGAAGGACACGCCGTCATGTCTCAGTGTGAAGATCAAGTGAGGCAAGAGGAGGGAAGGAAGCTTTGTTGTGTTTCTGTCAGTGAACCGTTCAGTCTCTTTGAGCTTTCACAACTTTTACCTTTGTCTCGTCTTGGTTTTTAGATTCAGGGGCAAAAGGAGCAATGTGCTTTTTTTTTTTTTTTGCCTCTATCAGCCATGACCATGGCCAAAGGCATAAAAAGGTTGTCCAACAGTTTTTGATCATAACTCACAAATTCATATGCTAATTCTAACAATTTCACACAAATGTCATAAGATAAAATAATGAAGTGATGACATTTTGTACAGACGTCACTGGTTGGCGGAGGCACACAACCATGAGGTGGTAATTCTAGTTTCCATCAGGATACTAGTACAAACTGCCTGCACAATGCAAGTAGTCTTTATCATTGTTAGGGCGGAGCACGATACATAGTCTAAAATGTAATCAATGTTTTGTTGATACATCAGGACCAATCTGATCAAAAAAGAAGTAAACAAGATTACAAATCTACCTGATTCGAAGACGCCAAAGTTTTCAAATGTTGTCTAAACACAAGCAGCACAAGCTTAAATAAAATAGTGACAAATTGCAGGATTTTAATTTAAATCAGGAACTTTCTGATCAAAAAGTTAATGAACAAGATTAAAGTAGCTTGATTTTTTTTTTATTTTTTTTTATTATTATCCTACAGCAAAACGCAGCCAATGCTGGGAAAGCTATTTTCCAATGAAAGCAGCTAGCAACAATAACAACAAAAGTCCTGAAATCTAGCGAGAACGTCACCAAGTCAGCGACACTGACAGAACCCTCCAACGCCACTCTCTCCCACAGTGATCATAATGAACAGAACCAATGAACAGGACTATAGCTTGTTGCTTACTGTAGTCCTGCGACAGCCACAGCTACTGGGTTTCTCTTCTATTTTGTCAAAGCATTTGATTTGATTGCTGTTGGGATTTAAAGAGTATTGTAATATAATCAACTAATAAGGGATGTTAATAATTAACCATTGAACCATGAACCGGCATTAAGCATTTTAACCAATTAACGTGATTAAAGAGTTCAAATAGGCATTAATAATTAATTAAACATTTGAGAAAAATGCAGAGGAGCGGCTCGTCACTTTAACGAGAGAAGCTGGTCCACCTTAAGAGGTGCAGATACAGGAAGTTGGCTCAGGACTTCCAGCTGAGGAGTTGTAGCTTGTAGCCTTGTAGCATTTATTCACACTGTCTGCTACAGCTACATCCACAGCTATAACATCACCAACAAACACACACCCACCACCACACACAATCTGTCAGAAACTCACTGAAGTTACACTACAGCGGGCATGAAGCCACCGGCAACGCTAGCAGCTGAGTTGTGCGTTCGCAAACACACTAAACTAAATGTGCGGTGGAGGCTTTTACTGGGAAAGTGGCTGCATGTCCATGACACTACACGCAGTGAACTGGAGACAGTGAACGCAGCCCCGTGGTTGCTAACGCTCCCGGACAGTGAACTGGAGACAGTGAACTGGAGACAGCGAACGCAGCGCCGTGGTTGCTAACGCTCCCGGACAGTGAACTGGAGACAGTGAACTGGAGACAGCGAACTGGAGACAGCGAACGCAGCGCCGTGGTTGCTAACGCTCCTGGACAGTGAACTGGAGACAGTGAACTGGAGACAGCGAACACAGCGCCGTGGTTGCTAACGCTCCTGGACAGTGAACTGGAGACAGCGAACGCAGCGCCGTGGTTGCTAACGCTCCTGGACAGTGAACTGGAGACAGCGAACGCAGCGCCGTGGTTGCTAACGCTCCTGGACAGTGAACTGGAGACAGCGAACGCAGCACAGTGGTTGCTAACGCTCCCGGACAGTGAACTGGAGACAGTGAACGCAGCACCGTGGTTGCTAACGCTCCCGGACAGTGAACTGGAGACAGTGAACGCAGCACTGTGGCTGCTACTGTAACTATTCTTGACTCAGTTTGTTGTGCTCATAAACTACAGCTGGCGCACCGCTGCATGTGAGGCACATTCTTGTCGATTAAAAATTAGCATCCTTATTACTAATATAACCAAAAAATGTTTTTCCAACCCTAGCTTTAAGAACGTGACCAGACTCGCTGCAAACTTTAAGGACATTTTCATACTTAGTGATACAGTGTTTTTTCTTTTTGTTTTTGGTCTGGAACTTATTTGTAAAATTTGTAAATCTGTAAAAAAAAAAAGTAAAATATTGGACCTGATGAACTTAGTTAGAGCAATAAGTACAGTCATACAGAGAAATAATACAAGTAGGAGTGACACAATATGCTAGTATTAACCATAGCCGTGATATTTTAAAAATGAAATATTGATATTACATTAATAATACACATGATAATATTGTATTAATAATCAAACACCTCTTAAATCATGCTGATACGTTTACCGACTGTCTCCACCTGCCAACACTCATATATGGAGTGTGATTCATTTAAAAAGAGACAAAAAAGATCAATTTGACTGATAGCATCATATAATCATACTGTATATCTTTTATTTGATAGATATCGCACTAATATTATTGTGAATTGTTATTGTTATGGATAACTGTGTAATGAAAATCTGATATTGTGACAGCCATAAATTCAACATAATTAGATGCAGAGAGTAAGATGGTGTAACATGACTCCACAAATTGCTCTTAGAGGTAAACTTTGTGTTTCCTTACTTGAATTAAAGTGAAAATAAGTTTTTGATGAGAACTAAAACTCATAATACATGAACAACAGTACATGTTCAGCTGCTAGGTGGAGTTAATTCTCTGCCAAAACTGATCTCTCTCTCTCTGCACCATCAAGACCAAAATCTGGCAGCCCTGTACAGGGAAAGATGGCTCACGTTCAGTCGCAGTCGGCTCGACTTTGCTGGATAACTGGGGAATTAAAAAAAAATCTCTGTATTTCACTTGTTCGATACAAATGTTGTGTTTAAGGGTTCTCATCTGCTTCATTCTGTCTTGATTCAATATGCAGACACTCACTATCTCAAACCACTGGCAGAGTTTCTGTCCTGTGTTGAAGGCTGAATATGAGAAAGGACGACATGCTGTATGGAGGCACTTAAGAATTAGCTTTGAAACTGAGCATGATGAGTCCTTGTCTCAGATATTTATGTGCACCAGTTGTTTGCTGACCCTTTTCTTTCTTTGTGTGTGTGTGATTCAGTGTGGAGATGATGTGTCACCCATGTGGGAATGTGTAGTTGTGTATTGGCAGAACATCCTTTGGCTGCTTCTCGCTTCCTGTCTGTCTTTGATTTCATTCTCTCCTTCAGCGCTCCATCTGAACAGCTCATTTAGTCTGTTTTTCTATTCACCAATCTCACTTCCTTACAAACTGCTCTCGATGCCAATGCCATCGCTGGCCTCTCATCGCAACACTGGTTTCAGAAAAGTGACTTGATTTCTGTAAAATCGTTAAAAAACAAGTTGATTTGTATTGGAGGAGGCTGAGATAATGTCATTCTGTTGGATTTTTCTGTAACAGACACACACACTCATATCGACGGAAAACACACTGATGCCCTCCTTCCTACTTGAAAGTCAGCACTGCAGTGCTTGGCGGCGCGGTGCGTTGCGTTGTGTTGGCTGGTTGGCTCCCTCACTGCGACTCCATGCGGCAGGATGCGGGGCCGCATACCAATTAGAGTATCGTAACGAGCATCTTAACGAACTGCTGCAATACAGGCAATTTACTCTGTCAATCACAGACACACACGCTCACCATACACACACACACACACACACACACACACACACACACACACACACACACACACAAATACACACTGAAAAGGTCACACAGTAGATAACCAGAGGAGTGTCGCAGGGAGATGAACACAATAGAGCCCAAAGTTGAATTTATATCTATTTTTCCAGGTGCATGTTCCTTTTTAAATGTTCTTTTCAAGATAATTAGTTTTTACTCATCTAATTTTAATCTTCCCAAACAGCAGAGGGCAGTTTTCAATGAAATGACATACAAATGTCCAAATTTATGGAACTTTTTTGGTTAATGTGGCGTCTTTCTCATGTGCTGCAGAGTCTGAAAGACACTTCTACTTTTTAATAAGTTATTGTATTTTTTTTATTTCATTACCTATACTGTATTGATCTTAGAATGTCTAAGGTTTATATTTAGGTAGAGGCTGGGTATTTCCTTTCCCTGTACATTACCGTCCATCACTATTTTTTTTGCCTTCACACCAGCAACTGCAGTAGCCGGAGAGAGATTTAGTTTTTGGCGTTGTCCATCTGTCAATACGTCCCATTCCTGTGAACGCCACATCTCAGGAACACTGGGAGAGATATTCCTCAAATTTGGCGCAAATGTCCACTTGGATCAAAGATGAATTGATCAGATTTTGGTGGTCAAAGGTCACAAAGTCCAGTTTCACACAGATGTCCAACATGATAAAATGATGAAGTGATGTTATTTAGGACAGATATGGATATAAACTGCCACTTGACTGGTTAGCGGAGGCATACAACCACGAGGCAGTAATTCTTCTATTTGATTTAATTTAGGCAAATACATAAAACTCAAACTCAAGAGAATGAAATAAGAAAGCTTTTCATTTATCGTACTGTACCTAAGAACAGTTGAAGCAGTTTTATTCAAGTTGAGTGTTTCCATTTCACAAGACACTCTGCTTAATTTCGTCTCAAGAGTTGTAGGTTACCTGAAGAGAGAGAGATAGAACTTCATTGATCTCCAGAAAGCAATTCAGCATGATAGCAGCAGAGGAAACAGTGTCTCAGTGGAGTGTCTTCATAATGTAGAGAATGTTACAATCCATATCTCTAAAGGCTGTTTTCACTGAGCCAGAAATCTCCACTTCAGTAGCACTTAACATAATCAGACTTTCCAATTGCATTCCTGAGGGCTTTGACAGAGGGGTCTGTCCATATATCATTCATAGCCTGATTTATGGAACGTTCATCTATCTGCAACCGCTTATCCCATTAGGGGTCGCGGGAGGGCTGGAGCCGATCCCAGCTGGCATTGGGTGAAGGCGGGGTTCACCCTGGACAGGTCACCAGTCCATCACTGGACACATAGAGAGAAACAACTATTCACACTCACATTCACATCTACAGACAATTTAGAGTCATCAATTAACTCACATGTCCCGGAGAACGCACCACGTGCAGCCCATTTATGGAATATCTTATACTAAAAATATAGAAAAAACAGATTTTTAAATGGCTGTCGAAAGTATTTTCTTATTCATGGAGTGATAAAAAGAAATATCCCAAATCTCCTCTGTAAATACCTCTTATAGTTTAACATGTCAGCAAAATGAAATAATCACTTTGAACCCGTCTTTATCCAGTGTTGAGATTTCTGTCCTTGAAAAGTACGTTACTCAGCACATTTTAAAGATTATGTCTCATTTGCACATTTAAACATAAATTTCAGAAAAGCTGTAATACAAAAATACAATTATCTTATAAGTAATCAATGGGGGAAGTTTCATAGTGATCTGTATTAGATTACTTTATTCTGGAGTGTCTCGCCTTATAAAAAGAATAGCAATAACTCATAATTATACCCAAGTCATTACAGTTCTTGAGTGACTAAGCATTTTACCAAACCAGATAATAGATGGGAGGAATTAAATAGAAAACAGACAACAAGAAGCTGCTGGAAGAGGCTGCCAACCAGATGGTGATTTATACAAAAATTTGTACCTCCAAAATAAAAACCTTATTTCAGCTTAATGATATAATATACCATACAGTTTTTCTCCATATGTATTTTCTTTCTTTCTTTCAGTGTTATATTGTAAAAGTTTCTTTTCTGTATGTTTCTTTCTTTCTTTCTTTCTTTTAGTATCGTATAATTTTTCTTTCTTTCTTTGTGGTTTTCTCTCGTCCTTGATCTGATGACAGTCCCTAAATATGGAGATATGTATATAGTAGATACTACTGGTTTTCAAAATAAGTACTTTCACAATATGTGTGTATTGTACCATACTTTGAAAATGAAACAAATAAAAAGCATGATCGATTATCATTTGATAATATGTACTTTGTTATTTTATACTCAGGGATGCTAATTTAGAAAAATTTTCTTCACTGAGAAGCGAACCATCATTAACCAAACCAACCACCAAACCAACAGGATTGGAGCCTCGCATGCAGCGGGCGCCAGCTGCAGTATATGAGCACAACTACTGCAGCAGCCACGGTGCTGCGTTCACTGTCCCCAGTTCACCGTCTGGGACCGTTAGTAGCCACGGTGCTGCGTTCACTGTCCCCAGTTCACCGTCTGGGACCGTTAGCAGCCACGGTGCTGCGTTCACTGTCCCCAGTTCACCGTCTGGGACCGTTAGCAGCCACGGTGCTGCGTTCACTGTCCCCAGTTCACCGTCTGGGACCGTAGCCACGGTGCTGCGTTCACTGTCCCCAGTTCACCGTCTGGGACCGTTAGCAGCCACATTGCTGCGTTCACTGTCCAAGCTACAACTCCTCAGCTGGAAGTCCAGAGCCAACTTCCTGTATCTGCGCCGCTTTCTCTGAAGGTGGACCAGCTTTTTTTTTTTCTTTAAGTGACGATCCGCTCCTCTGTGTTTTTCTTGGGTTTTTAATTAACTGTTATTATTTCTTTTAACTTTTTAACATAGCATTAATCAGTTAAAATGCTTTATATTGGTTATTGGTTAAACAGTTAATTATTAACATCGCTAGTTATACTGTATTTTGCTGCACTTCCTATTTACAGCTATAAAAGCCTTTGATTATTATACAGTACATTTTTATCGCAGCGCTGCAAGCTAATGTATTTAATCTCTAAAGTGTTATTGTTTGTGCAGTAGGTGAGATTTATTGTCCCTGTTTTGAAAGTCAATTCCAGAGGTCCACACAGCGCCCGTGTTAAATTGATGAATAGGGTGGAGCCGCGGAGTCGTTCAGTGAAAGGAAAAAGGTGACACAAATAAACATGGCATGAATAAAACAGCAGCAGAGGATCCTGGGAGACCGCGAGGATGCAGCGCTTTAATTCTTTGATGCTGCTTGGCGGTGACCCACTGGTGCAGTCTGTTAAACTGCAGATCCAGACTGCAGCTCACAGTTCTGGGAATACATCTGTGAGAGGTTCAGGTCACAGCGTGGAGGGCTGCATGAGGCTCGGCGGCGAGGCGGGCCGTCGCTCGGGGAGAGCTGTTGTCAATAAAGCTTTTATTTTACTGGCTGCCTAATTGGCCTTGGAATCACTGCGCTGAGCCCAGAGGCTTCTCCTCCTGAGCCGAGGAGGATTTACTTGTCAGCAGTAAAAGAATAAGCGCACAATAACACGTTCACACCCGCAAAACAAAAACAGGCCTTATTGACCTTTATTTGTGTAGAAACAAAACAAAAACAGTAAACCTGTTTCCAGCTGGAAAGCTAAACATAGGGAGAAGAAATGGAGCTATTTTCTGCTTTCTTTGTCTTGCTTCTGTACTCCATTCTCCAATCAGCAGCTGTTTCAGAGCTTTCCATTATAGCTCATGATCGTCATCGTCAGCAGCAGCAGATGGAGTCTGCCAGGTTGTCATGCAATAGATTTACTTTGAATCTCAGCTTTTAAAGAGCAGTGTGTAAAATTTCAGGGGATCTATTAGCAGAAATGGAGTATGATATTCATAACTATGTTTTCATACGCGTGTGATCACTTGAAATAAGAATCGTTTTTTCGTTAGCTTAGAATGAGCCCTTCATATCTACATATCTCCATTACCTGAAGGCCATCGTAGTCCTAGTACTTGTTAAACTGCAGTAATGTGTAGAGTGTGAAGCTGTGCTACTGCTAGCTGCTGCCTGACTTCAGTTGCTCCTAACATAGTGTTATTATAGTATCGGTGGCTTCTGAGTAACAGCGTTTCCAAGGTTTTGCACTCGTTCACATTAGCGCAGTCCTGGAAAGGGAGCAGAGGGGTACTCAGCTGAACCGCACCACTAGATGCTACCAAATCCTACGCACTGTACCTTTAATCCAATGTGGACGGGAAGTGAACGTACTCAGACAAAATGGAAAGATGAAGATCTACAATTACATGACTACTGGGCAAACAGCATCTACCAATGAAGATCATGTGATAAGATGCAAAGTGGACCTTTTGAGATCAGTCGATGAACTTGTACTCCTTTGGATTTTTCATGTATTATTTATTGAGTTAGCTGATTGATTTTTGAGTTTTTGCCAAATTTGTTTAAGCAGACTACCAATCCACAAACTGAAATAAGACAACCATGTCAGTTTTTTTGTGGGCTGTCAAAATGTGACTCAACAAGCCAATCAGATTTGGCGCCCCTTCCTATGTCACATGCAGACTCATTAGAATATACCGCCCGCAGCTGCAGAAATACCTTTGCAAAGGTGTGCAATATTTTCCTCGCAAGCCAATCAGAACAGGTCTTTTCAGGAAGGGGTTTTAAAGAGACGGGCGTTTCAGACAGAGGGTGAATACAGGTATATTCAGACAGACATGTTCTAGTAGAAACCCCAAATACAAGTATGAACTTGAAAATGAGCATCACATATCCACTTTAAGTTAAGTTTTTCTTTCAAGGAAATTCTTCCCAGAATGAACAGCTGTTTATAAACTCAGCTAACAAAAACTCTTATCCGAGTCACTTCACCACAACTTTGTACCAATTTCCTGTTAATTGGCACCAGATTACATCGTTCCTTCCAGTAAACCCTCTTGGAATTCAATAGAAAATTACAAACTCGTAAAATAAAGCTATTACCATTTTAATTTCCAGCATGAAGGCCTTTAACAGCTGGTAAAAAGCTCCGCATTGCCAAAAATAAAAACTACTTGTTGGCCTACAACAAGGGAAATTTAATTCAGTGTAAAAATACTTGGAAAAAATACCCACCATGTGTATATAACTGTAGAATGTAAACCCCCCCTTGGCTGCAACTAATAATTATTATTATTGATTCAGCTGACAATTACTGCACTGATGAATCGATTAAATGTTTGGTTCACAAAATGTAAGAAAACTGAGATATTTAATGTAATATTATGCCAGACAAAGAAATCCAGCAAATTTCGCCCAGAAGTTGCTAAAAAAACATGACCTCAGTGTCCTTATTCGCAGCTACATCCCTGTCTGTTTTTAACAGCATGACTTTTACTTGTAAAGGACGTCTTCACTTAAAACTGATGTGTTGCTTTGTCCAACAGGGTATTCCTGTTGCTCCTGCAGACTTGCACCATGTACTCAAAGCCGTAAGGAGCTGAGACTCTGCGTGTAAATCCTCTTTCTCCCTGATTCGTGTGCAGTGACTCGGGACCAGGTTTTATGTTCAAAAAGGAATGAAGGGCCGAAAGAAATCGCCCTGACCATGGTGGGAGATCTGCTTCCTCTCCCGTGTCGCCCCCGCCTCACCGTCCTGCAGCCTGTTTATGGGAACCTATAAAACCACCGGGCTTTTTACGGCCCTGCTGCATTTTAATGTCCTCCGAAGTCTCTTGATAGACTCGAGGTACAAGTCATTTGACCGCTTTAATTTCAGCAGTCGGAGGCGCTGTAAAAATAATTTAAACCGCTCCTTTTTGTCTCCGAGGCAGTAATGTGTTTCGAGGGTTTGATGCATTGCATTTATGCAGCTGCAAGTTACAGCGTTGTTGGTATTAATGAGCAGTTTATAAGGCCTATTGCATCATGTTTTCACATAATGTCTTAATTAAACGAAGATCTGCGTGTGTGAAAGGCTCTGAAGACATCTTGTGTTTTTATTATTCATGCACTTTGCACTTAGAGTTTTATTTTATGTTTCACCTTTTAGCAAAGCAAATAACATATAAATCCAGAAAATAGCTTTTAGACACTAGAGCTGAAGTTTTCTTGTGCTAGTTGCTGGTGTGTGAGTGCTTGCACTCTGCCTGCTGTATGGGATGTAGTTATGGACACATTATGGGACAATGAGCCCCTGGACACAGACATGAACAAGGCCCTACCACCTCTCCTACATAGGAACAAGATACACAGACGTTATAGTTGTTAGCCTCTTTTTGAAGTTTTTTGTGTCTCTTTATGGTCGTTGCGTGTCCCTTTGTAGTACTTTTGGGTCTCTTTGTAGTTGTTTTGTGTATCTCTTTATTTTGTGTCCCTTTGTAGTACTTTTGGGTCTCTTTGTAGTACTTTTGGGTCTCTTTGTTGTTGTTTTGTGTCTCTGTCTTTGTTTTGTGTCCCTTTGTAGTACTTTTGGGTCTCTTTGTAGTTGTTTTGTGTCCCTTTGTAGTACTTTTGGGTCTCTTTGTTGTTGTTTTGTGTCTCTGTCTTTGTTTTGTGTCCCTTTGTTGTACTTTTGGGTCTCTTTGTTGTTGTTTTGTGTCTCTGTCTTTGTTTTGTGTCCCTTTGTAGTACTTTTGGGTCTCTTTGTTGTTGTTTTGTGTCTCTGTCTTTGTTTTGTGTCCCTTTGTAATACTTTTGGTCTCTTTGTAGTGCTTTTGGTCTCTTCTTTGTTTTGTGTCCCTTTGTAGTACTTTTGGGTCTCTTTGTAGTTGTTTTGTGTCTCTGTCTTTGTTTTGAGTCCCTTTGTAGTACTTTTGGGTCTCTTTGTTGTTGTTTTGTGTCTCTGTCTTTGTTTTGTGTCCCTTTGTAGTACTTTTGGGTCTCTTTGTAGTTGTTTTGTGTCCCTTTGTAGTACTTTTGGGTCTCTTTGTTGTTGTTTTGTGTCTCTGTCTTTGTTTTGTGTCCCTTTGTAGTACTTTTGGGTCTCTTTGTTGTTGTTTTGTGTCTCTGTCTTTGTTTTTGTCCCTTTTAGTACTTTTGGGTCTCTTTGTTGTTGTTTTGTGTCTCTGTCTTTGTTTTGTGTCCCTTTGTAATACTTTTGGTCTCTTTGTAGTGCTTTTGGGTCTCTGTCTTTGTTTTGTGTCCCTTTTAGTACTTTTGGTCTCTTTGTAGTTGTTTTGTGTCTCTGTCTTTTTTTAGTCCCTTTGTAGTACTTTTGGGTCTCTTTTTGTTGTTTTTGTCTCTTCTTTTTTTGTGTCCCTTTGTAGTACTTTTGGGTCTCTTTGTAGTTGTTTTGTGTCTCTGTCTTTGTTTTGTGTCCCTTTGTTGTACTTTTGGGTCTCTTTGTAGTTGTTTTGTGTCTCTTTGTACGTAGGCCCTACCACCTCTCCTACATAGGAAAAAAACACACAGACTTGATAGTTGTTAGCCTCTTTTTGTGGTCGTTTTGTGTGTCTTTGCAATTTTGTGCGTCTTTGTAGTTGTTTTGCATGTCTTTGTAGTTGTTATGTGTCTGTTTGTGTTAATTTTGTGTCTCTTTGTAGTTTTGCGTGTCTTTGTAGTTGTTTTGTGTGTCTTTGTAGTTGTTTGTGTCTTTGTGGTCATTTTATGTAATGATGCACAGATCGTGAAATTCTGGGCCGATACGATGTTTAAAATATCAATTTAGCCGATATCTGATTACCAATACTGATGCTTTTGTTGATAGTTATTATTTTATTGTGCCAGGGAAACAAAGACATCTTCGTCATAAAAAATATTAGAGCTGTGTCATTCAGCATTACTTTACACTGTCTTTGAATGAGTGTACTGTAAATTCAACCATACAAATATATGAAACAACCTTTAATATAACCTTCTTTCCCATAGAAGATATTTTTAAACATATTTAATAACCAACTCAACATTTAGCCAGCACAAAATTGTTGCAACACATCAGATAAATACTGACCACTGCCATCAGCGAATGCCATCTTATTTGCCAGTCAACAAGACGAAAATCAACCAATACCAATTTTCAGGCGATAAATCTGTACATTCATAGTTTTAAGTTTCTTTGTGGTCATTTTGAATCTCTTCCTGAGTGGTCCATGTCTCCTTGAGTGACATTTTGTCGGTGAAGGCCGGGGGCCCCTCCCACTTTTGGCCCCTGTGCCTGTGCCTGGTAGGCCTGTTCAGTAATCCATCCTTGGATGCAGAAGCTTCAGGTGATGAACCAACTTTGTACGAGTTTACATTTTTGTAATCAGAGTTAACAGTAGTAATGGTTTATGGTGGACTGATATTAGCCTAGACTTGGTTCAGTGTCATTCGCTGGGTGGCAAAACAGGCTTAACTAAACTACCAACATCCTGTTATCTTATTTTTTTCCGCAACAGCTTTTTGTAGCTTGTTTCAGCTTGTTGATTACTGTGCCGACACTTGAAGGAGCCTCTCTTCTGGTTTTTACTACTTTTCTGACTGAGAGAGCTAAAACAACAAAACTTGCAGCAGCACTAGCTTGGCCGTTGCGTGCCACATTTTATGCCTCATCGCTCAAAGTTTCTCAAAGATTAATCAGCTCCAGTGTGTAGTCATAATCTTACTCTTTAGATGCGTTTGGGAAACGGGGACCTGAAGCTTAAAGTTGTATCATCATCTCAGCAGGAAGACTGCAGGTCAGCTTTGGGAATAGGCAGATAAAAAACGAAGGAGCCCTCCTGCTACCTGGTGCATGCTGGTGATGTAAGCCTACGCCTCATGGTGAGTGCAGCTCACACTGATCCTGTGTATAGAGGGCCTAACAAAGGGCTTTAGCCAACAAGGAGCAGTGTGGGAAGTGATGAAGTGGGCTGTAAAAGTCAGCAGATTTAGATGAATTAGAGTTAACACACACACTCACACACACCTATCCACCATCCATAAACCAAACCTCTATTCTCAATTGAGCCATTGTTTCCATATTTGAGCTGACGAGAAGAGCACTGCAGTGCTTGGCACCACTGGGGGGGGGGGGGGGGCAATTGAGATTATGTTTTGCTAACTGGAGAGCTTTTTCAGTTGAAAAGACACTCTGTTAAACCAGAAGTGTGTAGAAACAGATTCTACGTACACACAAGCTTCTGCCCTTTATGTACGGATCATTGAGATTAGCTTTTTCCTGGCAGAGTTCAAACATGAAAAATATGATGATTCAGTGAGTCATTTAATTTTTTTTAATTAATACAGAACATCTGGAGGGTACGATCACACCTAGGCGTGTTGCTCCTGGTCAGACAACCTCACAAACTCCTGAGTGAAAGGCTATAGTCGTCAAGTATCTTTGGAGGATTTCTGTATGTTTATACTGGTGCTATACCATTTAATCACAATCAAACACATGACAGTCCATAGCTAATTCTGAGTAATCACAGATGAATCATACAGATGTTCAAAATGTATCTTAAAGGCAGGTTTGTCAAGTATTTAATACACTTATCAACATGGGAGTGGGGAAATATGCTGCTTTATGCAAATGCATGTATATATTTATTATTGGAAGTAAATTAACAACATAAAACAATGACAAATATTGTCCAGAAACCCTCCCAGGTTCTGCATTTAGCATAAAAAATGCTAAAATCATAACATGGCAAACTGCAGCCCAACAGTCAACAACAGCTGTCAGTGTGTCAGAGTGCTGACTTGATGATGACTTGATCCAAACTGACTGTGATTATCATAAAGTGGGCATGTCTGGAAAGGGGAGACTGATAGGTACTCATAGAAACCATTTTCATCCACATATCATGAGACCAGAGGTCAAGGGACCCCTTTGAAAATGGCCATGCCAGTTTTTCTTGTCAAAATTAAATGTTAGTTTGGAATGTATTAGTGAGCATGACATGGTTGGTATTGATGGATAGTTTTATATAATGCCAGCATCTTCACTCATCAAACTGAGCCTGCTATAATCTCAGAGTTAATGAATTTGCATTCATGTGTTATTTTCATATTAACTTTGACAGCCATAGTCTTTCATCGCGTATATTAGAGAATCGGTTGTAGCATGTGGAGCATCTTCAGTACTTAGTTTGACGGGATAAATCAGGCAGGTCTCACTGTTGGACAACATCTTACATCCTGACTCTGAGTAAATTTGACTAGAGGAGCAGTTTTGGTTCATCAATAGAAAAAAAAAAAAAAAAAAGCAGTTACTGTGTACAGAAGGAAAAGGAGGTCAGTGTTTGTCGTGTGCAGCAGTTTGTCCTGCTCTGCCCAACATGGAGCCCACGGGTCAAACGCTGCTGTCTTCCTCTGGTCTGCTTTCATCTTCACAGAGAAAAATATCTGCTCAGGTCCTCAAAAAAAACAAAAAAAAAAATCGGACAGAAAAGCTGATACTACTGATACATAAGCAGTATGCCTCCACACACACTACCTCAGGTTTACTTCTTGCTCCAAACATTTCTATCCTGCTGCCTTCCACTCTGACATGAAAGAGTTTCAAGTGCTTCCAGCAGGTCATCCAGTATGTGAGAACACACTCCAGCACAGGCAAAGTGTGTTTGCTTACACTGGACACATTTTGACATGGCGACCCCACAGGTGTGTGTGTTTGTGGAGACGGGTGAGGTTAAACACACAGGTCTGAGTTTACAGACTGTGTGTGTGTGTGTGTGTGTGTGTGTGTGTGTGTGTGTGTGTGTGTGTGTGTGTGTGTGTGTGTGTGTGTGTGTGTGTGTGTGTGTGTGTGTCACAGGCTTCAGGCTCATTTCTGCCGTTGTGATCTGTCATGATGTGCAGATAAAACTAAAGCAGTGAAATACGATAGTAGTGTTCAGTTTGGTGTCACTTTTGAGCAGATTTGTGAATAATGTAATCCTGCTCACAGCTACAACGTACTGCTTGTTTTTTATAATTTATTTTTGCTAACTTTTTCTGAATCAGTAGGAGTTGCTATTGTAGCAACAAAAGGATATGATCCCTCACTGGCTTCCTGCCCACACATTCAAAAAACTGCATCATTGCAATTTCCTCGCCTGCCATTTTCACAAGTTTGAAATAGCTTGGTGACCCCTTTACTTCCACTATGTAGCAAAGATGGTGACCGTTGTGGGTGAGAAGTCTCCACTGTTTCATGCTCAGCGTTTACCGGTTTCATCACCACTGGTGTCACGTTCGGCCACGACGGATTCTGCAACGGTGTCATTACTGTGATAAATACACACACACACATTTTGGTTTAGCACACATGACGGAGATACACCACCTGATAAACTACGTCCCATCCACACAGGCTGTCTGAGGTTATGTACAGGCTACCGCCATTCCCTCTTGTTGCACAACCACTTGCTATTCATTTTGCCGTCCATGTTATCAGGTTAGAGCAGCGAGATGCAGCCACTCGTACATGTGAGGTCTCCACACAGACAGCATTGCTGCTGCTGAGCTTGCAGCCCTCAACAGATCGTTTTCAATTTGGAGCCAATAAACATTTGATTTAAAAAAAAAAAAAGATTTATTTTTTTCTTTTTTTAAGATATGTCGCTTTACATTGACAATTGAAAAGCGGTTGAATCATGTTTTAAGTGAGTATTCCTTGATACCGTGATATACCGTCACTGCAAAAACAAAAAATTGCTATACATTTTACATATACATTATCGGTCATATTGTCCACTCATAACCTATGGGGTATTTGATTTTGCCATAATTGTGCTTCCAGCGAGAATGCACTTCGGCACTCACAAAAGTGTAGATACAGAAGTATGTGAATGGAGACACAGCAGTAAATTTATTACTTTGTTAATGTTCTTTTCATTTTACGGAGCTTTGAATAATTGCAGCTCCCCTGGCACATGCATACAATGAGTGACATGAAAATAATTATTAGATTAAATATTATTTGACTCTTCAAGACATTGTTATTTAATTTGTGTTGGATGGCTCAAATTAAAGAGTCCTATCAAAGTGTCTGCGACATTCAGAGAGATGTGTTCATTGTTTTTCAGCATTCTCATTTGTAATAACTGATTTTATTCTGCCATCCACGCCACGATAAGGCTGCTGTTTCTAACACAGGTTCAACTACTAACATTAATAATGGCTGCATTGTATTTAGCTGTTCCAGTTTTAGGTCGTAGCATTGTGCAGGCTCCTACCAGCACGGCTAAGTGGACCGCTGGCATCACTGAACGCTGTTGCCTGAAAACCACAGTGTGATTTTCATACTTTGTTCTGTAGCTCAACAGAACAGCACCTTTACTTGTGGGAAGTGGTGTGGATTTTCTCTGTAAATCATCCTGAAATGGAACAAGAAAACAAACAAAATGCGCCACAATAGGGCAGCCGTTTCATTTCTACTGAGCTTTTAAAACAAGTCTTCATCAATCATCTGTCATCTCACAAGTGGCTTTTCAGA